>JABWTJ010000892.1:70512-189755 GCA_016801875.1 Solanum sitiens | reverse complement strand
TTAACATTGACCCACTAAAATTTATAATTATAGCAAGAATAGTCCAAAACTCCCCTTTAAAACTTACCCAGAAATTTGACCCAGACTGGGATTACGCAACCTGTGACGGTCCGTCGTGCCTACGACGGTCCGTCCTGCACTTCCGTCACGACGGACAGAGAATTGCTCTCAGTACCAAATTCTCAAGAGTTGAAGTGTTCTGAAACGGAACCTCACAACGGTCCGTCATGTCTGTGACGGTCCGTCCTGCAGGTCCATCACAGACTTCAGAGAATTGCTCTCAGTACCCAATTCTCAAGAGTTGAAGTGTTCTGAAACGGAACCTCACAACGGTCCGTCATGTCTGTGACGGTCCGTCCTGCAGGTCCGTCACAGACTTCAGAGAATTGCTCTCAGTACCCAATTCTCAAGAGTTGAAGTGTTCTGAAACGGAACCTTACAACGGTCCATCATGTCTGTGACGGTCCGTCCTGCAGGTCCGTCACAGAGTTCAGAGAGTCGATTTCAGCACTCAAATATAAGAATTCCAAGTGTTTGGAACGAGACACCCTCGACGGTCCGTCGTGCCCATGACGGTCCGTCGTTGGATACGTCGTCTCAGACAGTTTTCCAGAAATAAAATCTGCTGCTCAAAACGACTAAGCAGGTCGTTACAGTTTATTTCGGAAAATTTATTAACCAGATATTGTAAAATTATTGGACAAAAATATCCTGACCATATATGTTCAAAATGTCAAGGAGAAAATAATATCATACCAGGTTCAAATCGAATAAAGATACGTGGAAAGCAGAAAGAAAGAAAAAATTCATTATGTAAAAGTTATTTGTTTTCTAGTGTAATAAGAGTCATTCATGAATAGTAAAGGTCGTTCATGAAAGGTCATCTATGAATAGTAAGGGTCATGTATAAATAGTAAGAGTCATTATGTAAAAGTTATTTGTTTTCTAGTGTTGGCCAAAATAAAAAGCCATGTGTAAAGCATGAATAAAGTAGGATTAGAAAAATAGTAAAGTAGTGTCCGCCACTTGGCCAGAATAGTAAGTTTTTCTTGTATAAATAGAGGGTTTTCCCTCATAATAAAATCATCCTTTACAGGCAACTCTCTTCTCTTTAATATTCTTTCCAAATATTCTCTTAAAACCCCAAAACCCCCAAATTGGTATCAGAGCTATCAGGTATATAAGAAATTAATAAAAATCTATGGAAAACCAAGCAGAATTGACAAATATACAGAAACAGGTATATTCATTTTTATTCATGAGTAGCTAAACTGATTTATTCCTAATAATCTCTTGTTGATTATAATTGTTTATTAGGTTTTAATAATGTTATAATAATTATCTTTAGAAGGTTTGCTACGGAAATATTCTGAGAGTCAGTATACCCCGACTATGCCATCCTAAAGTTGAAACCGGTAGGCAAGAAGGCCAATTAGGGGAGTAAACATAGTTGAGGCGCTGTTAGGGTAACTAATCAAAGAAGAAAACCGTAGTAGTGACTAGACGAGATGATTATTAAATTATTATTGTTACATAATAAACAAGTATAATATATTAAGAGGTTAGAAGGAATAAAATTTTAGCAAAAATATGTAAAAATGATTTCTTATATATTAGAAGATGATGTTAACTATAAAATATTAATTCTTTATATATTAAAAAATCTTAATACCGATATAAAAAGAATAATTTATGAAAAATTATTGATATACGAGATAATCGAAGAAACAATTCATGGTTGGGCAGAATTAATTATACCAGATGACTTTGACATAGATTTATATGATGATCTAGAATTATTCATAGATCAATGATAGATTATTTATACTTACAACTCTAGAGGAAAAGTAAAGAAGAAATAGATCTACTTGAAAAATTACTAATTGAAAATTTATATAAATATTTAAGAACTAGAGAAAATGAATAGAATATATAGAAAACAACGCTAAAGAAATACAAAGATTAAATCTAATAAAAAAAGAATATTATAAAAAAATATTATATTCTTAAAAATATGTAGAATAATTCAAATAAAGTAACTACTATAACAAAAACTAAGATAGAAAGAAAAGTAAGAAAGACACAGAAAAAGTTAAACAACTTTATATATGGAATATGAATTATTACAACTTAAAAAAAAGATACTAGTAAAACAAACTTTTTGATAAATATAATTTCTAAAACAGAATATAAATATGTTTGTTATTTGAAAAAACAATATGAACAAAGAAATATAACATAAATCATAATGAATAAAGAAGAATTTGCAGTAGACGAAAAAACATATGAAAATCAAGATGGATTAGTAATAAAATAATATTTTCAAATTTAGGAAGACGATATAAAAAAATAGGAAATAACTTGTATTTGATGTTAGAAAAAGAAATAGCAAAATTAGAAGATAGTTTAACAGCTATGATAAGAATAACAAAGGAAAATGAAGAAATAGATAAATCAAAAGAGATTGAAAAAATAAAAATACAAGCAAAGCAGGAAGTGCAACATTTAGAAGAATTAAAAAAAACAAAAATAAGTGAATTAGAAAAAGAATTAGATAAGCTAAAATTATTATATGAAACTAAACAAAAAGAGAAACAAATAGAAAGGAAAAAGAAAAAGAACTTGAATTGACCAATGAAATAAATAAAATGAAACAAAAATTAAATGAAAATCTTGAAATAGATGAAATGGATGAATCAGATACAATGAATGATCAAAAATCAGAAATAAGTGATATAAGTGAAATATACACAGAAATTCTAGAACAAGTAAATAAACCAAAAAAATTAGAAATAAATACAGGAGATATAAATCAACCTAGCACATCAAAAGTTAAAACACCAGATAATAGTCCTAGAAGTAATCCCAGACGGACAGCACCAACTTATTATACAGATAATTATGAAAGATCAGATAGAACAAATACAATATGGAATAGTAGACTAAATAAAAAATGGACACCTAGACCAATAACTGAACAATATAACTTTTTAGATCTAGATTGTGTTATAGATATAAATAAAGTAATCTTACTATGGGTAGGAAAAATATCTAAACAATTAATTGATAACAAAATAACAACAAAAGAAACGCCAGGATATATAGAAAGAACATTTGTAGGAACAACAAAATTATGGATAGAAAATTTACCCCCAGAAAGTTTAGAAACACTTAGGAGTGATAAGAAAATAGATGGATCTACATCAACAACAAATATAGACATATTAGATAAATATGAATTAGCAATAAGAAATGAATTTGGTGGCATGACTACAGAAATAAAAGAACAAAATAGAGAAAAAATAATAAATAGACAACTTATGACAAAATTAACTATATGTAAAATGTGTTATATAGAAGAATACACATGTGCATTTAAAGAATATTATTACAAAGCGAGATATGATATAAATGAAGCAAAAGAAATAAGACAACAATATTTTACAAAACTACCAGAACCATTTAGTACAAAAATAATAAAAGATTGGAACAATGAAGGATTAACAGATACTTTAGGAGCTAGAATAAAATTTCTACATCAATGGTTTGTACAATTATGTGAAAACCAAAAAGAAAAAATAAAAATGGAGAAAGTACTACTTAAAAATTTAGCATGTTGTAAAGATAAAACAGCACCACAGTTTGGTTGTACAGATAAATATTATAAAAAACCTAAACGACACATCAGGTATAGAAAAACCAAAACTAGATATAAATACAAAAAACCAAGACAAAGATATTATGTAAAAAATTATAAACTAAAAAGACCTTATAGACCAAAGAGAAAACTATCAGACTGTACTTGTTATAACTGCGGAAAGTTAGGACATTTAGCTAGAAATTGTAAGTTACCTAAAAATCCAAAAGGAAAACAAATTGCTGAAGTAATTATAGATATTGAAGAATACATGCAGATAGATTACATAGACTATGAATTAAGTGAAAATGATAGTATATATGAAGTATCGGATATAGAAATTGAATTAGAAAATGAAGGAATAGGTATTGAACTAGATAATGATGAAATGAACGAAGAAATCTAATCTCTGAAGATGACATAAAAATAATATCTAAAGAAGAATATCAAAATGAAGAATTAGCAGAACAAAAAATTATATTTGATAATACAATTTTTGAACAAATAAAAGGAAAAGAATTAGATTTAAGTGTTGAAAAAGTACTTGAAATACCTACAATAAGAAATTGGTTCAAAAGACAAAAAAATGAATACTATGTAGTTAGCCAAAAAGAACACATCATAGATTGTAAATATACAAAAGGAAAAGCACAAATACCTATATTAAATAAGAGAATAATAAATAAAGAAATACAAGATATAAAAGCAAAAACACCCATAAAGTACGTACACTTAGGAGGAACAGAAATATTGATAAAAGCTTGTTTTAGAGAAGGAATAGATACACCTATTGAAATATATTTAGCCGATGATAGAATTATATATCCTATAGAAAAAAGTGTAATTAGTGCAGTAAGAGGAAACTTAATATACCAAAAATTTAAATTTATAATAAGTGTCAATTACTCAGTAGCATTAACAGATAGAAACATAGATAAATCATTAGTTCTATATTGGAAAATGTCTGGAATAGAACTAGCACCAGGCAGTAAAATATTTACAGCAAGATGTAAAAATCAATATACTAACAACAAAACATAAGGTAACGGCAAGAAATAAAATTGATAAAATAAAAATAGAAGATCCTTTTGAAAGAATAATTACTATAATAGATAATAATGATTATAGCTACAAACAAATTGATATAGAAGAAGATTTAGAAATTGTAAAAGAAAGATTGAGTACTTCAAGTGTACCAAATACATTAACTAGAACTACCTCATCAAGAGCAAGCACATCTAAAAGGAACTATGAAATCTCAAAAAATTTATTAAATACAGAAGAAACAACAATATACCACTATTTTATAACAGGAATAATAGATCAAAGAAAATATAAAATTTTAATAAATACAGGACAAGAAGAGAATTATATAACAAGAGAATTAGTATTAGAAACAGAAATTATGAAAACAGGATACTTATGCCCTGGATTACCTAGTGAGATAGTAAACACAAGTGAAGAAGTAACAGAAAAAGAAATAATTATAGGAGGAATACCAATAGTAATATCATTCAAAATCTACCAAGGAAACCATAATATTACTCTAGGAATAAAATGGTTAGAAAAGGTTAAACCATATAGTATAGAAAATGAACAATTAATAATAACTTACCAAAATAAGAAAATAATTATTAAAAGAACAAAATGAATAATGAAAATATATATACTTGCAAAAATTATTGTAGAAGGATATCACAACAGATATTATACCCCTATGATAGATACAGGAGCAGAAGCAAACATATGTAAATATAATTGCTCACCAGAGGATAAATGGGAAAAATTAAAAAAACCTATGGTAGTGACATGATTTAATAATGAAGGCAGTATGATTACATATAAAACAAAAAATATAAAAATACAAATATGGGATAAAATATTAACAATAGAAGAAATGTACAATTTTGAATTTACAACAAAAGATATGTTATTAGGAATGCCATTTTTAGAAAGATTTTACCCACATATTATAACAAAAACACATTGGTGGTTCACTACACCATGCGGAAATAAAATAAGAGCAAAAAGAGTAAATAACAAACAAAGAAAATCCATAGAATGGATAAAAGGAAGTGAAAAAATAAACCAGGAAATGGAAAATATAAGTAAAAACCAAATAACACAATTAGAAATTATCATATTTACAATAGATAAGGTTAAAATAATTAACGGAAAATTAGAATTATTATATAGTGAAAATCCATTACAAGGATGGGAAAAACATAAGATAAAAGTAAAGATTGAATTAATAGATGAAAATAGTATAATAACACAAAAACCATTAAAATATAATTTTGATGATTTAAAAGAATTTCAAATGCATATAAATGAATTATTGAAGAATAATTATATACAGGAAAGCAATAGTAAACATACAAGTCCAGCATTTATAGTTAATAAACATAGTGAACAAAAAAGAGGTAAAAGTAGAATGGTTATAGATTATCGCAACTTAAATGCTAAAACTAAAACATATAATTACCCAATACCAAATAAAATACTAAAAGTAAGACAGATATAAGGATATAACTATTTCATTAAATTTGATTGTAAATCAGGATGTTATCACTTGAAACTAGAAGAAGAATCTAAACAGCTAACAATATTTACTGTACCACAAGGATTTTATGATTGGAATGTTCTACCATTTGGATATAAAAATGCACCAGGAAGATACCAACATTTTATGGATAAATATTTTAATCAATTAGAAAATTGTATTGTATATATAGATGATATATTATTATACTCAAAAACACAAGATAAACATATCAGGTTATTAGAAAAATTTATACACATAATTAAACATTCTGGTATAAGCCTAAGTAAAAAGAAAGCAGAAATTATGAAATCCCAGATAGAGTTTCTAGGAATACAAATAGATAAAAATGGAATAAAAATGCAAACTCACATAGTACAGAAAATAATTACCCTTGATGAAAATATAGATACAAAAAAGAAATTACAATCCTTCTTAGGATTAGTAAACCAAGTAAGGGAATATATACCAAGATTAGCAGAACATTTAAAACCATTAGACAAAAAACTTAAGAAAGATGTTGAATATTATTTTGATAATAAAGATAAAGAACATATAAAACATATTAAAACCTTATGTAAAAAACTACCAAAACTATATTTTCCTGATGAAAACAAATTATTTACTTATATTGTTGAAACAGATTTGAGTAATCACAGTTATGGAGGAGTCTTAAAATATAAATATGACAAAGAAAAAATAGAACACCATTGCAGATATTATTCAGGATCATATACAGAAGCACAATTAAAATGGGAAATAAATAGAAAAGAACTATTTGGATTATATAAATATTTATTAGCTTTTGAGCCATATATTGTTTCTAACAAATTTATTGTAAGAACAGATAATACGCAAGTAAAATGGTGGATAATGCGAAAAATACCAGATTCAGTAACAACAAAGGAAATAAGAAGGCTTGTATTAAATATACGAAATTTTACATTTACAATTGAGGTAATAAAAACTGACGAAAATGTTATTGTAGACTACCTATCAAGACAAAACCAAAACTGAGCCAGAAAAAGATACAATGGAAGAAATACTCAAAGCTATTACTACACTTTCCATAAAAGTGGATAGTATGGATAAAGAGTTACAAAAAATGAAAAATATAAGTCAGCAGCATGCAGAGCTATGTCGATCGGAAGACCAAAAAATTCCAGAGCTACAAGGAGATGTTGGGAAACTCCATAAAACCCGGGATAATGTTTGTTTAAACGCAGCTACAGCCAGCACATCTACAACAAAAGGAGCCAGTGGAATAAGATATATAAATTCAAATATGAATAAAATCTTCGATAAACCATTTATTCCGAAAAACCAAAAAGACCAATTATTTATACCACCACAGACAACTACTCAATGGATACTCAGTTTACTCAAGCTGGAGCAAAAACCAACAACAAGAGCATTAAGGAAAGAGTTTATTTCGGAAAACTTATTAACCAGATATTGCAAAATTATTGGACAAAAATATCCTGACCATATATGTTCAAAATGTCAAGGAGAAAATAATATCATACCAGATGTTCAAATCGAATAAATAATTCTCTTGTTGGCGTAGAATTCGGGTATCTCAATTCTTTGTATTTCTTGCTGTGTCCCAATATCTTCCGGAATTATCATATCTCTAGTCAATCCAATTTTTACAACTTGTATAATTGGCTTTATTTCATCAAATAATATCTCTGCAGGTGCTGAATAAAACTTTATATAAAATAATGTTCCTTTAGTAATTCTTTTATAGTTCATAAAAGCTTTGTATAGCTCCGGTATAGTTGATATTTCATCTCCTGTTTGGGTGTTAATTACATTTTTCAGATTTGGGAGACCCTAGTTCGATTCCCATCAACCCCATAATATTTCCTTTCTTTTTCTCCTCCTTTTTTTTCGTTTAAGTCAAGGAGGTTGTGGGATCAATCCCCCACTAGCTCATTCTTTTTTTTCTCTTAAATTATCTATTAACTTTCTCACCTATCCAAGAGGTTGTGGGTCCAATCCCCATTCACCTCATTTTATATTTCTCCTTTATTTTACTCCTAACTCTCTCATCTATTCAAGAGGTTGTGGGTTCAATCGCCACTCTTCACATTTATTTTTCTCCTTCATTTTTGTCCGAACTCTCTCATCCATTCAAGAGGTTGGGGGTTCAATCCCCACTCTCAACATTTATTTTTCTCCTTTATTTTTCTCCTAACTCTCTCATCCATTCAAGAGGTTGGGGGGTTCAATCCCCACTCTCCACATTTATTTCTCTCCTTTATTTTTCTCCTAACTCTCTCATCCATTCAAGAGGTTGGGGGTTCAATCCCCACTCACCACATCTATTTTTCCTTGCATTTTTCTCACGAAATTTTTATGAAATTTTCATTTAGTGAGGTCATGGGTTCAATCCCCAATGACCTCACATTTTAAATAATTTATTTTTTAAACGAAGTTCATTTTCTTAAAAATTGGCCGACTCTTCCAATCCTTTTTTTCTTAATCTTTTGTTGATTTTTTTGTAGCTTTCATGTAATGATGTCTTGGATTCAATCCTTACTGATTTCACTTGTTTTACATTCATTTTTCATTGCATTTTGTACCACTTTAACCCAACCTATCAAATGCTGGAAATTTGTTACTATTTTCAGCTTCTTTTTATCATCATTCATACGTTAATTCTTAAGGCATTTCGTGGATCATTTGGTGCATCTTTAACTGTAATATTTTTATGATTATATTCAGCCAAGAATTACTATTACATACAACAAAATTACACCACTTTACACCTCATGATTTACACAAACATTCTCACATAAAATTCAACCATAAAAACATATCATTTTTCACATACTTTCGGTTGACATAACTTAACATGCTTACAATTCTAAACACATAATCATGAACACATTATAACGAACATCAATCTTCATACTTAAACTACCAGCAAACATACCCAACCTACAATTCATTGGGAGCTAGTGACAGGGACATGCAACGGGAACAATCCTAGTTTTCGGATTAGAATTTATTGAATCTTAAGGGGTCTCTTTGGAAAGAGACCAAGAGAGAAGAAAACCCATACCTTTTATGTAGTTCAAACCTTGAATTGCTGCCCAAAACTTTCTCCAAAAATCACGTTCAAATCCCCTCAACTTCAACACCAATTCCACGGAATAATCCTCTCTCTTACGTAACGTTTTTGATTAGTTGTTTGTTTGTAATTTTCGTTGTGAGTTCTTCAAGTGTGAAGAACTTTGGTTTACCTACTGTTTATTTGAAGTTATTTTGGCAGAGAAAAACGTGAATGAGAGAATGGGAGAGTTTGAGCGTGAGAGTTGAGAGATAGACGTGAGAGAGTGGGAGTCATATTAGGCTTAGGAGTCTAGTTTAGGACTTAGTCAAATAAGGTTTAGTTAATTATTAAAAATCTGATTTTTATTTTTATTTTAAATCAGCCAATGAATAATAATTATTAATTAATTACATTAATTCAATAGCTTAAATAAAAAATCATATAAATTCATTGCTTCCACCTAGGTTCGAACCCGGGTGGAGCAGAACTTAACTTCAAGAGCTCCATTTCGTCTCTCTCTCCCCAATTTGCCCCTCCACCTTATTAAATAATTAATTAAATATATATTTAGGGTAATTACGATATTACCCATAGCCTGGTAAAAGACCATTTTACCCCTAGACCCTCAAAACTTAAGATTTCCTCTCTTTAAGTCCGGTAAAGACTCCTTCGAGTAAATCTTCGTATTCGAGAGCCCTACATGGTTGGTCCCAACCTTTCCTAGCTCAACTAACTCCCCAAGTTAGTTGGCTTGGCTGTACCAAGGGTTCCGAGGTCTGGTTCTACGCGCATCAATCCGTGTGAACCCTGGTCTAATCGTAGGTATTCTTGGCACATTAAGCATTACTTAGCATATCTATTTTTTAGGGTTGTTACATTATCCCCCCCCCCCCTTAGGAACATTCATCCCCGAATGACACTACACATTATTTTAAGATAAAGAGGGTGATTTTCGAAGATATCTAAACATACTTGAGACTTTACTTTTTGTGAATTTGTATTTCACACTTACTCTGGATAATGCATATTACACAATCTTATCTGAAGCTTCATATTTGAGATTGAGGAACTTCCTTCTCAATCGCACTTAACTTGATGCACCTCACAACTCATGCAACACAAAAATCATGTCCACGCTATACAAAAACAGTTACATGACATGCAAGCATGAATTCATTTTAACTCTAACTTATTTGGAAACTTAACCTTACTACCCTGTTTCGATAGTCTATGGTAGTCTAGCATTTATGAAGTAATCCATACCTAAGCCATCTCCTTGAGCTAGTAAGCAACCAACTTAGCCTTATCCTCTTCATCAATACTCAAAGCATACATTAGAACCTACCATGAACTCACCTTCATGCGAACAACCACTCTTATCAAACGTCTTTCGTTCACGCTGGGCATTTCTATCACTGCCCCTTCTTGGCAAGGCCAGATCTTGAGTATGGCGCCTTAGACAACTTGGACATCCTAATTCTTGTGTGTATTCTTCTACGCGCGCACACAAGAAGGAATTAGATACTTAGAATGACACAAAGTGTCAAAGCTCTAGATAGCACGATAAAGAGTAGAAGAAGGGAAATTTTCCTAAGCATCATGCAGTCTCTAATTCAGGATAGTGGTGTACTTCACTACCATGACTTAGAAACAACTCAATGTGGTTGATGTGAACTCATTATTCTCGGAATTTAACCTAGTGCTCTGATACCAACTTTGTCACGACTGGAATCTAGACCTCAGACAAGACCGGCGTCGTTGACCTCTCAGAGGTCGCAGACAAGCCTACTTACGTCATTCTTACTTCATCTAGGTTAATTTTAGCGGAAAATTTGAAACTTTTTGTTTCTTAACATACTTATAAAAACAATCTCATTTATACGTAATTGTTCACCATCAACCATCTAACATTAAGAGATAAGCAACTGAAAGAAATAGTTCAATTCTTATTAAGTGTATAATTGCCAAAATGGCACCAATACATAGTCTGAATAAAAATAGGAAGGAAACGCTAATGGAACATGCTCCACTAGCTCAACTCTAAAACTAATCTAGAATATAAAATAGTAGCATCCTCAAAAGCATGAGGACCTACCAAAACCGGATGAATGCTGGACGTCCGGATAATTGCAGTGATGATCCTGTAGCTCTATCGTCCACTTGTGCCTGCACCTAAAATAGTAGAGTTTGTATAGGGTTAGTACACACTTGTACTAAGTATGGGTATATGCAAGCACACACCAAGGACATGCATGAGAAAGAATACCTCTTTCATAACAACATAATTTTTGGAAGTCAAGTCAGTGGACTTGCCAAATTGAGATTAGAAAAGTTTTCAAATTTGGATTAGAAAAGTCAATGAGCTTTCCAAATTTGGATTAGGAAAGTCAGTGGGCTTTCCAGATTTGGAATAGGAAAGTTATGCCATGAGAATAACATACATCATCATACTTAACATTCTGCACACAGCACACAACAGCGTACACATAACACATATTATAATTCATGTAACACATAACGTTGTTCATTTTGTTCATTTGTATGCCATGAGACCTTGGAATCATGGACTTAACATTAAGACTTCCCAGGAATGAGGGCTCAACAGATGGGACCTCAACTAGGGAGTCTTCATTAGTAAACGCAGAGTCTGCTTCGTTCATTCATACGTACTCCATTTCATTTCATTCGTGGGCCAGTGTAAACACCAGATATACCTAGGATGTAGTTTAAGACTTTCATTGGGTTCATTGTGCAATGACCAAGAATGACCTAATGTCATTACTTGAATCTAACTCACCTTTTGATTATCCTACCCTAACACCTTCGGTATCATTCATTTCATTATGTGCATCATTTGAGGCTGGCCTCATTCATTCATTGGGAACTGTAACTTTAACCGACATAGATCATGTGACCATCATGAAATCCAGTGTCTCCCCCACACCGAAAAGAGGTGGAATCACTGGCCAAAGTGACCCAAAACATGCTAGCGTACATGGGAATTTAACCCCGCCAGATCCCTATATTGGCAGTATAGGTTCGAAGACTAGGAGATATAAGGATACCCATACCTGGCATGCCGGACAGTCTCATCTCATGAGAGTTACGCGAACCTCCGCCCTTCCCGAAAGAAGGCATCACCGCTCACAGCCAGTCTATCGGTGCTTAGTATAAAGTTCCATTACATTCATCTCATACGTCATAGAAGCTGGCTTCTAGTATGAGGACATCATAGCTCATTAGATGATTTCTCATCTCATCATTCGTATTGAGTGTGTTAAGCTCAATACTTTCATTAGAGTGTTCATAGAGACTGGTCTATTCATTATCTTACACTCTCATAGGTGAGTACGTATCGGTAACATTTACTTAGGCTCATTTGAGATTGCTCTTATCTTTTACATTAGCCTCGTATCATGTTGTCACCACATTCATTAACATTAGCACATTTCCTCTTCATAATTACTCACCATTTATTATGTGAATGTTCACTTCATCATATGCCAATGCACTTGGCCATTTAGTGTGTTTCACACTTTTACTTAACCCTTCTAGGGTTTCATCATTTCATTTCTCATTTCATCATTTGATTGTTCATTTCATCATTTCATTTTTCATTTCGTCATTTCATTGTTCATTTCATCATTTCATTGTTCATTTAATCATATCATTGTTCATATCATCATTTTATTGTTCATTTCATCATTTCATTGTTCATTTCATCATATCATTGTTCATTTCATCATTTCATTGTTCATTTCATCATTTCATTGTTCATTTCATCATATCATTGTTCATTTCATCATTTCATTGTTCATTTCATCATAGGCCAATGCAATTGGCCATTTAGTGTGTTTCACACTCTTACTTAACCCTTCTAGGGTTTCATCATTTCATTTCATACATCTTAGGTTCACTTATTTTTAAACGTATGCTAGACTTATGGGTCTATACATACAAGCCATGAGGCTTCATTCATAGTTCGTTAAGTGACTCATATCTTCCTAAGATTATGTAGTACAAGACTTATGTATCTTGTATGTATGCCAAGATCTCGATTTCAATCTAAGTAGATGGCATTATTCTTGAACATTTAATTCACGTATGACTTATGTATCAATACGGAATTTGGGCAAGGGAACCAAGTTCGAATCCCTTGGACAACACTTAATCTTATTTTAAACTTGTTAATTACATTTTTCAGATTTGGAAGACCCTAGTTCGATTCCCATCAACCCCATAATATTTCCTTTCTTTTTCTCCTCCTTTTTTTTCGTTTAAGTCAAGGAGGTTGTGGGATCAATCCCCCACAAGCTCATTCTTTTTTTTCTCTTAAATTATCTATTAACTTTCTCACCTATCCAAGAGGTTGTGGGTCCAATCCCCATTCACCTCATTTTATACTTCTCCTTTATTTTCCTCCTAACTCTCTCATCTATTCAAGAGGTTGTGGGATCAATCGCCACTCTTCACATTTATTTTTCTCCTTCATTTTTCTTCGAACTCTCTCATCCATTCAAGAGGTTGGGGGTTCAATCCCCACTCTCAACATTTATTTTTCTCCTTTATTTTTCTACTAACTCTCTCATCCATTCAAGAGGTTGGGGTTTCAATCCCCACTCTCCACATTTATTTCTCTCCTTTATTTTTCTCCTAACTCTCTCATCCATTCAAGAGGTTGGGGGTTCAATCCCCACTCACCACATCTATTTTTCCTTGCATTTTTCTCACGAAATTTTTATGAAATTTTCATTTAGTGAGGTCATGGGTTCAATTCCCAATGACCTCACATTTTAAATAATTTATTTTTTAAACGAAGCTCATTTTCTTAAAAATTTGCCGAGACTACAATTTCCAGCAGGCTGGAAATTTAGTCTCTTCCAATCCTTTTTTTTCTTAATCTTTTGTTGATTTTTTTGTAGCTTTCATGTAATGATGTGTTGGATTCAATACTTACTGATTTCACTTATTTTACATTCATTTTTCATTGCATTTTGTACCACTTTAACCCAACCTATCAAATGCTGGAAATTTGTTACTATTTTCAGCTTCTTTTTATCATCATTCATACGTTAATTCTTAAGGCATTTCGTGGATCATTTGGTGCATCTTTAACTATAATATTTTTATGATCATATTCAGCCAAGAATTACTATTACATACAGCAACATTACACCACTTTACACCTCATGATTTACACAAACATTCGCACATAGAATTCAACCATAAAAACATATCATTTTTCACATACTTTCGGTTGACATAACTTAACATGCTTACAATTCTAAACACATAATAATGAACACATTATAACGAACATCAATCTTCATACTTAAACTACCAGCAAACATACCCAACCTACAATTCATTGGGAGCTAGTGACAGGGACATGCAACGGGAACAATCCTAGTTTTCGGATTAGAATTTATTGAATCTTAAGTGGTCTCTTTGGAAAGAGACCAAGAGAGAAGAAAACCCATACCTTTTATGTAGTTCAAACCTTGACTTGCTGCCCAAAACTTTCTCCAAAAATCACGTTCAAATCCCCTCAACTTCAACACCAATTCGACGGAATAATCCTCTCTCTTACGTAACTTTTTGATTAGTTGTTTGTTTGTAATTTTCGTTGTGAGTTCTTCAAGTGTGAAGAACTTTGGTTTACCTACTGTTTATTTGAAGTTATTTTGGCAGAGAAAAACGTGAATGAGAGAATGGGAGAGTTTGAGCGTGAGAGTTGAGAGATAGACGTGAGAGAGTGGGAGTCATATTAGGCTTAGGAGTCTAGTTTAGGACTTAGTCAAATAAGGTTTAGTTAATTATTAAAAATCTGATTTTTATTTTTATTTTAAATCAGCTAATGAATAATAATTATTAATTAATTACATTAATTCAATAGCTTAAATAAAAAATCATATAAATTCATTGCTTCCACCTAGGTTCAAACCCGGGTGGAGCAGGACTTATCTTCAAGAGCTCCATTTCGTCTCTCTCTCCCCAATTTGCCCCTCAACCTTATTAAATAATTAATTAAATATATATTTAGGGTAATTACGATATTACCCTTAGCCTGGTAAAAGACCATTTTACCCCTAGACCCTCAAAACTTAAGATTTCCTCTGTTTAAGTCCGGTAAAGACTCCTTCGAGTAAATCTTCGTATTCGAGAGCCCTACATGGTTGGTCCCAACCTTTCCTAGCTCAACTAACTCCCCAAGTTAGTTGGCTTGGCTGTACCAAGGGTTTCGAGGTCTGTTTCTACGCGCATCAATCCGTGTGAACCCTGGTCTAATCGTAGGCATTCTTGGCACATTAAGCATTACTTAGCATATCTATTTTTTAGGTTTGTTACATTATCCCCCCTTAGGAACATTCGTCCCCGAATGACACTACACATCATTTTAAGATAAAGAGGGTGATTTTCGAAGATATCTAAACATACTTGAGACTTTACTTTTTGTGAATTTGTGTTTCACACTTACTCTGGATAATGCATATTACACAATCTTATCTGAAACTTCATATTTGAGATTGAGGAACTTCCTTCTCAATCGCACTTAACTTGATGCACCTCACAACTCATGCAACACAAAAATCACGTCCACGCTATACAAAAACAGTTACATGACATGCAAGCATGAATTTATTTTAACTCTAACTTATTTGGAAACTTAACCTTACTACCCTGTTTCGATAGTCTATGGTAGTCTAGCATTTATGAAGTAATCCATACCTAAGCCATCTCCTTGAGCTAGTAAGCAGCCAACTTAGCCTTCTCCTCTTCATCAATACTCAAAGCAGGCATTAGAACCTACCATGCACTCACCTTCATGCGAACAACCACTCTTATCAAACGTCTTTCGTTTACGCTGGGCATTTCTATCACTGCCCCTTCTTGGCAAGGCCAGATCTCGAGTCTGGCGCCTTAGACAACTTGTACATCCTAATTCTTGTGTGTATTCTTCTACGCGCGCACACAAGAAGGAATTAGATACTTAGAATGACACAAAGTGTCAAAGCTCTAGATAGCACGATAAAGAGTAGAAGAAGGGAAATTTTCCTACGCATCATGCAGTCTTTAATTCAGGATAGTGGTGCACTTCACTACCATGACTTAGAAACTACTCAATGTGGTTGATGTGAACTCATTATTCTCGGAATTTAACCTAGTGCTCTGATACCAACTTTGTCACGACTGGAATCTAGACCTCAGACGAGACCGGCGTCGTTGACCTCTCAGAGGTCGCAGACAAGCCTACTTACGTCATTCTTACTTCATCTAAGTTAATTTTAGCGGAAAATTTGAAACTTTTTGTTTCTTAACATACTTATAAAAACATTCTCATTTATACGTAATTGTTCACCATCAACCATCTAACATTAAGAGATAAGCAACTGAAAGAAATAGTTCAATTCTTATTAAGTGTATAATTGCCAAAATGGCACCAATACATAGTCTGAATAAAAATAGGAAGGAAACGCTAATGGAACATGCTCCACTAGCTCAACTCTAAAACTAAGCTAGAATATAAAATAGTAGCATCCTCGAAAGCATGAGGACCTACCAAAACCGGATGAATGCTGGACGTCCGGATAATTGCAGCGATGATCCTGTAGCTCTATCGTCCACCTGTGCCTGCACCTAAAATAGTAGACTTTATATTGGGTTAGTACACACTTGTACTAAGTATGGGTATATGCAAGCACACACCAAGGACATGCATGAGAAAGAATAGCTCTTTCCTAACAACACGATTTTTGGAAGTCAAGTCAGTGGACTTGCCAAATTGAGATTAGAAAAGTTTTCAAATTTGGATTAGGAAAGTCAATGAGCTTTCCAAATTTGGATTAGGAAAGTCAGTGGGCTTTCCAGATTTGGAATAGGAAAGTTATGCCATGAGAATAACATACATCATCATACTTAACATTCTGCACACAGCACACAACAGCGTACACATAACACATATTATAATTCATGTAACACATAACGTTGTTCATTTCGTTCATTCGTATGCCATGAGACCTTGGAATCATGGACTTAACATTAAGGAATGAGGGCTCAACAGATGGGACCTCAACTAGGGAGTCTTCATTAGCAAATGCAGAGTCTGCTTCGTTCATTCATACGTACTCCATTTCATTTCATTCGTGGGCCAGTGTAAACACCAGCTATACCTAGGATGTAGTTTAAGACTTTTATTGGGTTCGTTGTGCAATGACCAAGAATGACCTAATGTCATTACTTGAATCTAACTCACCTTTTGATTATTTACCCTAACACCTTTGGTATCATTCATTTCATTATGTGCATCATTTGAGGCTGGCCTCATTCATTCATTGGGAACTTTAACTTTAACCGACATAGATCATGTGAGCATTATGAAATCCAGTGTCTCCCCCACACCGAAAAGAGGTGGAATCACTGGCCAAAATGACCCAAAACATGCTAGCGTACATGGGAATTTAACCCCGCCAGATCCCTATATTAGCAGTATAGGTTCGAAGACTAGGAGATATAAGGAGACCCATACCCGACATGCCGGACAGTCTCATCTCATGAGAGTTACGTGAACCTCTGCCCTTCCCGAAAGAAGTCATCACCGCTCACAGCCAGTCTATCAGTGCTTAGTATAAAGTTCCATTACATTCATCTCATACGTCATAGAAGTTGGCTTCTAGTATGAGGACATCATAGCTCATTAGATGATTTCTCATCTCATCATTCGTATTGAGTGTGTTAAGCTCAATACTCTCATTAGAGTTTACCATAGAGGACTGTCTCCTTCATTATCAATTACAACATCTCATAGGTGAGTACGATCGGTAACCGTATAACTTAGCTCATTTGAGATTGCGCTTAATCTGTTACTTAGCCAGCTGATCAATGTGGTCACCACATTCTTAAACGTTAGCACATTTGCTCTAACATAATACTCAACATTTATTAACAGTGAATGTTCACGTTCATTATATGCCAAGGCACTTGGCCAAGTAGTGGTTTTCACCTTTTACTTAACCCTTCTAGGGTTTCCATCATTTATTGCCTCATTTCAATCATTTTGGTGTTCAGTTCAATCTTTCCATTTTTTCTTTCGTCATTTCATTGTGCAGTTCATCATTTTATTGTTCAGTTCATCATAGCAAGTGTTCATGAGTTCATCTTTCATTGTTCATTTCATCAGTTCAATTGTTTCATTTCACATTTCATCATATTATTGTTTCAATTTCAATCATTTCATTGTGCATTTCATTCCATCATTTCATGGTTTCATTTCATCATATCATTGTCATCTTCAGCATGGCATTGTTCATTTCATCATATCATTGTTCATTTCATCATTTCATTGTTCATTTCATCATAGGCCAATGCAATTGGCCATTTAGTGTGTTTCACACTCTTACTTAACCCTTCTAGGGTTTCATCATTTCATTTCATACATCTTAGGTTCACTTATTTTTAAACGTATGCTAGACTTATGGGTCTATACATACAAGCCATGCGGCTTCATTCATAGTTCGTTAAGTGACGCATATCTTCCTAAGATTATGTAGTACAAGACTTATGTATCTTGTATGTATGCCAAGATCTCGATTTCGATCTAAGTAGGTGGCATTATTCTTGAACATTTAATTCACGTATGACTTATGTATCAATACGGAATTTGGGCAAGGGAACCCAAGTTCGAATCCCTTGGACAACACTTAATCTTATTTTAAACTTGTTAATTACATTTTTCAGATTTGGGAGACCCTAGTTCGATTCCCATCAACCCCATAATATTTCCTTTCTTTTTCTCCTCCTTTTTTTCCGTTTAAGTCAAGGAGGTTGTGGGATCAATCCCCCACTAGCTCATTCTTTTTTTTCTCTTAAATTATCTATTAACTTTCTCACCTATCCAAGAGGTTGTGGGTCCAATCCCCATTCACCTCATTTTATATTTCTCCTTTATTTTCCTCCTAACTCTCTCATCTATTCAAGAGGTTGTGGGTTCAATCGCCACTCTTCACATTTATTTTTCTCCTTCATTTTTGTCCGAACTCTCTCATCCATTCAAGAGGTTGGGGGTTCACTCCCCACTCTCAACATTTATTTTTCTCCTTTATTTTTCTCCTAACTCTCTCATCCATTCAAGAGGTTGGGGGTTCAATCCCCACTCTCCACATTTATTTCTCTCCTTTATTTTTCTCCTAACTCTCTCATCCATTCAAGAGGTTGGGGGTTCAATCCCCACTCACCACATCTATTTTTCCTTGCATTTTTCTCACGAAATTTTTATGAAATTTTCATTTAGTGAGGTCATGGGTTCAATCCCCAATGACCTCACATTTTAAATAATTTATTTTTTAAACGAAGTTCATTTTCTTAACAATTGGCCGACTCTTCCAATCCTTTTTTTCTTAATCTTTTGTTGATTTTTTTGTAGCTTTCATGTAATGATGTCTTGGATTCAATCCTTACTGATTTCACTTGTTTTACATTCATTTTTCATTGCATTTTGTACCACTTTGTTTGGCTGAACCAAACCTATCAAATGCTGGAAATTTGTTCACTATTTTCAGCTTCTTTTTATCATCATTCGTACGTTAATTCTTAAGGCATTTCGTGGATCATTTGGTGCATCTTTAAGTGTAGTCTTTTTATGATTATATTCAGCCAAGAATTACTATTACATACAGCAATATTACACCACTTTACACCTCATGATTTACACAAACATTCGCACATAAAATTCAACCATAAAAACATATAATTTTCACATACTTCCGGTTGACATAACTTAACATGCTTACAATTCTAAACACATAATCATGAACACATTATAACGAACATCAATCTTCATACTTAAACTACCAGTAAACATACCCAACCTACGATTCATTGGGAGCTAGTGACAGGGACATGCAACGGGAACAATCCTAGTTTTCGGATTAGAATTTATTGAATCTTAAAGGGTCTCTTGGGAAAGGGACCAAGAGAGAAGAAAACCCATACCTTTTATGTAGTTCAAACCTTGACTTGTTGCCCAAAACTTTCTCCAAAAATCACGTTCAAATCCCCTCAACTTCAACACCAATTCGACGGAATAATTCTCTCTCTTGCGTAACGTTTTTGATTAGTTGTTTGTTTATAATTTTCATTGTGAGTTCTTCAAGTGTGAAGAACTTTGGTTTACCTACTGTTTTTTTGAAGTTATTTTGGCAGAGAAAAACGTGAATGAGAGAATGGGAGAGTTTGAGCGTGAGAGTTGAGAGATAGACGTGAGAGAGTGGGAGTCATATTAGGCTTAGGAGTCTAGTTTAGGACTTAGTCAAATAAGGTTTAGTTAATTATTAAAAATCTGATTTTTATTTTTATTTTAAATCAGCTAATGAATAATAATTATTAATTAATTACATTAATTCAATAGCTTAAATAAAAAATCATATAAATTCATTGCTTCCACCTAGGTTCAAACCCGGGTGGAGCAGGACTTAACTTCAAGAGCTCCATTTCGTCTCTCTCTCCCCAATTTGCCCCTCCACCTTATTAAATAATTAATTAAATATCTATTTAGGGTAATTACGATATTACCCATAGCCTGGTAAAAGACCATTTTACCCCTAGACCATCAAAACTTAAGATTTCCTCTCTTTAAGTCCGGTAAAGACTCCTTTGAGTAAATCTTCATATTCGAGAGCCCTACATGGTTGTCCCAACCTTTCCTAGCTCAAATAACTCCCCAAGTTAGTTGGCTTGGTTGTACCAAGGGTTCCGAGGTCTGGTTCTACGCGCATCAATCCGTGTGAACCCTGGTCTAATCGTAGGCATTTTTGACACATTAAGCATTACTTAGCATATCTATTTTTTAGGGTTGTTACAAACAAGACCATACAAACCAAAAAGACATGTTCATTAAGTCATAGGCATATACATAACAAGACAAACACCATCAAGTCTAGTCAATTCAACATGCATGTCATATAATTGAATACATAGTCAAGTAACTCTATTATCAAATCATAATAGCAACAACCATGAATAAGAATACATTTCAACATAACCAAAAAAAGACAATTACCTATGAACCCTTATCAAGTCAACAAGTGCAACGACCAAGTAAAGCCCCATAACCTTACTCAATCAACTAACCCAACAAGAATCATGACAAGCATCCCACTTCACATAGCATGGCAATTAAGAGTACATATCATAATACTTTAAAAATGTAGACCAACACATATTCATAAGTGAAAGTAATCAACATATAGTATAAATAATGTGAAATAATGTGCAAGTTCATCATATACATATCATATACCATTATAAGCATATTCATACATAAGAACATCCTCATAAGACTTCCCTCAAGGCTAACTAGTGCAATGTTTAGGTAGATTCTCATACCCCTACATAGACTAAGCTAAACCCCTTAGGTTATCTTAATTAGAGTTCATTCCTTTAATTCATTTAACCTTTTGGGAACATCTTGACCTAACAGACATAGACCACATGAGCGAATGTGGAATCTGTTGTCATCGAACCCTACACCGAAAGAAGATGGACTACTTGCTAGCAAATACGTGGATCCACTAGCTAGTGTTACTATAGGGTCAACAAATTTCAAACACTAGGAGATATAGTTGGGACCTTCTTTATGATACATGCATTATAGTCTCCAATCCCAAGAGTACATTAGTGATCCTACCTTCCGTATGTAGGAAGGGACACTCCTCACTCTAGTTCACTTGGTGCTAAGTTATAGTCCCTTTTGAAATGTCTTGAATGTCTTCATTAATCATCATAGCTTAATGTAGGTCATAGGGTCTAACCCTTGTATAAACATCATCATCATCTTCATAGATCAATAAGAATTGCATGATTATAATTCTTTCATTACAATTCATATAAGTGAGGTTAGCATATTTACATATCACTTCATAATAAGACACATTGGTAAATCATCACCATCCTTATAACATTTACATATTATCCAACACCTCACATATCATAGTCAACACATTTCAATTCAACATCATACCAACCCTATAAATCCTATTACAAGGCGTACTCCAATACAACATCATGACTTAAACACAATTAACCATAATAGAAGTAAAGAATAGGGACAACAAGACATACCAAGTCTCCTTCATTATTCATCATCAAGGTCTTATCCATCAACTATTTACTCAACCCAATTATGGTGTTGTATCATCATATAACCATAACCAACATGATAATAGAGGTAATTAGATCACTACATCACAATCCAACACTAGTTCATAGCTTAAGACAAGAGGCATAGATCAAAGTCGTAATCTAATTAAATTACTCAAGAACTAGAATGATAGGACTATAATTCACCCTAATATATTTATGATTGATACAATAACATCATCTAATAGTAAGTCAACCAATAACAAAGTCAATTGAATCAACATTACTTAATTCACATCAAGAACATAACCTAGGGTTAAGGGGTAAAAGTCATCTTCTACAAACTAGACCAATTCATCAAGATATAACATAATTGAGTTAAATTAAATGTTAATATATTCATAATGTCCAAAAGAAATCATAAACAAATGAATTCACAACAACAATTTTTTATTGGATGAAAACCCACCTTTTGAAATCAATTTGATGGAACCCTTTTAGGAAAGAGGTCTCAAAGGTGAAAGAGATCACATACCTTGCTAATTGATGAAGATTGATGGAGGAAATTTACCCTTTTCAGCCCTTAAATCCTCCCCTAGCTTGGTCTTCAATGGAGTTCTTCACTAGAGAGAGAAAGAACAGAGAAGGAAGAGAGTTTGGGTTTATGACTTATGAGAGTTTAGGTTAGGCTAATGAGGCAAGGTCTTTATATAGGGGGTTCACTAACATAATTATAACTCCCTAATCCCCCAACTAATTAACTAACCCTTTACTAATTAATGGAAACCAACATAAAAACGTGCAAGAACTTAGGCCCTCACAGACTAGACCCCGTTCGACTGTCTGTCTGTGAGACGACGGCCACTGCTCCTTCCGTGCTGCACATCCGTCTGTAAGTTCAATTACTGTGCAAAGTGACCCTTTGACCAAATTTACTAAGTGTCCATCGATGCTCCGTCGATTGGCACACGCCCTGTCGATGGCACTCGTCTGTGCACATTGCCTTGGGTAGTCTTTTGACAACAAAATTCAAGGGTTCTCCTCAAGGGACCTTGGTTTGTCCTTGGGGAGTCGTGCCCGGAATTTTCAAATATGAATTAACTCTAATACATGTTAGACATCCTTCCACCAATTTTCATCATTTTTCGACTCCTAAAAGCTTGTCAAATAGGCTAAGGCATGCTAGTACCTCCTTGAACTAGTTTCTAGACGTCATGGACGTTCTTGGACATTTTGGTTTCTAGACTTCCTAAATGACTTATATTCATCAAAATAGACCTTAAAACATTGTCTAAACCATATGACACTTATGTAAGGATCTAGAACACGTCTTGTATTTTCAAAGTGTTACACCTATCTATGTGTATTGTATAGTGTGTGGTATGGTTATTATCTGCTAGTAAACCTTAAGACACTTATGTAAGGATCTAGAACACGTCTTGTATTTTCAAAGTGTTACACCTATCTATGTGCATTGTATAGTGTGTGATATGTTTATTATCTGCTAGTATTGAGTCGATACACTTGAAAGAGTTTAAAGTGTAGCAAGTTTAATTCGAGGACGAATGCTATCCAAGTGGGGAGAATGTAACGCCCCTAAAAATAAACTAAGGTGAACTAGATCTTAACATGTGTTTCATGAGCTTATAAGTTCTTAATATGGCTAATTATAGTGTTAGAAGTGTAACAACCCACAAGTACACCCTAGAAGTTAGAGCATACTTGTGTTGCCACACGGCGTATGAGACTCCGAGAAGTCTCACTAAAGCCACTCGTATCATTCATTGCATAATAACATTCTAAAATGAGTAAGAATTTACAACTTTCTTCACACATGAAGAACTCTTTACTACCAATATGCAAACGCAAGACTTTCATTAAAACATTAACCCTTTACACCATCTCATTAAACCATCTAAACTTTGGATTATACAACACTTGGGACTAAGCCCATACAAGACGTAAAATAAAGACTAAGACATAAAGGAACATGTGGATATTGTCCTAGAATCGATGAGGACTCACCAATGCTTCATCTTGAACTGTTAGAAACCTATACATCCTCCATGGCATATCAAGACTTCCAATTCCCTAAACTTTAGTCAAAAAGGGAAAAGAAGGGGTTACCACATTAGATGCACTAAGTATGGAAGCCATGCAAAAACCATGAAAAAGGGACATTTAGTAAATAACATGCTTTTCATGAATTTTATATTAAAACATCATACTATAAGCATAAGAACAACATTAAGCACCTTATAAACACATAAGAAAACACGTAAAAAAAACCACATAAGCATTTAACAACATTTTTAGGAATATTACAGTGAAACAACACATATTATAGTGAATTATTTGCAACATTACTGTGAATCACTTCAACTTCACAGTGAATAAAATTTAGTATGCAACCTTATCACTAAAAGTTATTCTAAGACTCACTTGAGTAAGACAAAGAGAGATAGCTCATACACCCTCTCTAAGCATACCTAAATGATCCTTGGAACTACCTATAATAAGATACATACCCATACAATATACCAAAACACATAACATATATGATATGGAATTCACCTCACCAAGGTTATCAAAAGACTTACTTAAGTAATTCTAGAAGAGAACGTCAATACTTTAAGGTTTCCTAAATAATACTTAAGACCTCCTAATATTAGATCATGCCTAACTTATCAACCAACTTTCCTAACTAGAGTCATTCTCATTACTTTCCTACATAAGACATGAACAGATCATCCTTTTTACCCCCTTCACACTTAAACTAGGAAATCCTTATAGTTACTTTAGATTATGTACTCATTCATTTACATACTTTCTAACATAAGTCATTACTTTATTAGTTCGTTAAGAGACATTTATCACATAAGTACATTCAAGTAATGGTATTGGAGAAAACCTAGGGGCTCACGAACTAACATCTTCAAAGCCTAAAGGTGCAATGTCTAGTTAGCATCCCATACCACCACCTACAATTCATAGACTTCTCAAACACTAGTAGGTATCCCATATGATGACAATAGGCAATAACTGATATAGACCATGGTAGCAAAGCATGGAATCCAGAGTTGTAACATACTCTGATGGAGGGTGTTCTACTTGCCAATGGTAGAACTTGGACATATCCCATGAAGGGTTTCTTTGCACTCTAGACTCATTCTTAACTAGAGCTACTTCCCTTACCATACTCACTCGGTGCTATCCTTTGTTCTCATAGAGTAATTCACATTAAATGATCACATGAAGGGGTTCGATATCTAGTTCATAACTCATTCACATTCACCCTACCAAAAAGGTCCCCTAGGGCTGCCTTCAATGGTGAAGAGGATAGATTAATGACTTTCCTAAGGATGATATCATGCCGTTCTAGCTAACCAACCTTAATTCCACCATTCATACAATATGGATACAATTACGACTTTCGACTTCAAGGATCATAACTTTACAACTAGGTTGAAGGCTTCACATAATTTGACCTTCTCACTTATTTTCAAGGCCACATATCATTCATACATACAAGAATAAGAGGCTTTAGCATCCTAAGTAAAGATATCTCATATTCACATTCATACATGTATAAAGTAAGGGACACAAGTATACCACACAACACACTACTTTCTCATAACACACATAAGAACTCATCACGGACTACCTTAGTCATTCATAGCCATTTAAGAGTACAATATGTTAACCTTAATACATCCATATACAACTTCGTCATATATCATCATATAAGAGGAATCATAACATAATAACTCACACAAAATCATATGAGCACTATAAGGCACCTTACTATTAACCTTCTCAAATAACACATATTGTCTATGCTTCAAACCACATGTTCATACAATTCATAAAATCTTAGACATGATTACATTATTTCACATCAACAACTTCACATTTTACCTTCATATAAGTCCTAAACATGCTACTAGTACAATTCATATAGTAATGCCGACGAGGCCACATCTTTTACAAAGGTAACACATAAACCCCGTCACCATAAGTGGACCATACCAATCATCATTGTAATTACAAAAGCTATACATAATATTAAGAGATTTAGGGCAGCATACCACCCATCAATTCTCATAACTTTCATCCATAGCCAAATCAACCAATACAATACTCAAAGGTCCTTACCCATGGCCATGATCACCAATTCAATTCAATAAGCTTAATATACAATGAATCTAAGAATGTACAATACTCATTTGATAAAATTGATACAGCCTATAAACCATACAATCATAATCTATACATAATCAAGATTCCATAACAATCTACACATGAATTCACTAATAAAAGCATGATCACATCACCCATAGGATAGCCAATTATAGAGAATTGAGAAGGTCAAAGGTTCATGTAGATTTTTATTGGAAAACATCAATTATAGATCAATAATATGATATCTTGATGTTTTAAAATTTTTCATGCAAGAACACAAGACTTTGAGTACAAATTGGACTTTTTCATCTTTTTGAAATCTTTGAAAATCATCTTTGAAATTGACTCTAAGGTGATAGCAAGACTTAGACGAAGAACTCCCATACCTTATTAGAAGAGCCCAATGATAATTGAAGAAGAAACTCCATTGAAGATCAATCATCAAGTTCCAACTTCACCTTGAGCTCTCATGGAGGTTTTTGGAGAAACTTTGGGAGGTAATGGGTTTTGATCTAGGTGCTATGGTCTAAATGAGAGTTTAATGACTTATATTCTCTTAAAATACCATAAAAACCTGAAATAACTGTCCTCCTATTTTATAAGACTTGGGGTGAATTTCTCAAAAAAAAAAAAAGTCTTAACAGAAAACTGGTAGAACTGCAGCAACATCGACGCTTAGCATCGACGGTCCGTTGGTGAAACCACACCCCGTCAATGGGGTCCGTTGGTTGTGTCTGCAACTCCCCAACCTGCAGGTTACATGGCTCCATCGACGGGTCATCGTCTGATCGACTGTCCGTCGTTTTGGGCAGTCAATTGCCGCTTCCATGCAGTGTTGAGCTCCAAGCTTGCGTCCTCCTTCTACGGCCCCTTTTGGGTCCTAGGTGGGGTCGTACCCGGACGTTAAACCTCTAACAAAGCACGTCTAGGTATTAGGAACATCTCCAAACAAGTTTAACATCAAACAAGTGACACAACATGCTAAAACACATCCAAACTCACAAGGACGTTCAATGGCTATCTTTCGAACATCACCAGACGTTCTTGGACGTTTGACCTCCAAACCTTACCAAAATCAACATGCTGACTCTAAACACAATTATCAACCATAAAAGTACCTCATGAACTCATTACACACACATAAGCACATAAAAACACATAAGGCACATAGGTGACTAGTCGTCGAACATCTTGGTCTTCCCTTGACGTTTGACTTCAAACTTAACCCAAATCTTTAGACACTGCCTCAAACATCTTTTTAAACCATCTTAGGACTTAAAGACTTCATTACACACACATTATGCCCTAGTTTCACCTAAGTCATTTTAGGAGGTGTTACATTTTCCCCCACTTGGACAACATTTGTCCTCGAATGACACATGCTTCATTTTAGACATTATCAAAAGATGATTAACTCAATAATAGAACCACATAATCATACCACACAATAATCCTATATGATAAACATCACTTTCGCATAAATAATAGACTCATAACACAACAAGAAGCTAGAACGAATCTACGACTCATCATATCATAAGACTCACATTCCTTATTTTTTTAGGAGAAACTTAATTCCCAACACACTATCATGTTATATACATCAATTCTAGACACCATACAACCTTTTTCCACCAAAGAAAAATTTATTCATTTTCACAAAATCTTTACAGTGATTACAAATTTCCTTACAGTGAACATGCTTCACAATCTAACAATGCAACACTTAAATACTTATAAATGATCAACAAGGGAATCTCATATAACAATTTAGACATGCTCACTATTCACCTTCGTGAAATAATTTGCAACCTACACTAGATGAACATGAACCATTAGGAAGATACCATGCATGAAAACTCATTTTCTCATTCAACAAAATTTCAACCGAAACATACATATCATAAGGAGAATGTTTGAAACTAATTTTTCACAAAAGACTCCTACATAAATAAAGTTACTAAGAACTGTTTGTTTTACGCTTGAATAAACACATAAATAAAGGATAAGGGTACCTCACTCCCAAAAACCATACTCTTCACCATACTCCCCCACTAAGGAGAAACCATTTCTAAGGTCAAGATAACATCTACTACAAGAAACTCCCTCAAGGCACCTTAAACTTTACTAATATTTTATCACACAAGTCTATCTCATGAAAACTAAAGACTCTCAAAGGTTAAACCATGAATACATCCCGCTCACTAGGAGAAACTCACCTTTACTCTTTCAAATCTCATCACCTTCCTTTATCAAGTTGGGTCTTAAACAACTTCAAACCATCTCAACAACTACTCCTTAACATTTCTAACACTATACCTTACCATTTGTTTGTCACGACCCTCAAGTACACCCTAGAAGTTAGGGTGCAATCTTGGATTAAGACCGGCGTATTCGACCTCTCGGAGGTCTCATACAAGCCTATCGTATCATTCATTGCATAATAACATACTAAAAAATGCGTAAGAATTAAAAACTTTCTTTTTATAAACAATATATAAGCGGAAGACTTTAATTTAAAACATTAAACCTTTACAACCATTGAACCATCTAAACATAGAGTATACAAGACTTGGGACTAATCCCATACAAGAAAATAACATAAAGACGCAAACATTAAGACATAACCGAACGTGTGGATATTGTCCTTGAATCGATGAGGACTCACTAATACTTCATCTTCAACCCTCAGAAACCTATCTGTCATCCACGGAACATCAAGATTTCCAATTCCCTACACTTTAGTCAAAAAAGGAAAGAAGGGGTTAGCACATTAGATGTACTAAGTATGTAAGCCATGTAAAAACCATGAAAAAGGGACATTTAGTTAATAACATGCTTTTCATAAATTGCGGTTTAAAAAATCATAATATAATCCTAAGAACATCATTTATCACATTAAAAATACATAAGAAAATCATTTAAGCAATTATCACATTTTAAGCAAACATCACAGTGACTACTTCACTGTTACAGTGAAGTCCCCTTCAGTGTACAGTGAAGTTCCCTAGCTTTACATTTAACATCCTTTGGCATGTCGTCTTCTCACTAAAGCTATCATAAGATTCATTTAAGTCACACAAAGAGAGACCGCCCATACACCCTCTCTAGATGTGCCTAAACGATCCTTAAGATTACTCATAATGAGACACATACACAACTACAATACATCAACATACAAAACATAAGATCCTCCTACCAAAGGTGATACCAAGGTTCACTTGAGTGAGTGTGGAGCGAACGCCCATACAACCCTATCACACACACACAAGGGATCCTATAGACTACCTAGGATAGAATCATTCTTACTTAATACAATAGTATACACCAAACATGACATTTTTCTTTCAAAGGTATCCCATATGATGAGAATAGGCAATAACTGACATAGATCATGGTAGCAAAGCATGGAATCTGGAGTTCTATCCTACTCTAATGAGGTGTTCTACTTGCCAATGGTAGAACATGGACATCCCATATAGGCACATGGTTAAAGAATATATAGGGCATACGTTGTATTCTAGTCTCATAGTTAACTAGAACTACTTCACCTTGCCATACTAACTCGGTGCTAGCCTTAGTTCTCATAGATCAATTCATATTAAGGTTCATATAAATGGGTCTCATATCTAGTTCATGACCCAATTACATTTACCCTACTAAAGTAAGGTCTACTAGGGCATATCTCACTATGGAGACAAGAAGCTCATCGCGACTTTCCTAAGGTATGATATGATGCCGTTCCAGCCAATCAACCTTAAGTTCATCACTCACTAAATGAAGGATACCATTAAGGCTTACTACTTCACGATTCATAACCTTACCACTTGGTTCAAGGTTCCACATAAATGACCTTCTTATCATCATTCAAGGTCTCACTTAACATTCATTTATTTATGACTAAGACCCCTTAGGTTAATAAGTCAATACATCACATATTCACATAAGCATCAAGTAAGGGACACAAGTCTACCTAAACAAAACACTACCTACTTCCACTTAACACATATAGCCTATCTTTCTTTAAACTCTTAGGAAGGACCCTTAACATTATTTAGCGAACCTATTCATTACCTTAACATCATCAATATAATCATTATAGACTCCTATACCCAAGTTAGGAACAACCACATATCAACTCTATGACTACACACTTAACATATAGCCATTAGTCTAATATGATCACCTAAATGACATCAATAGAAGAACACATACTTTCATATTACTTCACATATAGATAGATATAGTCATAATTCACATAATCAACTATACTAATTAGCATATTACTTCAAGTAGTTTCGACAAGGCCATGATCATCAATATACTTAAAATAACGCCGACAAGACCACATCAATTCACATAACACCGCCACCATAAGTGGACCATACCAATCACATATAATCCACAAGCTAAATTACAATAACCATACACAATAATAAGAGTGTTAGGGCAGCATACCACCCACTTGATCTCATCACTTCAATCCAAAGCCAAACCATTCAATTCAATACCATAAGGCCCTTACCCATGGCCATGAACATCAATTCAAAACATAAATCATAATAATCAATGAATCTAAGTCAATTAAATTTAGAATTGCCCATCTAATACCAATTATATATTACTTGAATACAATCCTTACATCATTAGAAAGCCCATAAGAAACGACAATAGAATCTACAAGCATCAAGTTCATATCAAGTCAATAAGCTTAATAATCAAAAATCTAAGAATATACAATACTCAATTGATCAAATTGAAACAGCCTATAAACCATACATACATAATCTATACATCATTCAAAAGCGCACATCTATCTACACATGAATTCATCAATCTCAAAACATAGTCCATTCACCCATATTTTAGTGAAAATTAAGAGAATTGAGAAGATCATGGGTTCATGGAGAATTTCATTGGAAAACATCAATTTAGCATTAATAACATCATATCTTAAGATTTGAAAATCTTTCATGATACAACCTAAGATTTAGAGTAAAAATTGGCTTTTTCATCTTTTTGAAATCCTTTGAAAACATCTTTGAAATTGGCTCTAAGGTGATAGAAAACCTTAGATGAAGAACTCCCATACCTTATTTGAAGAATCTAATGCCAATTGAATAAGAAACTCCATTGAATACCCATCTTCAAGCTTCATCTTCACCTTGACTCTCATGGAGGTTTTTGGAAGAACTTTTGGAGGGAATATGTTTTGATCTTAGTGTTAGGGTTTAATAGAGTGTTTAATGACTTATACACACTTAAAATACCCACACACACTCAAAACAAACGTCCAAAGACTTATGGGGGATTAGGGTGAATTTATGACATCACCCCTTCAACTTAACATAATCTAGTAGCAAAGACTTAGGACCATCGACGTTACCATCGATGGTCCATCATCCAGCTTACGTCCCGTCGGTTGGGTCTCGTTGGTTTGTTCAGAGACTCCACCACCTGCTGTAAAGTTGGCTCCATTGACGGGACTCATCAATGGACCGTTGCCTGGATAGGCTATCGACTGGTCCGTCGTTTGGCCACTGCCTGGCAGTGTTGGACTCCAAGTTGGAGTCCTCCCGTAGGGCCCATTTGAGGGTCCTATGTGGAGTCGTACCCGGAAGTTTCCAACCCAAACATGCACGTATACGAGTTTAGGACCTACCATATGATTTTTATCCAAAACGAACACGTAAAACTCAATGAAACATGCTTAGACACAAAAGGTCATTTCAAAGCACATCTTTCGAACATCATAGATGTTCTTGAGCGTTTCACCTCCAATCTTCACAAAACTCAACACACTGACTTTATACACCATATACACTAAATTAAGGATCATATAAGCTCATGCATCACACATAAACACATAGAACCACACATAACCACATATGAGGCTCTTAGTTGACTTAGTCGTCGAACGTCTTGGTTGTCCCTTGACGTTTGAATTCCAATGCACCTAAACTCTTAGATAATAACTCAACCACACTTTATAGACTATTTTAGGACCTTAGACCACCATGAAAAACACGTTAGGCTCTAGCTTCACCTAAGTCATTTTTGGGATCTTACATTCTCACCCACTTGGACAACATTCGTCCTCGAATGACACTTGCAACTCTCCGAACACTTCCAAGATTAAGGATTCAGTAAGTAACTCATAAGCAAACATAATCAAGGAGAAAATATAAATTTCACACAATAAAGAGAATTACAACACAACAAGCAACTAGAATAGCATTCTATAACTCATTATGCTACAAAACTCATCTCCATAGCTCCAAATAGTAAAAACTCATTTTATATTCATTAGCATGCTCATATACATCAGTTCTAACCATATTACATCAATTTTAGACCAAAAATCAGTTGGTCAATTTTTTTTGATAAATCTTAGAGTGAACAGAGATCCCTGCTACAGTGAATTATGCAATTTTTCCAAAAATGCAACTTTTAGGCAATTCATTATATAGACAAGCTAATATGCAAGGTAACATCATATAAACACTTTTACAACATAGTCATGGCCTCACAAAACACATTATGCAAGAAGTTCATGAAATTCAATTTCACAAAAGCATGCATATCATAAGGAGAATATTTGGAACTCATTTTCCACAAAACTCCTATACAATTCAAGTTACCAAGAACTCAACATTTTAGGCTTGAATAAACACATAGTGAAAAGTTAAGGGTACTCACTCCCCAACAACCATACTCTTCACCATGCTCCCCACTTAGGAGAAACTCATTCTAAGGTCAATATAACATCCACCTCAAGGAACTTTCTCAAGGCACCTTAAACCTTACTAATACTTTCTCACCCAAAGTCTAGCTCAAGAAAAATAAAGACTCTCAAGGTTCAACCATCTAGACATTTCATCCCCCCTTATTAAGAGAAACTTCACTATTACTCTTCCATATTCTAGCTCTATACTTTACCATTCTTTTCAACTCTACTACCCTTCAAAAGGTAACCAAACCAACCTAAGGTCATCATACCATCCTTCACAGATAATATATCAAGACTCACCTCATCTTACAAGCCACATCTCATCTTTTATCTCCCTCAACCCAAACCTCATAAGGTCACACTCAAAAGACTAACACATAGGGAAGACAAGAGAAAGACACCATAGACAAGGCTCTTAGGCATGATTATATGAATGAAAAAGTGAAACTTTTCCTAGCACCCAATAGCCTCTTATTTATAATGTGGTGTGCTTCACATTATAAACAAGATTCTACTAGATGTGGTTCATAAGACAACTACGACACTCCCAAACCTTATGCTCTGATACCAAGCTTGTCACGACCCTCAAGTACAACCTAGAAGTTAGGGTGCAATCTTGGATTGCGACCGGTGTATTCGACCACTCGGAGGTCTCATACAAGCCTATCATATCATTATTCGCATAACAACATACTAAAAAATGCGTAAGAATTAAAAACTTTCTTCTTATAAACAATATATAAGCGGAAGACTTTCATTTAAAACATTAAGCCTTTACAACCCTTGAACCAACTAAACTTAGAGTATACAAGACTTGGGACTAATCCTATACAAGATAATAACAGAAAGACTTAAACATTAAGACATAACCGAACGTGTGGATATTGTCCTCGAATCGATGAGGACTCACCAATACTACATATTCAACCCATTAGAAACCTATCCGTCCTCCATGGCACATCAAGACTTCCAATTCCCTACACTTAAGTCAAAAAGGGAAAGAAGGAGTTAGCACATTACATGTAATAAGTATGGAAGCCATGCAAAAAGAATGAAAAAGAGACATTTAGTTAATAACATGATTTTCATGAATTTCTTTTTAAAACATCATAATATAATCATAAGAACATCATTTATCACATTAGAAATACATAAGAAAATCATTTAAGCAATTATCACATTTTAAGAAAACATCACAATGACTACTTCACTGTTACAGTGACTACTTCACTGTACAATGAAGTTCCCTAGCTTCACATTTAACATCCTTTGGCATGTCGTCTTTTAGCTAAAGCTACCCTAAGATTTACTTAAGTTACACAAAGAGAGACTGTCCATACACCCTCTCTAAATGTGCCTAAACGATCCTTAAGATTACTCATAATTAGACACATACAGACCTACAATACATCAACATAAGATCCTCCTGCCAAAGGTGATTCCAAGGTTCACTTGAGTGAGTGTGGAACCACCGCCCATACAGTCTCTATCACACACACAAGGGATCCTATATATACTATATAGGATAGAATCATTCTTACTTAATACAGTAGTATACACCAAACATGACATTCTCCTTTCAAAGGTTATCCAAATACCTACTCAAGTAATTCAAGAAGATAACGTTCATGATTGACCTCTTCAAGATTACCTAAATAGTCCTTAAGACTTACCTATGTTAGGATCATGTCCACATAGTCAAACATATTCCCTAACTAGAATCTTTATTAAGACTCATCTAAGTAAGAAATGAAGTGACCATTCCTTTGCTCCCTTCACACCTTAACTAGACAACCCTTAATTAATCTAGAAAGGAACTTATACAAATAACATGCATTCCTATCTTAAGTCATTACATTACTTAGTTCATTTAAGAGACATTCATCACATAAGAACATTCACATAATGGTCTTAAAGAATACCAAGGGACTCTCACTAACATCTTCAAAGTCTATTGTGCAATGTCTAAGTAGAGTCCCATACCACCACCTACACTAAATAGAACTTCTCTAATACTAGTGGGTATCCCATATGATTAGAATAGGCAATAACTGACATAGACCATGGTAGCAAGGCATGGAATTCGGAGTTCTATCCTACTCTGATGAGGTGTTCTACTTGCCAATGGTAGAACTTGGACATCCCATGTAGGCACATGGTTAAGGAATATGTAGGGCACACTTGGTATTCTAGTCTCATACTTAACTAGAACTACTTCCCCTTCCCATACTCACTCGGTGCTAGCCTTAGTTCTCATAGATCAATTCATATTAAGGTTCATGTAAATGGGTCCCATATCTAGGTCATGACCCAATTACATTTACCCTACAAAAGCAAGGTCCACTAGAGCATATCTCACTATGGCGATAAGAAGCTCATCACGACTTTACTAAGGTATGATATGATGCCGTTCCATCCAATCAACCTTAAGTCCATCACTTATTACATGAAGGATACCAATACGGCTTACTACTTCACGATTCATAACCTTACCACTTGGTTCAAGGTTCCACATAAATGACCTTCTTATCATCATTCAAGGTCTCACTTAACATTCATTTATTTATGACTAAGACCCTTTAGGTTTCTAAGTCAAGACATCACATATTCACATAAGCATCAAGTAAGGGACACAAGTCTACCTAAACAAAACACTACATACTTCCACTTAACACATATAGCCTATCTTTCTTTAAACTCTTAGGAAGGACCCTTAACATTACTTAGACAACCTATTCATTACCTTAGCATCATCAATATAATCATTATAGACTCCTATAGCCAAGTTAGGAACAACCACACATCAACTGTATGACTACACACTTAACATATAGTCATTAGTCTAATATGATCACCTAAATGACATCAATAGAAGAACACATACTTTCACATTACTTCACATATAAATATAGATAGTCATAATTCACATAATCAACTATACTAATCAACATATTACTTCAAGAAGTGTAACAACTTGAAAATGACTTTGCTAACTAATGCTTAAACATACCTAGAATGCGTGGATTAGACCGGGTTCACACGGCTTATTGCGCGTAGATCCAGACTTCAGAACCTATGCACTAGCCAAGCCAACCAACTTGATGAGTTATTTGAGCTAGGCAAGGTGAGAACCAACCATGTAGGGCACCCGAATTGAGGATATTCACCCGGATGAGTTTTACCGGACTTAAAAAGGATAATCTTAGGTTTGGAGTGTCTAGGGGTAAAATGGTCTTTTCCAAGCTAGGGGTAGTATTGTAATTACCCTAAGTATTTAATTAATTAATTAATTAATTTAAAGAGGAGAGGCAATTTGGGTAGGGTTGGCCCAATTTGACCCTTTTTTGCAAGTTAAGCTTCACCCCGTTTCGAGCCTTGGTGAAAGCAACATTTAGGTGGATTAAATTGATTATTATAATCTGATTTTATAGGGGCTTGGTGGTCATTTCGCTTACCCTTTAAAAAAATCAGATTTTTATTAATTAAGAGAAGTCCTAATTTTACTAAGTATCCACCTAATCTCCTAATCATAATCTAACATTAACTCACGTTTCTCTCTACTCCTCTCTCACTTTCACGCTCAACTTTCTATAAAACAAAAGAACTTAACAAAAAATATAACAAATTTCATCCACTTTCAATAACTTGATAGCTTAAACTCAAAAGCAAAATAAGTTTACAAACAAAAAGTAAAAATCAAGTTCTCGACGGATTGTGCTTGTGATATCGGTGGTTAGACGTTGGCTAAGTGGGGGTTTTGGCAGCACATTAGAACCCTATTGAACGACTTCAGGTGTGAGTTTCTTCCCTCTTGGTCCCTTTCCCAAGAGACCCCTAAGGTTCAGACTATTCACAATCAAAAACTAAGGTTGTCCTCGTTCCATGCCCCTGTCATTAGATCCTTTGAAAGATTCAAGTATGCTTTGGTATGACTTCTGCTAGATGATTTTAGGGCTGGTTGTGATTACGTGTTTGAATGTGTATTCGAAATTATGTTGAAATGAAAGAAGTGTTTCCAAAAATGTGTGATATGTTAACTTGTGGGTGCACGTGTGTACTGTGATTTGGTCTCGGCTAGGAGCATGAAATTTGGCATGTTAAATTGTTGTATTTTACATGTATGAATATGTTAAAAACGTTATGTTCATATGAGTTCAAAGTTGCTGAATTGAATGAAAATTCTTGATTGAAAGTAACCTTGAAAATGCACCTAAAGATCTCCCTAAAAACTACTCGAAATGTCTTAATGTTTAATGTGAAAGAGGGTGATCAAATGAACTGCAAAAAAAGTTATCAAATGTCCGAAAGTAACCATGAAACCTCACCTAAAGATGCACTATATTCTACACGAAAATTTGTCCTAAAATCTAACACTTAAAAGTTGAGAAAATGGACTGCAAAGAGGGTGAACAAATTTCCAGCATTGTGGAAATTTGTTTTAGGCTGCTTACTGTAAAAAAAGTCACGTTTAAAAATAATTTTTAAATGCATGAGGTCAGTGGGGATTGAACCCAAGACCTCACCATATACATGTTATAAAAAAATTAAATAATAAAATGTGGTAAGGGGGATTCAAAATTGGGTAAAGCTCAAGTGAAAATTTAAGGGAAAAATGAAAGAAAATGAAGTGAGACGTGTGGGGTTCGAACCCACAACCTCTTTGACGGATGAAGGAGAGAGGAGAAAATTGAAATAAAGAAATAATAAAAATGAGGTATGTGGGATTTGAACCCACAACCTCTTGGCCGAATGAGAAGGTGGAGAAAACGCAATTAAAATAAGGTGAGGCTGTGGGGGTTCGATCCCACGCCCTCTTAATCTAGTCGTATGAATCAAGTAAATAAACGAAAAAGAAACGAATGTGGGTGTGGGGATTCGATCTTTGGTCCCCCAAGCCGAATTGTTTAAGGAAAAAATCAAGAAAAAAAAAGAGAAAGAAAGTTTAGGTGTGGGGAATTGATCTCGGGTTCCCTAGCCAAGAAGTTTATGACAACGAAAATCATACAGAAAATTAACTAAGTGTTATAAAAGGGATTTGAAATAGGGTTCGCTTTCCCAATTTCATATTGACACATAAGTCTTGCGTGATTAAATAATTAATGAATGCTGCCTATAGGAATCAAATTGAGACCTTGGCATACATACAAGATGCATAAGTCTTGTACTGCATAATCTTGGGCAATATAAATCACTTAAATGAACGATGTATGAAGCCTCATGTCTTGTGTGTGTGGACTCATAAGTCCAGCATACATTTATAAAGTAAGTGACCTAAGATGTAATGTGATGAATGATGAGACCCTAGAAGGGTTAAGTAAGAGTGTGAAACACACTAAAAGGCCAAGTGCATTGGCATATGATGAAATGAACATTCACGTGAAAAGGGGTGAGTAATTATAAAGGGAAAATGTGCTAATACTAGTGAATGTGGTGACAACATGATAAGAGGCTAATGTAAAATATGAGAGCAATCTAAAATGAGCCTAAGTAAATATTATCAAAACGTACTCACCTATGAGAGTGTAAAGTTAATGAAGAGACCAATCTCTATGAACACTGTAATGAAAGTATTAAAGTTAATGCATACTTTATACTAATGATGATATGAGAAATTATGTAATGAGAAATGATGCCCTCATGTTAGAAGCCAACTTCTATGGTGTATGAGATGAATGTAATGAAACTTTATATTGAGCACCGATAGGCTAGCTATGAGTGGCGATTCCTTCTTTCGAGACGGCAGAGGTTCGTGTAATTCTCATGAGATGAGACTGTCCGTCCAGACGTGTATGGGTCTCCTTATATCTCCTAGTCTTTGAACCTATGCAGCCAACATAGGGATCTAACAGGGTTCAATTCCCTATATACGCTAGCATGTTTTTGGTTTCACTTTGGCTGGTGATTCCACCTCTTTTTGGTGTGGGGTAGACACAGGATTTCATGGAGCTCAGATGATTTATGTCGGTTAAAGTTAAATTTCCCAAAGAAAGAATTAGGCCAGCCTCATGTAATGCCCACAATGAAATGAAGGATACCAAAGATGTTTGGGTAGGATAATCAAGAGTTGAACTAGACTTATGTAATGACACTAGGTCATTCTTAGTCATTGCACAGTGAACCCAATGAGAGTCTTAAACTACATCCTAGGTATAGCTGGTGTTTACACTAGCCTATGAATGAAATAAAATGAAGTACGTATGAATGAATGAAGCAGACTCTGTGTTTGCTAAAGAAGGCTCCCTTGTTGAGGTCCCATATGTTGAGCCCTCATTTTGGGAAGTCCTAATGTTAAGTCAATGATTCCAAGGTCTCATGGCATATGAACGAGTGAAATGAAAGATGATATGTGCTATATACAATATGTATGTTCTATATGTAATATGTTATGTGCTGTGTGCAATATGATAAGTATGACGATGCATGTTACTCTCATGGCATGACTTTCCTAATCAGATTTTGGCAAGTCCACTGACTTGACTTTCCATAACTCATATAGTTAGGAGAAAGCTATTCTAAATCATGCATGTCCATGGTGTGTGCTTGCATATACCCATACTTAATACAAGTGTGTACTAATTCCATACATTTATTTGATTTTAGGTGTAGGTGCAGCTGTACGTTAGAGCTTACGAGTCGACGCAGAAGTTATCCGGACGTGGAGCTTTCATCCAGATTTTGTAGGCCCTCATACTTCCGAGGATGCTTACTGGTTTATTCTAGCGTAGACGTAGGCATGAGCTAGTGGAGTATGTTCCACTAGCGTTTCTTTCGAATTTACTTTTAGACGTTGTATTGGTGCCATTTTTGCAACTCTATATTTATGACTATATCTATCATTTGATTATCTTGATTTAGATGGTTGTTGTGAACGCTTATGAGTTTACGTAGATAGTATTATGCGTGATCAATGTTTTCCAATATAAAGTTTAAGTAAACAAAATTTCAAAATTTCCGCTAAAATTAACCTAGATGAAGTAACGACGACGTATGTAGGCTTATCTGCGACGCCTGAGAGGTCAACGACGCCGATCTCATCTGCGGTATAGATTCCAGTCGTGACAAAGTTAGTATCATAGCGAGGTTAAATTCCAAGGATAATAAGTTCACATCAACCACATCGAGTAGTTTCTAAGTTATGGTAGTGAAGTCCACCACTATCATGAATTAGAGACTACATGATGCGTAGGAAGATTTCCCTTCTTCTGATCTTATCGTGCCTTCTCTAATGTCTGATTACTTGGTGTTATGAGCGTATCTAACATCAATTCTTATCTTTCAGAAAATGAACACAAGGAGGAACGCTGGTCGGGGAAGAGTAGGAGCAGCTGCCGGGGACAACCAAGTTCCACCCCAGGCTCCAGCTGCTGGAATGGAGATGCCTGTTAACCCAGCTGGGTTGACAGATGGAGAAGTGAGGACATCCCTGACACAGATGGCCCAATCCATCACTTTACAAGATCAGGGTATGACAGCCCAGGCAGAGCAATGAGGTGTTCCCATAGAGAACCCACCTGCCAGCACCATGGCTAGTAGGTTAAGGGACTTTACGAGGATGAATCCTCCCGTTTAAGCTAGATCTAAGACTGCGGAGGAACCCTAGGAGTTTGTGGATGAGATCCACAAGATACTGTGTGCAATTGGTTTGACTGATGTGGAGAAGGCTGAGCTGGCATCCTACCAGTTAAAGGGTGTAGCTCAATCCTGGTATAAGATGTGGCAGGATAGCAGGGCTTTAGGAGGAGGTCCTATTACTTGGGATCTTTTCAAGACGGCTTTTCTGGAGCGGTTCTTTCTCAGAGAAATGAAGGAGGCTAAGGTTGAGGAATTCATCAACCTTAAGCAGGGCTCGATGTCAGTCAGGGATTACTTCCTGAAGTTCGTAAAACTTTCCAGGTATGCCACTTTTCTTGTGTCTAATAGCAGAGACGAGATAAGTAGATTCTTGATAGGGATTGCTGAGGATCTCGAGGAGGAGTGTAGGGAAGCTATACTGCATGACAACATGGACCTTTCCAGGATTATGGTCCATGTCCAGCAAGTGGAGGAAAGCAGGAAGAGGAAGCACACTAGGGCAGGGAACAGATCAAGGCAAGCTGAGGAGAATTTTTCAAGGAAGAGTAGTACTGAAATCAAGGATAAGCCCAGGTTTAAGAAGGGAATCCCCCAAGAAGGAAAGTCAAGTTCATCCAAGTTTCGCTATGATAGGGATTCCGAGCCCAGAGTTGAGAGAATCAATGAAGTAGATACACCTCAGGAGAGGCCACGTTGTAGGAAGTGTGGAAAACTGCATGGAGGAGAGTGTATGATGGACTCTAACGCTTGTTACAATTGTGGTAGACTGGACCACAGGATGAAGGATTGTCTGAATAGGAGAGTTCAATAAAAAGGTAAGGAGAAAGTTCAGCCTAATGGTCCATGTGAAGAGGCTCGAAGGAGGCAACGACTCTTCGTACTGAAGTCTAGTGGTGTAGGGGAAGACACTTATGCTGATGTCTCGGGTGCGTAGCCTTAATTAGTCTTTCATGTATTTGATTGTGTATGGTCTTATGCACTAGTATGAAGTTAATATGTTTGAGTCATCATGTTGGTTGCTGATTTGTGTGACTTATGTGTTTACTTATGTTGTATTCTCTGATGAGACTAGTTTATGAAAGAGTTCCTTAGTCTATTAATGTGAAGCTGCTAGTAGGTTTTAAGGATGTGCACCATTACGATAATATGTGAATCAGATATTCACCAATGGAGATTATTGAATTGCCTATGTATGCATATGTTCTATAGATGACTGGCTTGTTTCTAGTAAAGAGTAGTATCATTCGGGGATGAATGTTCCTAAGGGGGGGATAATGTAACAACCTAAAAATGACTATGCTAAGTAATGCTTAAACGTACCTAGAATGCATGGATTTGACCGGGTTCACACGGCTTGTTGAGCGTAGAACCAGACCTCAGAACCTATGCACTAGCCAAGCCAACCAACTTGGTGATTTAGTTGAGCTAGACAAGGTGAGAACCAATCATGTAGGGCACTCGAATTGAAGAGATTCACTCGGATGAGTTTTACTAGACTTAAAATGGGTAATCTTAGGTTTGGAGGGTCTAGGGATAAAATGGTCTTTTCTAAGATAGGGGTAGTATTGTAATTACCCTAATTAATTAATTAATTTAAAGAGGAGGGGCAATTCGGGTAGGGTTGGCTGAATTTGACCCTTTTTCGCAAGTTAAGCTTCACCCGGGTTCGAGCCATGGAGGAAACGATATTTAGGTGGATTAAATTGATGATAAAAATCTGATTTTGTAGTGGCTTGGTGGTCATTTCGCTTATCCTTTAAAAAAATCAGATTTTTATTAATTAAGAGAAGTCCTAATTCGACTAAGTCTCCACCTAATCTCCTAATCATAAGCTAACATTAACTCACGTTTCTCTCTACTCCTCTCTCACTTTCACGCTCAACTTTATGTAAAACAAAAGAACAGAACAAAAAATATAACAAAGTTCATCCACATTCAAGAATTTGATCGCTCAAACTCAAAAGCAAAATAAGTTTACAAACGAAAAGTAAAAATCAAGTTCTCGACGGATTGTGCTTGTGATTTTGGTGGTCAGACGTTGGATAAGTGGGGGTTTTGGCAGCACGTTAGAACCCCATTGAACGACTTCAGGTATGGGTTTTCTTCCCTCTTGGTCCCTTTCCCATGAGACCCCTAAGGTTTAGACTATTCACAATAAAAAACTAAGGTTGTCCCCGTTGCATGCCCCTATCATTAGATCCTTTAAAAGATTCAAGTATGCGTTGGTATGACTTCTGGTAGATGATTCTAGGGCTGGTTGTGATTACGTGTTTGAATGTGTATTCGGAATTATGTAGAAATGAAATAAGTGTTTCCGAAAATGTGTGATATGTTAACTTGAGGGTGCACGTGTGTACTGTGATTTGGTCTCGGCTAGGAGCATGAAATTTGGCATGTTAAATTGTTGTATTTTACGTGTATGAATATGTTAAAAACGTTATTTTCATATGAGTTCAAAGTTGCTGAATTGAATGAAAATTCTTGATTGAAAGTAGCCTTGAAAATGCACCTAAAGATCTCCCTAAAAACTACTCGAAATGTCTTAATGTTTAACGTGAAAGAGGGTGAGAAAATGGACTGCAAAAAAAGTGATAAAATGTCCGAAAGTAACCATGAAAACTCACCTAAAGATGCATTAGATGCTACACAAAAATTTGTCCTAAATCTAACACTTAGAAGTTGAGAAAATGGACTGCAAAGAGGGTGAACAAATTTCCAGCATTCTGGAAATTTATTTTTGGCAGTTTACTGTAAAAAAAGTCACGTTTAATTCTTAAATGCATGAGGTCAGTGGGGATTGAACCCAAGACCTCACCATATACATGTTATAAAAAAATTAAATAATAAAATGTGGTAAGGGGGATTCGAAATGGGGTAAAGCTCAAGTGAAAAGTTAAGGGAAAAATGAAAGAAAATAAAGAGAGGCGTGTGGGGTTTGAACCCACAACCTCTTGGACGGATGAAGGAGAGAGGAGAAAAATGAAAGAAATAATAAAAATGAGGTATGTGGGATTCGAACCCACAACCTTTTGGCCGAATGAGAAGGTAAGGAGAAAATGCAATTAAAATAAGGTGAGGCTGTGGGGGTTCGATCCCACGCCCTCTTAATCTAATCGAATGAATCAAGTAAATAAACGAAAAAGAAACGAATGTGGGTGTGGGGATTCGATCTTTGGTCCCCCAAGCCGAATTGTTTAAGGAAAAAATCAAGAAAAAAAAAGAGAAAGAAAGTTTAGGTGTGGGGAATTGATCTCGGGTTCCCTAGCCAAGAAGTTTATGACAACGAAAATCATACAGAAAATTAACTAAGTGTTATACAAGGGATTTGAAATAGGGTTCGCTTGCCCAATTTCATATTGACACATAAGTCTTACGTGATTAAATAATTAATAAATGTTGCCTATAGGAATCAAATTGAGACCTTGGCATACTTAGAAGATGCATAAGTCTTGTACCACATAATATTGGGCAATATGAATCACTTAAATGAACTATGTATGAAGCCTCATGTCTTGTGTGTGTGGACTCATAAGTCCAGCATACGTTTATAAAGTAAGTGAACCTAAGATGTTATGTGATGAATGATGAGACCCCAGAAGGGTTAAGTAAGAGTGTGAAACACACTAAAAGGCCAAGTGCATTGGCATATGATGAAATGAACATTCACGTGAAAAGGGGTGAGTAATTATGAAGGGAAAATGTGCTAAGACTAATGAATGTGGTGACAACATGATAAGAGGCTAATGTAAAATATGAGAGCAATCTCAAATGAGCCTAAGAAAATGTTACCAAAACGTATACACCTATGAGAGTGTAAGTTAATGAAGAGACCAGTCTCTATGAACACTCTAATGAAAGTATTAAAGTTAATGTATACTTAATACTAATGATGAGATGCGATATCATCTAATGAGCAATGATGCCCTCATGCTAGAAGCCAGCTTCTATGATGTATGAGATGAATGTAATGGACCTTTATAATAAGCACCGATAGGCTAGCTATGAGTGGCGATTCCTTCTTTCGGGAAGGCAAAGGTTCCTGTAATTCTCATGAGATGAGACTGTCCGTCCAGACGGGTATGGGTCTCCTTATATCTCCTAGTCTTTGAACCTATGAAGCCAACATAGGGATCTAACAGGGTTTAATTCCCTATATACGCTAGCATGTTTTTGGTTTCACTTTGGCCGGTGATTCTACCTCTTTTCGATATGGGGAAGACACAGGATTTCATGGAGCTCACATGATTTATGTCGGTTAAAGTTAAAGTTCCCAAAGAAAGAATGAGGCCAGCTTCATGTAATGCCCACAATGAAATGAACAATACCAAAGATGTTTGGGTAGGATAATCAAGAGGTGAACTAGACTTATGTAATGACACTAGGTCATTCTTAGTCATTGTACAGTGAACCCAATGAGAGTCTTAAACTACATCCTAGGTATAGCTGGTGTTTACACTAGCCTATGAATGAAATGAAATGAAATACGTATAAATGGATGAAGCAGACGATGTGTTTGCTAAAGAAGGCTCCCTAGTTGAGGTCCCATATGTTGAGCCCTCATTTTGGGAAGTACTAATGTTAAGTCTATGATTCCAAGGTCTCATGGCATATGAACGAATGAAATAAAAGATGATATGTGCTATATGCAATATGTTATATGCTATATGCAATATGTTATGTGTTGTGTGCAATATGATAAGTATGACGATGCATGTTACTCTCATGGCATGACTTTCCAGATCTGATTTTTGCAAGTCCACTGACTTGACTTTCCATAACTCATATCGTTAGGAGAGAGCTATTCTAAATCATGCATGTCCGTGGTGTGTTCTTACATATACCCATACTTAGTACAAGTGTGTACTAATTCCATACATTTATCTACTTTTAGGTGCAGGTGCAGCTGGACGTTAGAGCTTACGAGTCGAAGCAGAAGTTGTCCAGACGTGGAGCTTTCATCCGAATTTGGTAGGCCCTTATGCTTTCGAGGATGCTTACTGGTTTATTCTAGCATAGACGTAGGTATGAAGAACTCCCATACCTTATTTGAAGAATCCAATTCCAATTGAAGAAGAAACTCCATTGAATACCCATCTTCAAACTTAATCTTCTCCTTGACTGTCATGGAGGTTTTTGGAAGAACTTTTTGGAGGGAATATGTTTTGATCTTAGTGTTTGGGTTTAATAGAGTGTTTAATGACTTATACATACTTAAATACACACACACACACACTAAAAACAAACGTCCAAAGACTTGTGGGGGCTTGGGGTGAATTTACGACATCACCCCTTCAATTTAACAGAATCTGGTAGCAAAGACGTAGGACCATCGACGTGTCCATCGATGGTCCTTCATCCAGCTTACGTCCCATCGGTGGGGTCTCGTTGGTTGATTCAGAGACTCCACCACCTATAGGCAAGTTGGCTCCATCGACGTGACTCATCAACGGACCGTTACCTAGTCGACGGGCCATCGACTGGTCTGTTGTTTGGCCACTGCCTGGCAGTGTTGGTCTCCAAGTTGGTGTCCTCCTGTAGGGCCCCTTTGAGGGAACTATGTGGAGTCGTACCCAGACGTTTCTAATCCAAATATACACGTATACAAGTTTAGGACCTACCACAAGAGTTTCATCCAAAACGAACACGTAAAACTCAATGAAACATGCTTAGACACACAAGGTCATTTCAAAGCACATCTTTCGAACGTCATAGACGTTCTTGAGCATTTTACCTCCAATCTTCACGAAACTCAACACACTGACTTTATACACCGTATAAACTCAATTAAGTATCATATAAGCTGATGAATCACAGATAAACATATAGAACCATACATAACCACATATGAGGCACTTAGTTGACTTAGTCGTCGAACGTCTTGGTCGTACCTTGACGTTTGACTTCCAATGCACCTAAACTCTTATATAATGCCTCAAGCACACTTAATATACTATTTTAGGACCTTAGACCACAATGACAACCATGTTACGCTCTAGCTTCACCTAAGTCATTTTTGGGATCTTACATTCTCCCCTACTTGGATAACATTCATCCTCGAATGACACTTGTCACTCTCCGAACACTTCCAAGAGTAAGGATTCAGTAAGTAATTCATAACCAAGCATAATCAAGTAGAAAATATCAATTTCACACAATAAAGATAATTATAACACAAAAAGCAACTAGAATAGGATTCTATAACTCATTATGCTACAAAACTGATCACCTTAACTTCAAATAGTAAAAACTCATTTTATATTCATTAGCATGCTCATATACATCAGTTCTAACCATATTACAACAATTTTAGACCAAAGAATCAGTTAGTCATTGTTTTTTGAAAAATCTTAAAGTGAACAGTGATCCATCCTACAGTGAATTTGCAATTTTTCCAAAAATGCAACTTTTAGGCAATTCATGATATAGACAAGCTAATATGAAAGGTAACATCATATAAACACTTTTACATCATATTCATGGCCTCACAAAATGCATTATGCAAGAACTTAATGAAATTCATTTTCAAACAAGGATGCATATCATAACAAGAATATTTGGAACTCATTTTCCACAAAACTCCTATACAATTCAAGTTACCAAGAACTCCTCAATTTAGGCTTGAATAAACATATAGTGAAAAGTTAAGAGTACCTCACTCCCCAACAACCATACTCTTCACCATGCTCCCCCAGTTAGGATAAACTCATTCTAAGGTCAACAGAACATCAACCTCAAGGAACTATCTCAAGGCACCTTAAACTTTACTAATACTTTCTCACCCAAAGTCTAGCTCAAGAAATATAAAGACTCTCAAGGTTCAACCATCTAGACATTTCATTCCCCCTTATCAAGAGAAACTTCACCATTACTCTTCCATATTCTAGCTCTATACTTTACTATTGTTTTCAACTCTACTACCCTTCAAAACGTAACTAACCAATTTAAAGTCATCTTACCATCCTTCACACCTCATCTATCAAGCCACACCTCATCTTACAAGCCACATCTCATATTTTATCTCCCTCAACCCAAACCTCATAAGGTCACACTCAAAAGACTAACACATAGGGAAGACAAGAGAAAGACACCATAGATAAGGCTCTTAGGCACAATTAGATGAATGAAAAAGTGAAACTTTTCCTAGCACCCAATAGCCTCTAATTATAATGTGGCGCACTTCACATTACAAACAAGACTCTACTAGATGTGGTTCACAAGAAAACTACGACACTCCCAAACCTTATGCTCTGATACCAAGCGTGTCACGACATTCAAGTACACCCTAGAAGTTAGGGTGCTATCTTGGATTGCGACTGGCGTATTTGACCTCTCGGAGGTCTCATACAAGCCTATCGTATAATTCATCACATAACAACATACTAAAAATGCGTAAGAATTAAAAACTTTATTTTTATAAACAATATATAAGCGGAATACTTTCATTTAAAACATTAACCCTTTACACCATTGAACCATCTAAACTTAGAGTATACAAGACTTGGGACTAATCCCTTACAAGACAATAACATAAAGACTTAAACATTAAGACATAACCGAACGTGTGGATATTGTCCTCGAATCGATGAGGACTCACCAATACTTCATCTTCAACCCTTAGAAACCTATCCATCATCCACGGCACATCAACACTTCCAATTCCCTACGCTTTTGTCAAAAAGGGAAAGAAGGGATTAGCACATTAGATGTACTAAGTATGGAAGCCATGCAAAAACCATGAAAAAGGGACACTTAGTTAATAACATGCTTCTCATGAATTTAGGGTTGAAACATGATAATATAATCATAAGAACATCATTTATCACATTATAAATACATAAGAAAATCATTTAAGCAATTATCACATTTTAAGAAAACATCACAGTGACTACTTCACTGTACAGTGAAGTTCCCTAGCTTCACATTTAACATCCTTTGGCATGTCGTCTTCTCACAAAAGCTATCCTAAGATTCACTTAAGTCACACAAAGAGATACCACCCATTCACCCTCTCTAGATGTGCCTAAATGATCCTTAAGATTACTCATAATGAGACACATAAACACCTACAATACATCAACATACAAAACATAAGATCCTTCTACCAAAGGTGATTCCAAGGTTCCCTTGAGTGAGTGTGGAGCGACCGCCCATACAATCCCTACCACACACACACAAGGGATCCTATAGACTACCTAGGATAGAATCATTCTTACTTAATACAATAGTATACACCAAATATGACATTCTCCTTTCAAAGGTTATCCAAAGACCTACTCAAGTAACTCAAGAAGATAACGTCCATGATTGACCTCTTCAAGATTACCTAAATTTTCCTTAAGACTTACCTAAGTTAGGATCATGTCCACATAGTCAAGCATATTCACTAACTAGAATCTTTATTAAGACTCATCTAAGTAAGAAATGAAGTTACCATTCCCTTGCCCCCTTCACACCTTAACTACACAACCTTTAATTACTCTAGAAAGGAACTTATACAATTAACATGCTTTTCCTATCTTAAGTCATTACATTACTTAGTTCATTTAAGAGACATTCATCACATAAGGACATTCACATAATGGTCTTAAATAAGACCTAGGGACTCTCACTAACATCACAAAGTCTATTGGGCAATTTCTAAGCGTCCCATACCACCACCTACACTTCATAGAACTTCTCTAATACTAGTGGGTATCCCATATGATCAGAATAGTCAATAACTGACATAGTCCATGGTAGCAAAGCATGGAATCAGAAGTTCTATACTACTCTGATGAGGTGTTCTACTTGCCAATGGTAGAACTTGGACATCCCACGTAGGCACATTGTTATGGAATATGTAGGGCATACTTTGTATTCTAGTCTCATACTTAACTAGAACTACTTACCCTTGCCATACTCACTCGGTGCTAGCCTTAGTTATCATAGATCAATTCATATTAAGGTTCATATAAATGGGTCCCATATATAGTTCATGACCCAATTACATTTACCCTACCAAAGCAAGGTCTACTAGGGCATATCTCACTATGGCGACAAGAAGCTCATCGCGACTTCCCTAAGGTATGATATGATGTCGTTCCAGCCAATCAACCTTAATTCCATCACTCATTACATGAAGGATACCATTACGGCTTACTACTTCACGATTCATAACCTTACCACTTGGTTCAAGGTTCCACATAAATGACCTTCTTATCATCATTCAAGGTCTCACTTAACATTCATTAATTTATGACTAAGTCCCTTTAGGTTCCTAAGTCAAGACATCACATATTCACATAAGCATCAAGTAAGGGACACAAGTCTACCTAAACAAAACACAACATACTTACTCCTAACACACATAGCCTATCTTTCTTTAAACTTTTAGGAAGGACCCATAACATTATTTAGCCAACCTATTCATTACCTTAACATCATCAATATAATCATTATAAACTCCTATTTCCAAGTTAGGAACAACCACATATCAACTCTATGACTACACACTTAACATATAGCCATTAGTCTAATATGATCACCTAAATGACATCAATAGAAGAACACATACTTTCATATTACTTCACATACATATAGAAATTGTCATAATTAACATAATCAACTATACTAATCAACATATTACTTCAAGTGGTGCCGACAGGCCATGATCATCAATATACTTAAAATATTGCCGACAAGACCATATCAAATCACATAACACCGCCACCATAAGTGGACCATACCAATCACATATAATCAAAAATCTAAATTACAATAACTATACACAATAATAAGAGAGTTAGGGCAGCATACCACCCACTTGATCTCATCACTTCAATCCAAAGTCAAACCATTCAATTCAATATCATAAGGCCCTTACTTATGGCCATGAACATCAATTCAAAACATAAATCATAATAATCAATGAATGTAAGTCAATTCAATCTAGAATTAACAATATAATAACAATTAGATATTAGTTGAATACAATCCTTACATCATTAGAAAGCCCATAAGAAACTACAATAGAATCTACAAACATCAAGTTCATATCAATTCAATAAGCCTAATAATCAAAGATCAAAGAATATACAATACTCAATTGATAAAACTGAAACAGCCTATAAACCATACATACATAATCTATACATCATTCAAAATCCCACATCAATCTACACATGAATTCATCAATCTCAAAACATAGTCAATTCATCCATATTTTAGTGAAAATTAAGATAATTGAGAAGATCATGGGTTCATGGAGAATCTCTTTGGAAAACATCAATTTAACATTAATAACATCATATCTTAACGTTTGAAAACCTTTCATGCAAGAACCCAAGATTTAGAGTAGATATTATCTTTTTCATCTTTTTGAAATCCCTTGAAAACATCTTTGAAATTTGCTATAAGTTTATAGAAAACCTTAGATGAAGAACTCCCTTACCTTATTTGAAGCATCCAATGCCAATTGAAGAAGAAACTCCATTGAAATACCCATCTTCAATCTTCATCTACACCTTGACTCTCATGGAGGTTTTGGGAAGAACTTTTGGAGGGAATATGTTTTGATCTTATTGTTAGGGTTTAATAGAGTGGTTAATGACTTATACACACTTAAAATACCCACACACACTCAAAACAAACGTCCAAAGACTTATAGGCACTTGGGGTGAATTTACGACATCACCCCTTCAACTTAATAGAATCTGGCAGCAAAGACTTAAGACCATCGACGTGACCATCGATGGTCCGTCTTCCAGCTTAAGTCCCGTCGGTTGGGTCTCGTTGGTTGGTTCAAAGACTCCAACACCTCAAGGCAAGTTGGCTCCATCGACCGTACTCATCAACAGACCGTTGCTTGTTTGACAGGCCGTCGACTGGTCCGTCGTTTCGCCACTGCCTGGCAAAGTTTGTCTCCACGTTGGGGTCCTTCCGTAGGTCCCCTTTGAGGGTCCTATGTGGAGTCGTACCCAGATGTTTCCAACCCAAACATGCACATATACGAGTTTAGGACCTACCACATGAGTTTCATCCAAAACAAACACGTAAAACTTGACAAAACATGCTTAGACACACAATGTTATTTCAAAGAACATCTTTCGAACGTCATAGAAATTCTTAAGCATTTGACCTCCAAACTTCATGAAACATGACACACTTAATTTATACACCATATAACTCAATTAAGGATCATATAATCTCATGCATCACATATAAACACATAGAACCACAGATAACCACATATGAGGCACTTAGTTGACTTAGTCGTCGAACGTCTTGATCGTCCCTTGAAGGTTGACTTCCAATGCACCTAAACTCTTAGATAATGCCTCAACCACACCTTATAGACTATTTTAATACCTTAGACCACCATGACAACCACGTTAGGCTCTAGCTTCATCTAAGTCATTTTCGGGATCTTACATTGTTTTAACTATACTACCCTTCAAAAGGTAATTAAACCAACCTAAGGTTACCATCACAACCTCCCATATCTCATCTAACAAGTCACATCTCATATTTTCTCTCCCTCAACTCAATCTTCACAAAGTCATACTCGACGTACCAACACATAAAGAAACAAGGGAAATACACCATATACAAAGATATTAGGCACGATTAGATGAATGAAGAAGTGAAACTTTTCCTAGCACCCAATAGCCTCCTATTCATAATGTGTCATGCTTTACATTATGAAGAAGACTCTACTAGATGTGGTTCATGAGACAACTAAGACACTCCAAAACCTTATGCTGTGATACAAACTTTGTAATGACCCACATGTACACCCTAGAACTTAGAGAATCCTTGAGTTGCCACACGGCATATGAGACTGCGAGAAGTATCACTAAATCCACTTGTATCATTCATTGCATAATAACATTCTAAAATGAATAAGAATTTAAAATTTTCTTCACACACGAATAACTCTTCAATACCGATACCCAAATGGAAGACTTTTATTAAAACATTAAAACCTTTACACCATCTCATTAAACCATCTAAACTTAAGAGTATACAAAACTTGGGACTAAGTCCATACAGGACATAAAATAAAGACTAAGACATAATGGAACATGTGGATATTGTCCTCAAATCGATGAGGACTCACCAATACTTCATCTCCAACCCTTAGAAACCTATCCATCCTCTATGGCATATCAAAACTTCCAATTTCCTACACTTTAGTCAAAAAGGTAAAACAAGGGGTTAGCACATTAGATGTACTAAGTACGGAAGCCATGCAAAAATCATGAAGAAGGGACATTTAGTAAAAAACATGTTTTTCAAGAATTTTTTATTTAAACATCATACTATAACCATAAGAACGACATTCAACACCTTAGAAAAACATAAGAAACCACATAAGCATTTAACCATATTTTTAGGAACATTATAGTGAAATAGCTTATATTACAATGACCTATTTCCAACATTACCGTGAACCACTACAACATCACAGTGAATTAAATTTAGCATGCATATTTCTGTCTAAAAGTTATCCTAAGACTAAATTAGGTAAATCAAAGAGAGATAGACCATACACCCTCTGTAAGCATACCTAAATTATCCTTGGGAATACCTATATTGAGATACATACCCATACAATACACCAAATCAGATAACATATATGCTATGACATTCACCTCACAAAGGTTATCAAAAGACTTACTGAAGTAATTCTACAAGAAAACGCAAATAAAACCTTTTTAAGATTACCTAAATAATCCTTAAGACCTCCTAAGATTAGATCATCCCTAACTTATCAACCAACTTTCCTAACTAGAGTCATTCTCAAGACTTCCCTATATAAGAGATCATCCTTTACGCCCCCTTCATACATTATCTAGGAAATCCTTAGAGTTACTCTAGATTAGGTACTCATTCATTTACATATTTCTAACATAAGTCCTTACAACATTAGTTAACTAAGACACATGTATCACATAAAGACATTCAATTAATGGTCTTGGAGAAGACCTAGGTACTCACTAACTAACATCTTCAAAGCCTAAAGGTGCAATGTCTAGGTAACGTCCCATACCACCACCTAAACTTCATAGAATTCTCAAACACTAGTAGATATCCCATATTATGAGAATAGACAATAACTGACATAGACCATGGTAGCAAAGCATGGAATTTGGAGTTTTAACCTTCTCCGATGGAGGGTGTCCTATTTGCCAATGGTTCAACTTGGACACATCCCATGTAGGCACATGGTTAAGGAATATGAAGGGTTTCTTTACACTCTAGCCTCATTCTTATATAGAGCTACTTACCTTACCATAATCACTTGGTGCTATCCTTTGTTATCATAGAGTAATTCATATTAAAGGATCGCATGAAGGGGTTCCATATCTAGTTCATAACCCAATCAGATTAACCCTACCAAAGAGGTCCCCTAGGGCTGCCTTTCAATGGTAAAGAGGATAGCTTAATGACATTCCTAAGGATGATATCATACCGTTCCAAATAACCAACCTTAAGTTCACCATTCATACAAGAAGGATACAATTACGACTTTCGACTTCAAGGATCATAACCTTACCACTAGGTTAAAGGCTTCACGTAATTTGACCTTCTCTTTTAGGTTCAAGGCCACGTATCGTTCATACATACAAGACTAACATGCTTTATCATCCCAAGTCAAGATATTTCATATTCACATTCATACATGTATCAAGTAAGGGAGACAAGTATAGAACACAAGACACTATTTTCTCATAACACACGTAAGAAGTCATCACGGACTATCTTAGTCATACATAGCCATTTAAGAGTACAACATGTTAACCTTAACACATCCATATACAACTTCATCATATATCATCATATTAGAGGAATCATAACATAATCACTCACACAAGATCATATGAGCACTATCAGGAAGCTTACTGTTAACCTTCACAAATAACACATATTGTGTATCATGCTTCAAACCACATATTCATACAATCCATAACATATTAGACATAATTACATTACTTCACATCAACAACTTCACATTATACCTTCATATAAGTCCTAAACATGATGCTAATACAATTCATAAAGTAATGCCGATGAGACCATATCTTTTACCAAGGTAAGACATAAATACCGCCACCATAAGTGGACCATCTCAATCATCATTGTAATTACAAAAGCCATACAATATATTCATATAGTTAGGGAAGCATACCACCCATTCAATCTTACAACTTCCATCCATAGCAAAATCAAACAACACTATACTCAAAGGCCCTTACCCATGGCCATGATCACCAATTCAATTCAATAAGCTTAATATACAATGAATCTAAGAATGTACTATACTCATATGATAAAATTGAGACAGCCTATAAACCATATAATCGTAATCTATACATAAATCAAGAGCCCATAACAATCTACACATGAATTCACTAATATAAAAGCATGATCACATCACCCATAGCATAGCCAATTATAGAGAATTGAGAAGGTCAAGGTTTCATGGAGATGTTTATTGGAAAACATCAATTATACATCAATAATATTATATGTTAATGTTTGAAAACGTTTCATGCAAGAACCCAAGACATAGAGTAGAAATTGGAATTTTTTATCTTTTTGAAATCTTTGAAAATCATCTTTGAAATTTACTCTAAGGTGATAGAAAGCCTTAGATGAATAAACCCGTACCTTATCAGAAGAAACCATTGATAATTGAATAAGAAAGTCCATTGAATATCCATCATCAAGCTCCATCTTTACCTTGACCTCTTATAAAGGTTTTGGAGAAACTTTGGGAGGGAATGGATTTTGATCTAGGTGCTAGAGTATAAATGAGAGTTTAATGACTTATATACTCTTAAAATATCCATAAACATCTAAAATAACTGTCCTCTTATTTTATAATACTTGGGGTGAATTTCCCAAAAACAATCAAGTCTTTACAGAAAATTGGCAGAATTGCAGCAATATTGACGCATAACATCGACGGTTCGTTGATGAAACCTCGCCCCATTGATGGGGTCTGTTGGTTGTGTATGCAACTCCCCAACCTGAAGATTACATGGCTCCATTGACGGGCTGTCGTCTGATCTACTGGCCATCATTTTGGGTAGTCGATTGCAACTGCCATGCAGTGTTGAGCTCCAAGCTGGCGTTACCTTCTATGGCCCATTGTGGTTCCAAGGTAGAGTCGTACCTGGACGTTAAACCTCTATTCACGCACTTATAGGTATTAGTAACATCTCCAAACAAGTTCAACATTAAACAAGCCTCGCAACATGCTAAAACACATCCAAACTCAGAAGGACGTCCAATGGCTATCTTTCAAACGTCACCGAATATTTTTGACGTTTGACTTCCAAGCCATACAAAAATCAACATGATGACTGTAAAAACTATTATCAACCATAATAGGACCTCATAAAATCATTACAGACAAATAATCACATAAAAACACATATGACACATAGGTGACTAGTCGTCGAACGTCTTGGTCGTCCCTTGACTTTTGGCTTCAAACTTAACCAAAATCTTCAGACACTGCCTCAAACATCATTTTAAACCATCTTAGGACTTCAAGACTTCATGGCACACACATTAGGCCCTAGTTTCACCTAAGTCATTTTTGAGGTGTTAGAAGAAGTGAGTGTGCTGAGTTTGAAAGAGTTTGGAAGTGAAACATCCAAGAGCGTCCAAAATGTTTGAAAATTATCCTTGAGACGTGCTTGTGTGTTATAGTGTGCCTTTGAATTTTTTAATTGCTTATTTGATTTCAAATTTATAAGAAAGGTTTCTAAAATCTTGACGAACCTGTTTAGGATTGAAATGTTTGGGAATGACTCCCCAAGGACCATCTTAAAGATCCTTAAGGAGGACCCAACCCTTGACTTGAAACTGCCAAAAAGCAGTCCCAATAGACATGTGTAAGCATTAATCCACACTTAGTGGTGGGATCTTAAGCCCCGTCTGTGACCAAAACAACAACTTGCCAGTATGACTCGTCGTCTGTGTAACGTCCCTAAAATAAACTAGGTGAAACTAGATGAAAGCATGTGTGTGATAAGGTTTCAAAGTCTTTTAATGGTTATTTATGTTGTCAACAGTCAGTGTGTTATTTTTAGTTGAGTTTTGAAGTCAAACATCAAGGGACGTCCAAGACGTTCGACAACTAGACGTGTATGTGCTTAGGTGAGTTCTTTTGGTCCTTGGCTTTTTTGGTGAGTTGTTAAGAGTTCAAATTGATGGTGGAGGTTCCTATGACTTAAATGACAATGTATAGGGGTTTAACGTCCGTGTACAACTCCACGTAGGACCCATGAGGGGCCCTACAAGAGGACCCCAACACTTAGGTGGAATCTGCCAAAAACTGTGCAGGCTACGGCTCCTCCATCAACGGACCTTAGTCCAGGTGACGCCGTATCATTTGGGGGGAGTATTCCCTAACTTAGTGGGTGATTAGCCCCTATGAAAGGAGTCTCTGATTCCATCGACACCCCAGCAGGATGGGCTGTCGATCAAACGATGCCCAGTAGCTAGGGGTCGTCGATTGGCACCTGTGAATGGTGTCCAAAAATCTGCCATGCTTGGGTGTTTTAGAAAATTCACCCCAACTCTTTTATTTACCATGGATTGATTATTTTAGGGTCTTTTAGGTATGTTAAGATGGTTTAAACACTAAGACCTAATTTTAGAAAGATTGTTTGTTTCCAAATGAATCTACCTTAATGGGTGGAAAGAGAAAGATGGAGTTTTATTCCATGAAATTGTGCTATGTGGTGCCTATGAGTTGCATGAGGTGATGTTTAAGAGAGTTTATCTAAGCTTGAATCCTAAGAGTAGGGTGTTCTTCCTGACTAGTAAGGATGATTGTTAGTCTTGATGTTCATGGGTTAAGGTTAATGTGACATATTGAAGATGCTTGATAAGGGTTTTAACTAGAAGTAATTAGTATGTGTAAAGGAGCTTAATCGAAATAGAGGCCTTAGTAAGTTATGATTCCTTATGGTTGTTTTGAATTGTTTTAAATGTCCTTACCCTATGTGGGGAAGAATGAGTTGATCAGAAAGGTAGTTGATATGCTTATCTTTCCTTCTATTCTTATTCAAGCTTAAGACCAAAATCCTTAGTATTTTCGTACTAATTTAGAGTCTTGCATATTAGTATGAGTTGCATTTCTCTTTAGATTAGGAGTGCCTTTGATGGTATAATGTTTTGTATGCTCTTGATGATATCATGATTACATGGGGAGTTTGGTAGTCAACCTATATTTCTCGTGTTATGGTGTAGCTACTGATATTGGTTAATTGCTTCAAAGTTGTTATGTGTGATTTGAAAGTTATTGCATGTTGAGCTTTATGTAGATATTATTAGCATGTATAATTTTGGAGAAGTTAGTTCATCCATGAAGGAAATGAAAATGGTTAAGTAAGTGTATACTTTGAATTGTGGAACTAGTTCAAAAATTTCTTATGTGGCTTCAAGGGCCTAAAGATTGTATAGTTGGAGTTGCTTGTAAGTTTGATGCATTGACTATGAATGTTATGAACTTGATGATTTGTATGGTATTCTGATATTTGTGTCATTGATGTTCTTGGAAGTGCTTAAGTGTCATGCGAGGACAAATGTTGTTCCAAGTGGGGGAGAATAGAACGTCCCAAAATAGAACTACGTCAAACTAAAGTGAAGCACGTGTGTGATAAGGTTTATAAGTCCTTAAAAGTTTATTCATGTTGTCAATAGGGAGTGTGTGATGTTTGGTTTAGTTTTGAAGTCAAACGTCAATGGACGTCCAAGAGATTCGACGACTAGACGTCTATGTGTTTAGCTGAGTTCTTGTGTGCCTTGGCTTGTTTGGTGCGTTGTTAAAAGTTAAAACTTATGGTGTAGGTTCATAAGACCAAAATGATAATGTATATGGGTTTAAAATCCGTGTACGACTCCACCTAGGACCTACGAGTGTCCCTAGAAAAGTAGCCCAGCACTTACGCAGAATCTGCCAAAAATTGTGCAGGCTACGACTAAGCATCAACGGATCGTAGTCCAGGTGACGCCCCATCGTTTTGGAGGAGTAGTCCCAAACTTAGTGGGATATTAGACCCCATTAAAGGAGTCTCTGATGCCATTGATGGCCCAACAAGATGGGCCGCCAATCAAACGACACCCAATAGCTAGGGGTCATCGATTGGCACCTCTGAAAGTTGTCCAAAAATCTTCCAGGCTTGGGGTGTTTTAGTAAATTCATCCCAAGTATTTTATGAACCATGGATGATTATTTAAGGGAAGGCTTAATTTTAGACTTCATTTTCAAAAACCCTAAACCCCTTCTCTCCCAAACTCCATTGAAGCTAGAACTCAAGGAAGGGCTAGAATTGATGATGCGAGAAGTTTTTTTCATAAAAACATTGTGGGTTTCTTTATAGTGAGGTATGGTAGTCATCCTTCAACCTTTTTTCAATCAAGAAGCCACTTCAAAGATATTTCAAAAAAGGGTTTCAAACTACAACTTCTCCTATCTTTAACTCTAAGTATGGGTTTTGCATGAAGACATTTTAATTATTAAAATGAGTTTTTTTAATGTTAGATGATTATTTTAATGTGAAACTCCAATGAAACCATGCTTATGCTTATTATCAACTTTTGTCTTATGAAGTGGGTTTGTTGCTTTTATCTAGATAATGTTAGAGTTGTATTTCTTTATGTTATATCATGATTAGATATTGCCTTAAAGGCTATTTTATGATGAGTTATTGGAGAATTTGAGAAAAGGTGGTGAAATCTTGGATTAATGGTAAGTGGGTTATATTGTTCAGTTCTCATACTGAAATACTCTTGAGTGGTATGGTCCACCTTTCGTGGCGGTGTTTACTTGAAGTATATGGATATATGTATGATGTCTATATTGTGATTATGGCCTTGAAGGCATAGAATGTGAAGTGAAGTGATGTTTTGAATGATATGCATGTGGTACTCTTATGAAATTGTTAAGATGTGACTTGAAGATATCTTGCCTATATGAGGTATAAGTATATGTGAAGCATGATAATGTGTGAAGCATGATAGTGTGTGAATTACGATGAATGAAGGATTAGGCAAGTTTAGAAGTCAAGTTATGAATATGGTGATCATGTGAAAGATGTGCTCATATGTATTCACACACACCCTATAAATGAATGAATGAAGTTAATGAATGTGAATGGCGAATTGTAGGGTGGATACTCTTCGTTAGTAGAGATGATGTGTCTAGATCATCCCTACTATTCCTTTAGTATAATAAAGGGAAGTTTTAGGGTGAACACTCTTCGTGAGTTGAGAAGAAGTGTTTACTAGCAACCTCACTATTCCCAAGATCTTTCCAAGATAGGTTGGAGGTTGGATACCTTTCGTAAGTAGAGATGTGGTGTCCAAAAGTAACGTCTAGGGATAAGTACCCTTTGTGAGTTGAGATCTGCTGCTAAATAGTTATCCCTTAACCTATAAGTAAATGAATATTTAAGAATCCGTGGAGGAGTTATGCTTAGCACCGAGAGGATTCAAAAAAGGGGTGGGTACATTTTGTGAGTAGAGATGTTGTACCCAATGTACCTCTTGAGATGAGTTCTCCTCTCTAGAATATGAATGAGTCACTTATAATAAATCTCCTTATCCCTTAAATATGCACCCACATAGAAGTATCTATGGCAAACCCCATGTATAGGCTCAAGAATGACCCTAACTTAGGCAAGTGGGGATCACTCATCCGGTAGGGGTTAATACCGGGATTCCATATGTGACGACCCGAGAGTAACCCCTAGAAGTTAGGGCATTTTCGAATAGGAAAACGGAGTACTTGACCTATCGGAGGTCTTGTACAAGCCCTTTCTTATCGTTCATCGCATATATGCATATGAAAAGTAGTGCGGAATTAAAACTTTTCAGAAACATTTACATAGTCTTTAAAACCTCTTTCATATAAAACTCATAGAAAATACTAAGTCTCATTTCATCAAATATTAGACACAAGAGTACTTTGGGACACGGCCCATACACAATAGAAATATAGAACTACTAAGTCTATTAAAGGAAATAAAAGACATTTATGCCATCTAGTCAAATGAGGACATACTTCAACTTGCTTGAACGATCCTCTAATCCAAGCTTAGCTCACCAAAAGCACCTTCACATATAAATCACTTTAGAGATAGATAAAAGCATGGAATTAGTACAACCAACATGTACTAAGTATGACATAATGCATAAAAATCATGAAAATGGACATTTATTGGAAATATACATCTTTTGATTTAAATATCATAATATAAGCATAAGAACAATATTGAACACCTTAGAAACACATAATAAGTCACTTAAACCATTTCTCACATTTTTAGAGACAACCTTACAGCAGTTCCTTAATTCCATCTTAGACAGTTTTTATAGCATGTAATTAGCTATTTTAAGACTAACTTAAGTAAGACAAAGAGGGACCGCCCATACACTCTATCTAGGAACAACTAAATGATCCTTATGACCACCTATAATGAGATATACACACTTACAATACATTAACCACATCAACATGAGATCCTCTTACCAAAGGTGATTTTAAGTCTCACTTGAGTGAGTTGTGAAGCGACCACCCATACAATCCCTTTAACACACACTTAAGAGATGCTTTAGATTACCTAGGATAAGATCATTCTCAGTTAACTCAGTAGTATTCACGTAATATGAAATTCTCTTTTCAAAGTTAATCAAAAGACATACTCAAGTAAATCAAGAAGAGAATGTCCATGATTGACCTCTTCAAGATTACCTAAGTTATCCTTAAGACTACCTAAGTTGGATCATGTCTACATAATAAACCAACTTTCCTAACTAGAGTCATTCTTAAGACTTATCAAGGTAAGAGACGAAGTAACCATTCCTATGCACCCTTCACACCTTAACTAGCCAACCCTTAACTACTCTAGATAAATACTTATTCATTTGACATGCTTTCTTAACTTAGGTCATTTCTTTTATTAGTTTATTTAAGACTCATTCACCACATAAATACATTCTAGTAACGGTCTTGGAGAAGACCTAGGGACTCTAACTAACATCTTCAAAGACTATTGTGCAATGTCTAGATAGCGTCCCATATAACCACCTAAACATCATAGAACTTCTCCAATACTAGTATGTATCCCATATGATGAGAATAGGCAATAACCGACATAGACCATGGTAGCAAAACATGGAATCTGGAGTTGTAACCTACTCCAATGGAGGGTGCTCTACTCTCCAATGGTACAACTTGGACACATCCCATGCAGGCACATGGTTAGGGACAATAAAGGGCTTACTTTGTACTCTAGCCTCATCCTTCAACTAGAGCTAATTCCCTTACCATACTCACTCGGTGCTAGCCTTTGTTCTCATAGAGTAATTTACATTAACGCTTCATACAAAGGGGTTCCATATCAAGTTCATAACCCAATCTCATTCACCCTACCAAAGAGGTCCCCTAAGGCTGCCTTACAATGGCGACAAAGATAGCTCATGATGACATTCCTAAGGATGATATGATGTCGTTCCAGTACACCAACCTTAAGTACATTCGTACATGAAGGATACCATTTTGACGTTCGACTTCAAGGATCATAACGTTACCACTAGGTTGAAGGTTCCATATAAAGGAACTTCTTAGCATCATTCAAGGTATCATGTCATTCATACATACTAGACTAAGAGACTTTGGCATCCAAAGTCAAGACATCTCATATTCACATTAATGCATGTATCAAGTAAGGGACACAAGTCTACCACACAAGACACACAAATACTTCACCTTAGCACATATTGCATATCATTCTAGAAGCATATAAGAATAACCATTATCCTCTGTAAGTCACCCTATTCACTACTATCACACCATTCATGTAAACATCATAGACCCATATAGTCGAGTGGGAATAGTAATGCATCAACTCTAAGACTACACACATAAGTCCATAGTCATAGTCTAACATGATCACCTACAACATCAATAGAAGAACCCATACATTCCCCTTAATAACATGTTTATAGATATGATCATACTTGAAATAAATCAACTACACAAATCATCATCATATATCAAGTAATTGCCGACAAGGCCATGCTCCTCAAAATACATAATGTAACGCCGACGAGGCCACATCATTCACAAGTAAAGCACATAGCACCGCCACCATAAGTGGACCCTACCAATCACAACATAATTCAAGAGCTATATTATATAAAATAAAGAGAATTAGGGCAGCGTACCACCAATCTATTCTCACCACTTCAATCCATAGCTAAACCATCCATTACAATACCAAAAGGCCATTACCCATGTCCATGATCATCAATTCAATACAAAAATCATAATACTCAATGAACCTAGCTAAATGCAATATAGATTTATCAATATAAGACAACCTATACATCAATTGAATACAATTCTTATATCATTCGATAGACCATAGAAAACTACACTATAATTCATAAGAATTAAGACAAGATCATAACATCCATAATATAGATAATTTGAAGAGATTATGTTTTGCATGGGTTTATGAAGATTTTAGGTGAAAACTATCAAATTAAAATCAATTCACTACATACACAATGATTCAAAACATTTTATGCAATAACCCATGGCTAGATTACAAAATTGGACAACTCATGTATTTTTATCATCTTTGAAAAATCATTGGAATTGACTCCTTGAAGAAAGAGATTTCAAGGATGAATAATCATACCTTAATCGTGATAAAAATCACACAAAATTTATGGAGAAAATGTGAGAAATTCTATCTTCTTCCTTGGATCTTCAAAGCTTCAACAATGGAGTTTTGGAGAGAGTGAATGGAGAGGTTTTGTTTTGAATTGAGAGTTTTGCTTTGATTGGTGAGTTTAGGGGTTTAAATAGGTCCTATAACCATCCATAATGCACACCTAAATTACCAAAGACCCCTACATTTATTGGACAAATTAACCAACTCAAATTTGACTTAAAAATGACGCAACAAAATATGGTACTTTACTGCACGTCGCGAAGGCACTTCCAAATCTTATTTTGTCTATTGCGTGACAGCTGCGCGTAGTGCATCAGCATGAGAATTCTTGGCTGCTTGAGAGCTTCGCTGGCCCATATTTGGGTCCTCTTCAGAGACCCTTTTGATGATTCCCGGGGCGTCATTCTTGGACATTTCGACCCTTTGTATATCAAAATATGGGTAGGAACCCTCGGTACTTAATTTCACCTTCAAAACATCCCCCAAAACAGCAATACAAAACACTATGACACACTAGTTCAATTCCGACTAGTTTCGGAACATCTTGGACGTTCTTGGATATTTGACCTCTAAACACTTTCAAACTTTATATACTGCCTTAGAACAACATTATTAACCATTTTATGACTTTAAATCATCATGAAACTAGTGTTAGGATCTTAGTTCAACCTAGCTCATTTTGAGGGTGTAACAATACTCCCCCACTTGGACAACATTCGTCCTGGAATGACACTTGCTATTTTTTAGGCACTTTTTAGGGATAAGAAACTCAGGACTAGATGCACATAACCATACCACATAGTACATAATACAAATATATAGGAGAAACCTCATTTCACATGCTTTAAGAGACTCAAAACACAACAAGAAGATGAAACTACTTCTACAACTTATCATTCAATAAGACTCACCTTTTCCATTTCATATAGGAGGAACTTCCTTCTCCACATGTTATCATGCTCATATACATAAGTTACATGAACATTATAACTATTTTTCATGGAAGAACAATTTAGTCAAGATTTTCAAAATCTTTATAGTAAGTACCAATTTCATTACAGTGAATCATGCTTCAAAAATCCAAAAATGCAACATTTAGGCAATTGATGATGGAAACATGCTAATATGCAAGGTAAAATCATATAAACACAATTTACGACATAATCATAACTTCATAAAATATACAATGCAAGAAATCAATGAAATTCAATTTCTACAGGACTTCTACACACCATGCACATTCAACAAGATTCTATGACTTTCTAGTCCATCTACTAACCATACTCCCCCACTTAGAAGGGACTCATGTCAAAATAGAATACTAAAACTTACCATCATCATCATCACCCTCATCAGGCTTTGCTCCTCTTGCCCAAAGTGCATAGAAACGAGACTTCGACTTTGGAACATCATCTTTTGGAAGATTAGGAGCAACTTGATTACCATCTCTAGTAGGACAATCCCTCACTTTGTGTCCCTCTTTGCCACATCCAAAACAACTCCCGGTACCACATAGACTTTCCCCATAGTGCCTCTTTCCATAAGAAGAACATGTAGGTTTTCCATTTTGAGAACCACGTCCATTCTCAAATTTCACCTTAGGAGCACTAGTTCCATCTTGAGTTTGAGCCCTCTTCTTGCACCTAGGTTGACCTTGATCACTTGAACAACTCCTTTTCAAGTTTCTACCAATCCTACCAAGTTTAGACTCCTCAATTGATTGAGCATAAACCATGAGTCTAGATAGGGTCATATCATAATGGATCATGGACGTACGACATTCTTCTTTCACTAGATCGGCGACCCCGGTAACAAATATTCTCAACCCCTCCCTAGGATTAGACACAAGGGATGGAGCATATTTAGACAACATAGTGAACTTCAATGAGTACTTCTAGAAACTCATATTGCCTTGCTTGAGATTGATAAACTCCTCCACATTTACCTCCCTCCTATCCGGGGAAAGTACTTTCCTAGAAATGCTTCTTTAAATTCTTCCAACTCAATGGACCCGACTAAACCGTCCTATTATCCTTCCATTGAGTATAACACACTTGAGAAACCTCCCTCAATTGGTACGAATCTAACTCCGCCTTCTCCCTAGAAGTCACCCCCATGACAGTCAACACATTATACACTCTATCTAGGAACTCTTGCGGATCTTCTCCCACCTTAGAGCAAAGAAATCTAGGAAGACTCATCCTCACAAAATCTCTCATCCTAGATGTCATAGTTCTCTCCACAACATTCACTCTAGGTATCATTCCCATATTCACATGGGTAGTCAAAGCCCAGGCTAAAGTGATTAAGGCCTCTCTAATCTGCCCATTAGTCATTTCCGGGAGAACCATCAGAACCTCATTACCTCCACCTACAATAGGAACTTGATCACCTTGAGCACCATGAGAAACTTGCTCAACTTGCTCAACTTGAGGAGGAATCTCCTCATTCACATCATTCTCCTCAACCCTCCTAGTTGGTGTCCTCCTCGTATTCATATCCTATAACATAAGGAAAACCATAAGAAAATAGTACTCATAACTTTTACTCTACGACACGACATAGGAGTAGAAAAGAAGTGAAACTCTACCGTCCTATAGCCTCTAGCCCATAGATGTGTCGCGACTCACACCGATGGTCAAGACTCTACTAGACGTGACTTGACGAGACTTTTGGCTTCCTAAGACCGCTTTCATAACCTATGCTATGATATCAAGGTTGTCACGACCCGAGAGTACCGCCCCTATAAGTTAGGGCATTCTCTAATTGGAACACGGCGTACTTGACCTCTCGGAGGTCTTGTCCAAGCCCTTTCATATAGTTCATCGCATATATACATATGAAAAGTAGTGCAGAATTAAAACTTTTCACAAATATTTACATATTCTTTAAAACCTCTATCATATAAAACTCATACTAAATACTAAGTCTCATTTCATCAAAATTTAGACACAAGAGTACTTTGGGACACGGCCCATACACAATAAAAATATAGTACTACTAAGTGTATTACAATACTTCGACAAAGGAAGTAAAAGACATCTATGCCCTCGAGTCAAATGAGGACATACTTAAACTTGCTTGAACGATCCTCTAATTAAAACTTAGCTCTCTAAAAGAACCTTCACCTATGAATCACTTGAGAGATAGATAAAATAGTGGAATTAGTACAACCAACATGTACCATGTATGGCATAATGCATAAAAATCATGAAAACGGACATTGATTGCCAATATACATCTTTTGATTTAAATATCATTATATAAGAATACGAACAATATTTAACACCTTAGAAACACATAAAAAGTCAATTAAACCATTTATCACATTTTTAGAGACAACCTTACAGTGAACTATATCACATTTATAGTGAAGTTCCTTGATTCCATCTTAGACACTTTTTATAGCATGTAATTCAATCACTAAAAGCTTTCCTAAGACTCACTTAAGTAAGACAAAGAGAAAACACACATACACCCTCTCTAGGAACACCTAAATGATCCTTAAGACCACCTATAATGAGATACACACACTTACAATGCATCAACCACATCAACATGCGATCGTCTTACAAAAGGTGATTCTAAGTCTCACTTGAGTGAATTGTGAAGCGCCTCCCATAGAATCCCTTTCTCACACACTTAAGAGATCCTGTAGATTACCTAGGATAAGATCATTCTCACTTAAGACAATAGTATTCACATAATATGATATTTTCGTTTCAAAGGTTATTAAAAGACCTACTCAAGTAAATCAAGATGAGAATTTCCATGACTGTTCAAGATTACCTATGTAATCATTAAGACTACTTAAGTTGGATTATGTCTACATAATCAACCAACTTTCCTAACTAGAGTCATTCTTAAGACTTATCTACGTAAGATACAAAGTGACCATTTCTATGCCCCCTTCACACCTTAACTAGACAACCCTAAACTACTCTAGATAAATACTTCTTCATTTGACATGCTTTCTTAACTTAGGTCAATACTTTTATTAGTTCATTTAAGACTCATTCACCACATAAAGACATTAAAGTAATGGTCTTGGACAAGACCTAGGGACTCTCACTAACATCTTCAAAACCTATTGTGTAATGTCTAGATAATGTTCCATACCACAACCTAATCTTATTATAACTTCTACAATACTAGTAGGTATCCCATATGATGAGAATAGGCAATAACCGACATAGACCATGGTAGCAAAACATGGAATTCGAAGTTGTAACCTACTTCGATGGAGGGTGTTCTACTTGCCAATGGTAGAACTTGGACACATCCCATGTAGGCACATGGTTACGTAATATAAAAAGCTTACTTTGTACTAGCGTCATCCTTTAACTAGATATACTTCCCTTACCATACTCACTCGGTGCTAGCCTTTGTTCTCAAAGTGTAATTTACATAAAAGGTTCATACAAAGGGGTTCGATATCAAGTTCATAACCCAATCACATTCACCTTACCAAAGAGGTCCCCTAAGTCTGCCTTACAATGGCGACAAAGAGATATTATAATGACTTTCCTAAGGATGATATGATGTCATTCCAGACAACCAACCTTAAGTCCATCATTCATACATGAAGGATAACATTATGACTTTTGACTTCAAGGATCATAACCTTACCACTAGGTTGAAGGTTCCACATAAGGACCTTCTTAGCATCATTCAAGGTCTCATGTCATTCATACATACAAGACTAAGAGGCTTTAGCTTCCTAAGTCACGAAATCTCATATTCACATTAATGCATGTATCAAGTAAGGGACACAAGTCTACCAAACAAGACACACCAATACTTCACCTTAGCACATATTGCATATCATTCTAGAAGCACATAGGAATAATCATTATCCTTTGTAGATCACACTATACACTACTATAACACCATCAATACTAAAGTCATAGATCCATATAGTCGAGTAGGAATAGTCATGCATCAACTCTAATACTACGCAGATAAGGCCATAGTCATAGTCTAACATGATCACCTAAAAACATCAATAGAAGAACACATACATTCACCTTAATAACATGTGTATAGATATGATCATACTTCACATAAATCAACTACACAAATCATCATAATATATCAAGTAATTGCTCACAAGGCCATGATCCTCATAATACATAAAGTAAAGATGATGAGGCCAAATCATTCACAAGTAAAGCACATAGCAATGACACCTTAAGTGGACCATACGAATCACAACATAATTCAAGATCTACATTAAATAAAATAAAGAGAATTAGGGCACAGTACCACCAATCTATTCTCACCACTTCAATCTATAGCTAAATCATCCATTACAATACCAAAAGGCCATTACCCATAGCCATGATCATAAATTCAATACAAAAATCATAATACTCAATGAATCTAGGTGAATTCAATTTATATTTATCAATCTAAGACAACCTATACATCAATTGAATACAATTCTTATATCTTTAAATAGCCCATCGAAAACTACACTATAATTCATAAGAATTAATACAAGATCATAACATCCATAATATAGCCAATTTGAAGTGATTGTTTTGCATGGGTTTATGAAGATTTTAGGTGAAAAATATCAAATTAATATCAATTCACTACATACACAATGATTCAAAACATTTTATGCAATAACCCATGGCTACATTACAAAATTGAATCAAATTAATATCAATTCACTACATACACAATGATTCAAAACATTTTATGCAATAACCCATGGCTACATTACAAAATTGGACAACTCATGTTTTTTTATCATCTTTGAAAAACAATTGGAATTGACTCCTTGAAGAAAGAGATATCAAGGATGAACAATCATACCTTAATTGGGATCAAAATTACACAAAATTTATGGAGAAAACGTGAGAAATTCTATCTTCTTCCTTGGATCTTCAAAGCTTCAACAATGGAGTTTTGGAGAGAGTGAATAGAGAGGTTTTGTTTTGAATTGAGAGTTTTGCTTTAATTGGTGAGTTTAGGGGTTTAAATAGGTCTTATAACCGTCCATAATGCACACCTAAATTACCAAAGACCCCTAAATTTATTGGACAAATTAACCAACTTAAATTTGACTTAAAAAAGACGCAACAAAATTTGGGACTTTACATCGCGTCACGGAGGCACTTCCAAATTTTATTTTTTGAAAATTCTTTGACATAACGGTTCATACCTAATGTGTGACAGTTGTGCGTTGCGCACTAGCATGCCAATTCTTGGCTTCTTGGCAGCTTCAGTGGCCCATGTTTGGGTCCACCTTGGGGACTTTTTTGATGATCCCCGAGGCATCGTTATCAAACATTTCGACTGTTTGTATATCAGGCTATGCGTAGGAACCCTTGGAACTGAATTTCACCTTCAAACCAGCCCTTAAAACAAAAATACAAAACACTACGACACACTAGTTCAATTCCAACTAGTTGCCGAACGTCTTGGACGTTCTTGGACGTTTGACCTCAAAACACTTCCAAACTTTATATACAGCCTTAGAACACCATCATAAAATATTTTATGACTTTAAATCATCATGACACAAGTGTTAGGCTCGTAGTTCAACCTAGCTCATTTTGAGGGTGTAACACCATGTCTAGCTCTCATGGCTTATGTCGGTTAAAGCTATTCTCCACAAAAGAGTGTAATGAACTAAGTATTCCAAAGGGTGTACTACTAAGGGTGGTGGTTTTATGAGACGCTATATATTCATTGCACAAGTAGGTATTTAGAGGGAGTCTTGGTGTGTCCTTATATGAAATGTATGAATGGGTCAATGTGTGACGTAAGTGAATTTATGTGAATTAGTGTCTAATGTTAAGAAAGCATGTTAAGGTTATGTTATGTATGATGAAGGTTATAAATGATGAATGCGGTGTGCCTAATCTAAGGGAATCTTCAAGGAGCACTTGGTGAGAGTAGTAGTATGGGAAGCTACTCTCACATTATACTATCACATTATACTATGTGTTACTTGGAGGTTGCCTTGGAGAAGGGTTCTTATGTTAAGTCCTTAAATGTAAGTATGTTACTTAGTGTCTTGATGTTGAGTGTGGGCTTGTTACCCATGTGAAGTAAGCTTATGGTCGGTAGTCTTGAGGATGACTTAGGTGTGTATTGAAGGGATTGTAAGGGCGGTTTCTTCATGCCTTACATTACTGAGTCTTAGGAATAGACTCTCTCAAGACTCGGTATGTCCTCATATATTCGAGGACATAGTCTATGTTTCTTTAGTTCTCTTTTATGACTTGTATAAGACTTATTATGTATTTTCTTTCAATGTAAAGGCTCGTGTCCCTAAGATATTTAAGTTGTGTCTTTAATTTGGCTTGTGACGACGAGACTTATCCTTAGTATTTATAAAAGATATTTCTTTATTATTATTAATGTTGTGAAAAGTTTTAATTGCGCACTACTTTTCATATCTTATGTAATGAACTAGAGGCTTGTACAAGATCCCTAAGGGTCAAGTACGTCGTGTGATGACTCAAGAGTGCTTCCGTCTTCTAAGGTGTACTTGCGGGTCACTACAATCTGGTCGACGACCTTTGTGGATGCCATCCGTTGTTTAACACCTCCAATTTTCTGCTGTTGTTATTCAAATAAAGAATTGGGCTATTATTCAAGGTGTTTTTGGGTATTTTAAGTTACTTTATATGTAGAGAACCTAGATAGGGGTTCATTATTAAAAATCAAAACCCAAGACACTAAATAGAATTCTCTAGAACTTAATTGAAGCTAGGAGAAAGGTTGAAGCTAGGAGCTTGGTTTGTCCATTGAATCTTAATCATTTTCATGGATTATCTTCAATTAAGGTATGTTATTTGATCCTTTTATCCTCATCCTTTCAAGGAGTCAATTACAATGGTTTCAAAGAAGTTCAAAGATATGAATTCTTTTATTTTGACATCTAGCCATTAGTTCTTGCATAAAATGATTTGAATCAATGATTTATGATATAATTGAAGTTAATTGAATGTTTTTGGATCAAAAAATCTATGAACACATGCAAATCATGATTTCCTATTTTGGCTCTAATGTGGGTGATTTGATCAAGGCTTAATTGTATTGGATTATTCTGTAGATTGTATTGGGCTACTGATTCATGTATATATTATGGTAGAATTGTATCTAGGCTGCCTTAATTTGATAATTTTCACATTGTATATTGTTGGGTCATTGTTATGTTTCAATTGTTTATTTAGAATGGTGTATATGGCTATTGGTAAGAGCCTTTGCGAATAGAATTTATTGAGAAGGCTAAAGATTTGTGGTGATGATGATGTCATGTTGGTAACAGACCTAATCTCCTTATATTGTGTAGTATAGGTATTGAATTGTGTTGATTGGTATGGTCCGCTTATGCTGGCGGTGCTTATATGTTATAATTGTGACGAACATGGCATGTCAGCATTATTGTTATTATTATGTGGATTGTGATGTTATCATGTTATAGCTTGTATATGATCAATGTTAAGGATTATGTGAATATATATGTCAGATTGGAATATGATTTCTTCTAATTGGATATATGTGATTATTATAGACAATGATGATGTTTCTACATGATCATAATGTGTGTGTCTTGATTAGTTGACCTATGTTCCTCTACTTGATACATGAAAGCATATTAATATGAACTCTTGACTTAGTAGGCTAAAGCACCTTGGTCATGTATATGTATGAGTGATTTATATAAGACCTTAAACAAGTAAAGAAGGCCAATGACTTGGAACCTTCAAAATAGAAAGAAGGTTATGATATCCTTAAAGTTGAAAGGCGTAATGGTATCCTTGTTGTGTGAATAATGAACTTAGGGATAGGTTGGCTTGAAAGGCATGAATCAATCCCTAAGAAAGTCACTGAGCTATATTTATAAACCATTGAGTGGTAGCCCTAGTTGAACCATCCATTTTATTGTGATTGAACTTACTCTATGGGAAACAAGGCTAGCACCGAGTGAATATGCTTGGGGAGTGACTCTATTTAATTTTAAACTACAGTACAACGAAACCCTTGATATTCCTTAAGCATGTGCCTACATTGGATGTGTCCTAGTTCTACCCTTGGCAAGTAGAACACACTCCATTAGAGTAGGGTAGACAACGGATTCCATGCCTCGCTAGTATGGTCAATGTCGTTTATGCCTATTCTCATTATGTGGGATACATTCTAGTGTTGCAGAAGTTTTACAACTTTTAGGTAGTCGAATGCGACACTATCTAGACATTGCAGGAGTAGTCTTTTGATTGTGCAAGGATGTAGATTCAAGAGGTCATATCCAAGACCATTAAGTGAAGTCCTTAATTGATGAAATGTCTCTTAAATGTCTTAAAAATATGTTTGACTTAATTTAATGTATGCTGAAACGAATGATCCCTATCTGGGGTAGCTTTGAGGGTTGCTTAGGTAGGCTTGGAGAGGGTTTATGGGCGGTCTCTTCATTTCATACTTAGATGAATCTTGGAGTAACCTTAGGTGGTGAATTAATGTAATGAAAAGAGAATAATATCATCCTAGGTAGTCTTAAGTATTATTTAGGTGTGCTTGAAAAGGGTGTATGGGAGGTCTCTTGTTTTCTTAGTTAAGTAAGTCTTCGGATAACCTTTGGTGGTAGATTTATATGCTTGTAACACTCCGGACGTCCAAGACCTAATATAGAGCCTCACATACCTAATGATGATTAAAATGATGTTTCCAGATGTAGACTAACCTAGTAGAGTTTATTTAGAAGTATAAGATCTTGAATGTCAAAGAAAGACGTTGATGTCCGGAAACTAGTGAAATTGAACTAGTAGATGTCCCTGTGTTTTGTGAAGGTGTGGGAGTTCTGCGTGAAGTGTAAAACTTGTATAAATACTTTAAATAGGTAAAATAATGTTTACAGGGTCAAAACATCCAGTCATGACTCCCCAAGGACCACCCAAACATTGGTAAGCAGACTATTTGCAGCCAATATATGGAATCCCTGGCGCGTCGCGTAGATAACAATGGCTAGGCCAATTTTGCCACATGAGGTGGGTCCTTCATGAGTCTCACTGCCTCGACCAGGATTTCAGAAAAAAGAATTAGAACTACCCCTGCGATGTGCATCCACATCACAGATTCGTTCGCGTCGATTTTAAGTCAATTTGACTTCACAAAAGGACCCAATAAAGTGTGGGCTAGTTTGGATAATTTAGGGGGTTACTATATTGATTTGGGGTCATTTGTAATTAATTTTAACCCACAAAATAAATTCCCGAAATCTCTCTCACTTCTCTTTGAATTCTCTCTCTAACTCAACCACCACTGAAGTGCATTGGAAGCTTGGAGAAGAAGACCAAGTTCTCAACTTTTCTTCTCAAATTTCGTGGATTAAGTCTTCATTAAGGTATGGATTCTTCACTCTTATGTTTACTTTCCCCAAGAGTTCCATTCAAAGTATATTTCTAAATCACAAAATTCCAAGGGTTTTCCTCTACTTCTGGGTATCTTCTAAAGTTGAAACTGATGGTCAATTATGACGAATTGTGATTACATATGGCTAATTAAGTATTGATTGTTGAATAATTGATGTTAATTAAGGGTATTTCGTGTTTATCATGTCCTATCCCCGATTTCCCCGAATCTTAGATCTTGCTTATGAATTGTTGGGAATTTATGAATGTGTTGACTATTAGACTTGTATTAACTATCCTAATTCATATATGGTCTGCCTAGGGTCGTGTACTGTTGGGATTGAAGCTAATTCTTGATGAATTCATTATGAACCCTGTTCCCCTAACCCTAGGTTTTGGATTGAAGTTTAATTAGATAGTGATAATACAATTGACTTAGTTCTTGTGTTGATTACTATCAAGTATATTGATGGATGAATATGGTTGGGTTTATGGTAAGACCTTCAGGAAGGCTTTGAAGTTGAATTGGTAAGACCTTGTGATCTTGAATCATTACTTCAATTGTTATGGTGTATAGTTTATTATGAATTTCACTTGAAGTATCAAATATGATTAGATTAGGTAGGTGATGGAATGATGAATGCAATTGAAATGTCTTGACTATATAAATTGTGAGATTATTATTAAGGTATGATGATATAAGGTTGATTATTAATTGTGACAAATCATGATTACGTATGGCTAATTAAGTATAGAATTTTGAATAATTTATGTTTATTAGGGTTATTTCGTGTGGATAAGGTCCTTTCCCCAATTTCCCCAAATCTTTGATCTTGCTTATAAATTGTTGGGAATTGATGAACATGTTGATTGTTAGACTTGGTTTAACTATCCTAATTCATATATGGATTGCCTATGGTCACATATTGTTGGGATTTAAGCTAATTCTTCAATAATTCATGATGAACCCTATTCCGCTAAACCTAAGTTATGATTGATGTTGAATTAGTTAGTGATGATACAATTGACTTCGGTCTTGTGTTGATTACTATTATATGATGTTATTAAGTATATTGATGGATGAATATGGTTGGTTTGATGGTAAGACGTTGAGAAAGGCTTTGAAGGTGAATTGATAAGACCTTGTGATCTTCAATCCTTACTTCAATTGTGATGGTGTAAACTTGATTATGATGTTCACTTGAAGTTTGACATGTGATTAGATTAGGTAGGTTATACAATGATGAACGTAATTGAAATGTCTTGACTATATGAATTTGAGATTATGATGATATAAAGTTGATTGTGAATCACTTATGTGCCTTACTATGATATGATGATGATGATAATGATGGTGTGTAAATCTCACAAATGAAGGGTTGTAATGAAAGGACATTCTGATGCATTATCTAATGAGCTAATGACTATGAATATACAAGGGGTTAGTATCCTATGGCCTATATTAAGTTATGACGATTAAGAATGACATAAAGACATTTCATAAAGGGAAATTAGCTTAGCACCGAGTGAACTAATTATGAGAGGTGTCCCTTCCCAATGTGGGAAGGTAGGTGTCACAACCCAAAAGCATACCCTAGAAGATAGGGTACAATCTTGGATTGTAACCGGCGTCGTCGACCTCTCGGAGGTCTAAGACAAGCCTCTGATATCATTCATTGCATTGGCATAGTAAATTTAGCGGAAAATTTAAAACTTTTCATAGCACATCATATGCTAGAAACATCACATCGTATATATATAAAACATAAGTCATAATACATATTTAGACTCTAAGTCCCTTTGCCATCTTAGACTCAATAACATTAGAGTACATTGAGGACAAAGCCCTTAAGACATAATACAAAACTATACATTACTAAATAGACTTTACAATAAGTACACTTTAGGACATCCTAGAACTTAAGGATTCCTTTCTTGAGCTTGGGAAATCACCTATCAAGCTTCTCAATCATAGACCTCCTTTTAAGCATTCCATAACCTACACTTTGTGTAAAAAGTAAAGAAGAATGGGATTAGCACAAGAATGTACTAAGTATGGCAACCATGCGAAAACATGCATTTAAAAGGGACATTTCCTTTGAAATCATACTTCATGCCATTTTGAGTAAATCATCATAAAACCTTTATCAATACCATTTATATCATCCACTTACTTCATAGTAACACAATCAAAGACCAAACATCATAGAAAAGCACATATAGAATATAAGTACACATAGAGGTCACTTTACAGTGAACTCACCTTTCTTAGCATTTAACTATTTCTTTCAATTCATTAACCTCCTAAGTAATCCTTTAGGGATACTTGGTGCAATGCATCACCTTAGTAACATAAGAGAAAACCATACATAACATCTACACAAGACAACACATGCCATCATAGAAGTATAGTACAATATAATCATAGTCAAACCAAGACTACAATATCATACATAAAGGACACATACATAATCATATGCATTAGGATACCTTCCTAAGACTTCCTAAGGAGTCACTTGTGCAATGTCTAGATGGGTTCATTACTTCCACCTATCCTATGTAACTTACCTTAAGTCCTCCTAGTTAGGATCCTATTCAATTACTTCCATTGTCCATTTTACCTTTAGGGAAACCATAACCTTAACCGACATAGACCATGGGTGCTAATCATGGAAGCCGGTGTCATAAAACCCTACACCGATGGAAGGTGGTCTACCGGCCAAAGTAGAACCTAACATGACATAGCTGTTTATGTGAAAATCCACTAGCTAGTATCCTATGGTGGCAACATAGTTTATGGAACTTGGGGAAATCATGGAAATATCAACTCTACACCCTAGATTGGGTCATGAGGCTATCCACCCCGTGAGGACCGTAATGAACCCTGCATTTCTTATATAAGAAAGTGTCACCCCTCACATGAGGACCGTAGTGAACCCTGCCTTTCCTATGTTGGAAAGTGTCACTCCCTCATATGCAAGTTCGCTCGGTGCTAGGCTAAGTTCCCTCTATTGAAAAGTTTTTATTACGTTTGTTCATAAAACATAAGCTTTAGAATATTCATCATTCATATGCTTATAGCACATTCAAGCACCTATCTAGATTTGGAGTATTCTTGGGCACCCCTAGCAAGGACCCTTCTCACTAACTAGATCATCCATGTGTGTGAGTGTATACTTAGATGTGAGCAAACCTTTCACATAACACATCAAGTCACACATGTTCATATATCAATACATAAGTCTATAGGCATAACTATATGAGCAATCCTTTCACATAAACCTACTAAGACACGATACATATTCATACTTCATCATATCATATTCATAACATGTTCATTTAATCATCCTTCATATGCATAAGAACCAAACCTAGGAACTATCCTATCAAGATACACATGTGCAATGCATAGACAAGGTCCCATACCCTTGCCCATACTAGTACTCCTATCAAGTCATCCTAGTAAGGGAATACAATTCATACATTCATAAACATCACCTTAACATACATAGTAGTAGACACTAGTGAATATGAAAACTACCTTTCATTTAGACACCATGAGTTATACTACTTATAATATGCATGTAAGTGAGCGTGTGTGTATATTGACCAACATGATCACATAATGGCTATCAATAACATCTTAAGTCCGCCACACTTATTAGACCACATTATACTTCAAGCACATAGCACACAACACATAATAGCATAGGAGACATGACAATATATAATAGCATGTAATCAAGGCTCCTAACTTTAGCTATTTACACTTCCATATAAGGGATGCATGGGTAGAGGCTATTAACCACTTTAACACATCAATGGCAGCACCTATACAACACCCTAACATGGTTATACACATGCTCATACAATACCACACAACCTAATTCGCAACTAGAATAGGAAAGTAGGCCTAAGCTTCTCATAGTATCATTTTAAGCACATGTTCATAAGTTCATCAATTTTCCTTCATGGCCATGGTAAACACATATATAATGACAATAAAGTAAACACCGCCACCATAAGTGGACCATACCACACAATGCCATACAAGGCTTCATCAACATTACTATAAAGAATAGAGAAGTAGAAGAATAAAGAGAATAAGCATTCTTACCAAATTCTCCTCCTTTGATCATCATTGATAAATACACCTTATTCATCAATAAAACACATATATGACAGTAGCTAAATGTACTTTAAACATATAAGAAACCATGTACAAGTCACTACAAGATTATACCATAACGTAATACAACATATCAACGTACTAGGAAAGTAGGATAACATAGATCATTAGATAATATTCCCTAACATTGATTTTATACCATAGTTCATACATATACAAGTCTAAGGCAGTAGCTAATTAGGTAAGAAATCAAGCCTAAGTCATGCATCATCTAATCACAATTCAAGATCCATCACATACTTAGCCTCTTGACTTCATAACCTAAAAGAATCTATACCAATTCATGCAAGCCCTTCTTAATTTGAACATTAAGGATTTATACCTATAAAATTCATCCATTACATCACCCTTAAAACAGTAGCTGCATCAGTTCGTACATAATCAAGAGTCTACTCAACCGATCTCACAATCGACTTCAAGACAACATGTAGAAACATAGACTATTCAAGTTCAATTCTTCATATATTTGTCATCATGGATTGATCATCATCAATGCAACATCAATTAATGTAAATAACAATAACCACAAGCAATTCAACGTAAGAGAATCATCAATTCATCAAGAACAAGCCATAATCACAAAGCCCATGCAAAGGCTAAACCAATTTTGGAAAGAACATGGGTTCATCATGCAATTGGAGTGAAAACACATTTAAATCATTGTATTAACTTAAATTCATCATGATTTAATCATTAAAAATGTTTTGAGAAAGAACCCATGGCTAGATTGGAGAAGAAGAACTTTGATCATAAACTTTCTTTGAAAACATTGAGAAGAACTCTCCAAGTGAAATGTTACTTAGAGATGAAGGATAACCATACCTTTGTCTATAAGAAAACCTCTAAAACTTCATGATTCATCCATGAAAAACCCAGCTTGAATCTGTTCTTGAGCTTCACCAACAATGGTGGTTTTAGAGAGAACATTTTTGGTGAAAAAGGCTTAAAATATGATAGAGGGTTTGGGAATGGGTTGATCACTTTTTTAAAGACTTATATACACCTAAAATTACTTAATTAGACCTATTATAGTCAGGTTAGGACGTGGGGTGAATTTACCATTCACCCCTTTAAGTGGCGGCACGCAGGCAGTCCACATGCAGGCACCCGCGATGCATGCCTTGACGGGGCGTCATGCCCTCCGTCGCCCATGACTTATTGGCTCAATACATGTCCAAGGAAATTCTCCTTCGACGAGACCTGCTTGACGGTCCGTTGGTGGCCCAACGGTCCGTCATTGGGTCCGTCAAGGGACGCTGCCCAGACAGTGTATAGGCAGCCTTGGGGTCCTTCTTTTGGGGCCTCTTGTGGGGCCGTTTAGAAGTCGTACCCGGACATTTCCAACACGATTACAAACCTTAACATGTTATAGACCTACCACATAAGTTTCATCCAAAACAAACACCTACAAGTCGTCCAAACAGCCTTGACCCCAACATGACATACGATGAACGTCTTAGGGGCTATCTTTCGAACGCCTTGGACGTTCTTGGGCGTTTGACCTCCAAACTTCACGAAACTTCATGCAATAACATTAAACATCATTTAAAACCATTTCAAGACTTATTTGACTCATTTCACACAACTTAGGCATGCATACACACATGAGGCACATAAGCGACTATTCGTCGAACATCTTGGACGTCCCTTGACGTTCGACTTCCAAATCGCTTCAAACTTTGCACACTGACTCTATATGACATAATAAGGCATTTTAGGACCTTATAACATTAAGACAAACCTGTTAAGCTCTATACACCTTATATCATTTTCGAGGTCTTACAGTAGGTTCATATTAGTTCTAATGAGACGGAGATTACAATGCCATTATGCATAACTAGTGTCTCAAGTATGTCTCCTAGTTCTTGAAATAATTTATCCCCATAGGAATACTAGCTAGTGGATCCACTTAGAATTCTATACTCATTTTTTGGTCCTACCTTGGCAAGTAAAACACCTTCTTTCGGTGTAGGGTTTCATGACACCGGATTCCATGTTTAGCTCACATGGTCAACATTGGTTAAGGAAATTGTTCCAGAAAGTAAAATGAATTTAATAATGTGAACTCTAACTAGGATGAATTAAGGGGTTCTTCTTAGTATAATTATGGGTATGGGACTCTACCTATGCATTGCACTAGTTGGCCTTGAGGGAAATCTTAGGAGGATGTTCTTATGCTTTTTTGTCTTTAATGATATGCAAATGTTGACTTTACATGTTGATGATACTATTTGGTATTAGTTTCACTGATTAAAATATTATTGGTCTATATTAATATATATGATGATGATTACACATGATGCTATGTTAAATGTAGTTAGGCATTATGTATGATCTCTTTCTTTGTTTGCTTAACTATGTGGGGTTATGGGACTTCATATAGACATCGCACTTGTAGGCTTGGGAAGGGGTTTTGAATAACTGTGTTGTATGATGTGATAAGATGAACTCTTGTACATGCTTTGTTATGGTGTTGGAGAATCTTTGGTTATATGATCTTTATATGCTACGATTCATGTTGATATGACCTCATGTTGATAGTATCCATGTTACCTCGACTCTATTGATGATGTTGGTCTTGTATTGCATATGGACTTGTCTTAATGAATATGTGGTCATTGGATTGCAAGTTCTCTTATTTGTGCATTAATGCTTTCAAAAGTGACTCAGATGACTTGAACAAAATGTCCTTTTTAGCATAATTTAAAATGGTTTGTGTGCATATATCCATACTTAGTACAAGTGGTTGTACTAACCCATATTCTTTATTGTCTACAAATATGTTGGTTCAAGCCGTTGAGGTATCAAGTCCAATTAGGAGACTTGGACATCTTTCCAAAGTCAACTGGTGAGTCCTCAATATTCCAGGATTATGCCTTCTATCTAGCCTAGTAAGATTTGCTATAATCTACAAGACATTCTTTTCTCTCTTATTGTTGAAGATGTTGTTGTAAGCCCTAAGTGGAAATTATGATATTTATATTGAGGGCTACACCCGAATGTTTGACTCATTTTAGATAGTAAATGTGCAACGGTATATGTTATGTATATTGTCTTAACGGAAAGCCTATGTAAGCTTCATATGCGAGGAGTCTAAGTAAACTCCCTAAGTAGTATGTGAGAGGTGTATGTAAACCTCAATAGAGAAAAGTTTTAATTTTTCTGCAATTTTAGCCAATGAAATGTAATGACGAATGCTAAGGGCTAGTTTTAGTCCTCTCCGAGTACGACGACACTGATTACGTCTAGGGGGTGCTCCCCGGTCGTGACAAACTTGGTATCAGAGAATGAGGTGGAAATAATCTTAGGATTGATGTCTCACTAAACTACGTCTACGGGGTGTGAAGCGCGCCACATTTATGAATGAGAGGCTATGTGATGCTTAGGAATTCTTACTTATTGGTTATCTTGAAAGTAGTGCCTAATGGGTGGAAACTCTATGTGTTCCTTTTTCTTCTAATCCTTATCTTGTGGACAAAGGAGATGAATTAAAGAAGGACGGCTGTTTCACATCCGGGGAGCACCCCCTAGAAGTAACCGGTGTTGTCGTCCTCGAAGAAGGCTAATACTAAACTCTTAGCATTCAAAATTACATTTCATAGGTTAAATTGCGGAAAAACTTTTGATCTACTTCTACATTGAGGTTTATCTAGACCTCTCTCTTACACATAATATATACATAGGAACTCCTCGCATAAGAAGCACTACATACGCTTGTACTTTTATTTCACATACATAAGATGACAATATAGATTCATAAGAAGTCTAGGATACGTCTCATATTAAAAGCATCTAGAAAGAGTACAACATTGGAAATAGTCAATACTTCATACAATAAAAGCCACATATAGGAATATACAACATTAGTATTCAAATGAAAGAGAATGAACAAAAGTGTCTTTAAGACTAAACAACATATAATAGGTATAAGTGGCATCGTCCTTTAAAAGTGAGGACCTACCGAATAGGGAGAGTTAGAATCCAAGTCTTCTTCAATGGCCCTCTAAAATCTCAAAGGTCGAAACCTACATTTTGTAGTAAATATAGAAACATGGGTTAGTACATCACTGGTACTAAGTATGGGAATATGCACATAAAATGTTTGAAGGAATGTATGAGAAACGGACATTTACTTTAGAAAACATGCTAAGTCTTTTGAAAAGCCATATGCACATTCAAGAACCCATATAAACCAATAATCACATATTCAGTAAGACAAGATCACACACATACACACACACACACACACACACACATATATATATATATATATATATATATATATATATATATATATATATATATATATATATATATATATATATATATATATATATATCAAAAAATCAACATCATTAAGTATAACCATGTCAACATGTGTAGTAACACCCTTAAAATTACATCACTTACAAGACGTTTACTCATAACCCAACATCAAGTCTACATGTGCAATAACCAAGCAAAACCCCATAACCTTACTCAACGAAGTAAACCAAACAAAGGATCACAAGCACCGTCTATCTTCACATAACATAGAATCAAGAGTAGTCATCATCGTATTTAGTAATATAGACCGTTTGCATGTTCATAAGTGAAACTAAAATCATATAGGATCATCAATATGTAAAGTCAACAAATGCATAACATTTACTTTATATACATAACAACAACCTCTTAGGACTTCCCTCAAGGCCAACTAGTGCAATGTATAGGTAGAGTCCCATACGCATACCTAGACTAAGTCAAACCCCTCAAGTCACCCTAGTTAGTGTTCACTTTACTACTGCATTTTACTTTCGGGAACAATTGCCTTAACCGACATAGACTAGAAGAGCTAAATTTGGAATCCACTGTCATGAAACCCTACACCAAAAGAAGGTGTACTACTTGAAAAGGTAGTACCAAAACATCAACATAGCATTCTAGGTGGGTACACTAGCTAGGATTCCTATGGGGAAACATAGTTCAGGAACTAGGAGATATACTAGGGACCATCTTTATGCACATTGCATTATAGTCTCAAATCTCATGAGTACATTGTTAACCTACCTTACCTACTTGGGAAGGGACACTCCTCACTACTAGTTCACTTGGTTCTAAGCTAGAGTCCCTTTTGAAATGTCTTTAAGTCATTCTTTAACAATCATAACTTAGAATAGGTCATAGGAGACTAACCCCATGTATATCATATCATTATCTCACTAGGAGTTGCATGATAATATACTTTAAATACAACCATCATATGTGAGATTAGCTTATCATAATAATCATGTCATAATAAGGCACATCGGCAATTAATAACAAACAGTATATCATTACTGTAAGATCCCAAAAATGACTTAGGTGAACTAGATACTAATATGTTGGTAATGATGGTCTAAGGTCTTAAATAGTTCTATAATGTGTTATTGAGGCAGTGTCTAAAGAGTTTAGGTGCATGGGAAGTCAAACCTCAAGGGACGACCCACACGTTCGACGATTAAGTCACCTATGTGCCTTATATGTGGTTCTATGTGTTTATATGTTATTAATGAGGTTGTAAGGTCCTTAAATGATTTATTATGGTGTTTATAGGCAGTGTATCAAGTTTTGTGATGTTTGGAGGCCAAACGTCCAAGAACGTCCATGATGTTCCGAAGATTTGCCTTGAAAGGACCTAGTGTGTCTAAGCATATTTCGTCGAGTTTTACGTGTTCATTTTTGATGAAATTCATGTGATAGGTTCTAAAATCATATATGAGCATTTTAGGGTTTTAAACGTCAGGTAAAACATCTCCAAGGACCATCCAAGGGTCCTTGAGGAAAGAACCAAAGTTGGTGTCCAAGACTGCCCAAGACAGCCTACCAACGAAAGGCAATCGACGCACTGTGGGTCAATCGACGCCCCGTTGGTGGTGGCTCGTCGATTAGTACTTATTATTGGGATAGAATTGAGCAATGTTGAGTCTCTGAACCAATCGACGTAAGGAAAGGACGGTCCATTTGTGGACAAACTGTTCGTCGACTGCCAACCGTCGATGGGTCTGTCTCCTGCGTACAGTTCACTACCAAGTGAGGGGCGAACTTGTAAATTTACCCCACTTACAAATAAGAGATTTGGTGGTTCCTAAGGGGTATTTTGTGTATTTTATACGTGTATATATGTCTTTAACACTTAGAAGATTTCATTCTTCAAAATCAAAAATCCCAAATCCCTTAGAAATTTCTTAAGACTTCATTGAAGCTAAAACTCAAGGAAGAGCTTGGATTGGAGATTTGAGTGGTTATTATTGATAAAATTGAAGAATTATTTTCATTTAGGTATGTTTTTTTATCCTTGAAACTCTATTCATCAAGGAGTCCAACTTTCAAAGATGTTCTAAAGTTTTCAAAGTTGAATTGTCCAATTTCATGATCTATGCATGAGTTCTTACATTAATGGTTTTTAAACATTGATTATGGATTGAATTATTATTAATTAGATGGTTTTAACTAAATTAACCTATGAAACCATGAATTTTATGAACCCTAGTTTTTGACTAAGTTATTAGTTACTTGATATTGATCTAATGTTTCTGAATTCTAGTGTAGTTTTCTATTGCCTCTCTAATGATGTAAGAATTGTGTTCAATTGATATATAGGTTGTATTATATTGATTAATCTCTATGGAATTGACCTAGTTTCATTGATTATTGTTATAATTGATTTGAATTATTTTTCATGGCCATTGGTAAGGTCTTATTATATTGAATTGGTTGATTTAGCATCGAATTGAGGTGTTGAGGATGGAGTGGTGGTACGCTGCCCTATTCCCTTTATTGTATGTATTTTAGACTGAAATTATATTGTGATTTGTATGGTCCACTTATGGTGGTGGTGTTATGTGCTTTACTTGCAATTGATGTGGCCTTGTCGGCGTTATTTTAAGTAATATGATGATCATGGCCTTGTCGGCAACTACTTGAAGTATTTTGATGATTATGTGAAGTATGCTAATATATACCTATATGATAAGTAATGTGAAAGTATTTGTGTTCTTCTATTAATGTTACTTAGGTCATCATGTTAGACTATGACTTTGGCTTTATGTGTATTATCTTAGGGTTGATGTATGTTATTCCTACTTGACTATATGAGTCTATGATGGTCATATTGAACATGATGATATGATAGTGTATAGCATGACTTAAAAAGGATATGGTTATGTCTATGTGTTTCTAGAATGACATGTAATATGTGTTAAAGTGAAGTATGTTGTGTCTTGTCTTGGTTGACTTGTGTTCCTTACTTAACACATGTATGAAAGTGAATATGTGATGTCTTGACTTAGGATGCTAAATATTCCTAGTATTGTATGTATGAATGACATGAGACCATAAATGATGTTAAGAGGTTCCTTTATGTGAAACCTTGAACCTAGTGGTAAGGTTATGAATGTTGAAGTGGAAAGCCGTAATGGTATCCTTCAAAGTAAAGGAATGATAGACTTAAGGTTGATTGGCTGGAAAGACATCATATCAAACCTTAGAAAGTCATAATGAGCTTCTTGTCGCCATTGTAAGGTAGCCCTAGTGGACCTTTCTTTGGTATGGTAAATGTGATTGGGTTATGAACTTGATATGGAACCCCTTTATATGAACCTTAAATGTGAATTACTCTATGAGAACAAAGGCTAGCACTGAGTGAGTAAGGTAAGGGAAGTAGTTCTAGTTAAAGAGTGAGACTAGATTACAAACCACACCCTTCATATTCCTTAACCATGTGCCTACATGGGATGTGTCCAAGTTCTACCATTGGCAAGTAGAACACCCTCATCGTAGTAGGTTAGAACTTCGGATTCCATGCTTTTCTATCATGTTCTATGTCGGTTATTACCTATTCTCATCATATGGGATACCTACTAGCATTAGAAAAGTTTTATGAAGTTTAGGTGTGGTATGGGACGCTATCTAGACATTGCACAATAGGAAAAGAAGGTGTTAGTGAGAGTCTCTAGGTCTTGTCCAAGACCATTACTTGAATGTCCTTTAGGTGATGAATGTCTCCTAAATTAGCTAATGAATGTAATGACTTAAGTAAGCAAGTATGCTAATTGAATAAGTACTTCTCTAGAGTAGTTAAGGGTTGTTTAGTTAAGGTGTGAAGGGGGGATATGAATTGTCACTTCGTATCTTACCTAGATAATTCTTAAGAATGAATTTAGTTAGGGAAGATGTTGATAATGTAGACATGATCTAAAGTTAGGTAGTCTTAAGGATTATTTAGGTAGTCTGCAAGAGGTCAATCATGGACGTTATCTTCTTGAGTTACTTAAGTAAGTCTTTTCATAGCCTTTGGAAGGAGAATGTTATGTTACCTATGTATTGATGTCTTAAGTGTGTATGTGTTATTATAAGTAGTCTTGAGGGTCATTTAGACATGCTTAGGGAGGTTGTATGGGCGGTTTCTCTTTGTGTTGTTTAAGTGAGTCATACGATAGCTTTTAGTGAGAACACTACATACTAGAAAGTGTCAAAAGAGAACAAGAAACACTTCACTGTTACAGTGAAGCGATTCAATGTACAGTGAATATAACCTACTGTTATGTGCTTCCAAAAATGTGTGAAATTGTCTAACTGTTATCTTATGTGTTTCTAAGGTGTTAAATGTTTTTCTTATGATTATGATATGATTTTTAAATTAAAAGATGCATATTTCTAATAAATGTCCATTTTCATCATTTTTATGCATATGCCATAATTAGTACATGTGGTTGTACTAATCCATGCTTTTATCTATCTCTATAGTTGTTGGTAGGTGAGGAGCATTTGGGAAACACGACTTGGATCGTAGCATCATTCAAGTGAAGTTGAAGTATGTCCTCAATTGACTCGAGGTCATATATATAGATGTCTTTTATTTTAAATTATTGTAATAGGATAAGTATTTCTATATTTTGAAGTATGGTCCGTGTCCCAAAAGTATTCTCGTGTCTTAAGGTTGACAAGATTGAGACTTAGTATTTCCTATGATTTTATATGAAAGAGTTTTTAAAGGACTATGAAATGTTTTGTGAAAAGTTTTAATTTCGCACTACTTTTCTTTATTTATATGCGATGAATGATATGTAAGGGCTTGTACAAGACCTCTGAGATGTCAAGTACGTCGGTTGCAATCTGAGATTGACCCTAAATTCTAGGCTGTGGTCCCGGAATGTGACTATTACATCTTATGCATGATATCACAATCACATAATCAAGACATTTTGATTTCATCATCATACCAACACCTACCTAATTCAATCATAAGACATCCTTCAATTGTATTTCATCACCAAGTACAAGCCATCACAATTGAAGTAAAGGTTCAAGATCACAAAGTCTTACAAATTAATTTTCATAAGCCAACATCATTGGTCTTACCCCTCAACAAATCCAATTTCATTCATCAATAGGTGTAACAACATCATATAATAATAATTAACACAATCACTAAGCCAATTGCATCATTACTATCCCAATTAACTTTAATTCATAACCTAGGGTTAGGGGGAATAGGGTTCATCATGAATTCATCGAGAATTAGATCCAATCCTGAGAATACATTACCATAGGCAGTCCATAAATGGATTTGAGTAGATAAAACAAGTCTAACAATCAATACACTCTTCAATTCCCATTAATTCAGAAGAAAGATCCAATATTTGGGGAAATTGGGGAAAGGGAGATGATGCATACAAAATTCCCCTAATTAATATCAATTAATCAAAAATCTATGTTCAATTAGCCATGGATAATCACAATTAGTCATAATCAATCCTCAATTTAAAGTCTAGAAGAAAACCCATTAGAAGTAGAAAACCCTTGGAATTGGGTGATTTAGAAATCAACTTTGAAAGGACACTTTGGAGAAAGGAATACCATGAGTGAAGAACTCATACCTTAATGAAGCATAATCCACGAAATTCAAGTGAAATCCTATAGAAATTGGCCTTCTTCTTCAAGCTTTCTTCCTCTTTCAGTGGAGGTTGAATAGAGAGAGAAAGTAGAGAAAGGTGAGAGATTTTGGATTTTGATTTGAGTGAGTGAATGTGAGTAAAACTGAATTAAAATCAATATATAGACCTTCCATGAAGTACCAAAAAGACCCCTCGCTTAAGTTGACCCTTCAATAAAGTCTAACTTGAATTCCAATTTTCAGATTTTTGTCGGGGAACAAGTCCTCGTCGCGGAGTTGCTCCCGCAATTTTTTTTTTTTTTGAAATAGACGAGTCCACAATCTGTCCGCGTCCTGTCCGTGTAGGAGACCAAGATTTTGTATCTTGGTGAACTTAGTCCACGAAGCGGAGCCATTTCACACAAGGCCAAATGGTTGTTGCTTGGGCAGCTTGCTTGGACATGTTTGGGGTCCCTTCGTGGACCCTTAGGGCTATCCTTGGGGGTGTCGGACCTGTATGTTTCCACCCTATGTACATGTTTTACTTATTTGAAGTCATTTTACAATTTTTAGACTTTATACTACACCTCCAAACCTTCAGAAAACCCTAGGATGTTTTACTTGTTTAATTACACTAGCTTCCGGACGTCATGGACGTTTGTTGACGTCTTCACTCTAAAATATTATAAATGGCTTATTCAGTTTATTTTGGACTTTAGAACAATGTTATAACCCTTAGACACTCATGCGAGGCTCTAGATTAGGTCTTGGACTTTCGTGGTATTACATTATCCCCCCCCCCCTTAGGAACATTTGTCCACGAATGACACTAAAAATCTTTTGAAGGGAAAGGATAGACTCAATACTATCAGACCAGCCAAAAAAATACATAATCAACATGAGTTACAACTCAAATCAACATAACGACATGGAATTTACACATAGAAACTCAAAACATCATTTGCTTCATATAAGAGCTCTACATCACAACATGAGGAATTTCTTTCTCAACATCAATAAGAGCTCAACATAACATCAAAGAGTCACTTATGCAAAAATTTCTTTTAACACACATCAACATGATCGATATCACTTCATGAAGTTAGCAACATACAAAATACATAAATAAGTGCAACAAAATAAAAGAGCATTTTCCATGATGAGTTATTTTAGCAAACATCGTTTTGCCATAAACATGCATACCTTTTTGCAAAACAAGTCAAATACTAATTAACTCATCATTTTCATTATTCATACGAAGAACTAACATTAATTAGCAAAGATATGAGGATAACGGGACTTCATGTCGGCCTCGGCCTCTCATGTTGCACCCTCAACTATGTGGTTCCTCCATAATACCTTTACGTAGGCCACCTCTTTGTTACTCAACTTCTTCACTTTTCGATCAAGGATTTCCACCAGAACCTATTCATAGGGGAGATTCTCATCCACTGTTAGACCTTCAATAGGAAAAATGGACTCGGGGTTACCAATGCACTTCTTAAGCATGGACACATGGAAACCAGGTGAACCGAATCTAGCTCACTAGGTAATCTCAACTCATATGCAACCTTACCAACCCTTTGAAAAATTTCATAGGGACCCACATAACGAGGACTTAACTTCCCTTTCATGTAAAATCTCACCACCCCTTTCATTGGTAAGACTTTCAAATACACCTTATCACCTTCTTAAAATTCTAATTATCTTTTCCTATTGTTGGCATAGGACTTTTGCCGGCTATAGTCTGTTTGCAATCAGTTACTTATGGAATGAAATTTTTCAAAGGTCTTATAAATCAAGTCGTGACCAAAAGTGAAGACTCACCAACTTCAAACCATCCAATCTAAGATCTACATCTCCTACCATAAAAAGTTGTGAATGGAGCCATGTCTATGGACGAATGGTAACTATTGTTATAAGAGAACTCCACCAAAGGCAAGTGCTCATACAAACTTCATTTGAAATCTATCAGACACGCTCTAAGCATATCATTAAGAGTTTGAATAATACGCTCCGCTTGACCATCCATTTGAGGATGAAAAGCGGTGCTCAACTTCACTCTTGTACCCAACCATTTTTGAAATGACCTCCAAAATCTAGATGTGAATTTTGCCCCCCTATCTGATTTAATGGATAACGGAATACCATGGAGACTCAGAATTTCATCTATATAGATCTTGGTATAATCCATCGCCGAGTAAGTGGACTTAACAAGAATAAATTGAGCGGACTTCATCATCCTATCCACCACCACCCATATAGAGTCATTATGCCTTCGATTCTAAGGCAATCCCACTATAAAGTCCATATTAATGCTCTCCCACTTCAAAGTAGGAACTTGGATTTCTTAAAGTAAACCACCCGGCTTTTGGTGCTCGACTTTCACTTGTTGGCAATTTGGACACTATGCAACAAATTCTGCTATGTCCCTCTTCAAGAAATCACACCAAAAATACTTCTATAAGGTCATGATACATCTTAGCAAAACATGGATGAAATGAATTACGAGAAATATGAGCTTCCTCTAGGATCCAATTCCTCAAATCATCCACTTTGGGCAAACACAACCTCCCTTGGTACCTCAAAACACCATCCCCCCCCAAGGAGAATTACTCATTAAACTTAGCAAGAACCAATCATTCAACTTCATCAATGATGGATCAAGGTGTTGGTTAGACTTAACCTCAACCACCAAGTCGACTCGGAGTTATGATAAACCATAAAATCACCATTTGGAGAATCTTCCAATCAAACACCCAAATAAGCCAACCTATGGACATCTTTCAGTAGGCCTTTCTTGCCCTCTTCAAAATGTGACACACTACCCATGGTCATACGACTTAGAGAATTCGCAACCACGTTGGCTCTGTCAGGGTGGTAGAGAACACTCATTTAATAATCTTTCAACAACTCTAACCATCTTCGTTGTCGGAGATTTAACTCTTTTTGGGTAAACACATATTGGAGACTCTTATTGTGGGTATACACATCAATATGAACACAATATAAGTAATGCCTCCATATTTTCAAGGAAAACACCACGACCACTAACTCAAGATCATGAGTTAGGTAGTTCTTCTCATGAACCTTAAGTTTTCTAGAAGCATAGGCAATAACTTTTCCGGGTTGCATAAGGACACAACCCAATCCCACTCGGGATGCATTACAATATACAATGAAACCCTTTGTACTCTCCGGTAAAGTCAACACCGGAGCGGTGGTAAACCTATCTTTTAAGATTTGGAAGCTTCTTTTACAAGCCTCTGACCACTCAAATTTCATATTCTTTTGGGTTAAAATAGTCAAAAGACATAGAATGGATGCAAAACCATCCAAAAACCTCCTATAGTACCTAGCTACACCCAAGAATTTTCTTATGTCGGTTGGGGCCAATGGTCCAGGACAATTTGTAACCGCTTTGGTTTTCTTCGGATCAACCTCTACACCCTCACTAGAGATGACATGACCAAGAAACGCCACCGACCTTAACCGTAACTCACATTTAATATACTTGGCAAATAGTTGGTGTTCTTTCAAAACATTCAAAAGGACTCTCAAATTACCCATATGATCACCCCCATTCTTTGAATACACCAAGATGTCATCTATGATTACAATCACAAAGGCATCTAGGTAGTATCGGAACACCCTATTTATTAGGTCCATAAATGTTGTCTGGGCATTAGCCAACCCAAAATAAATCACTTTAAAATTATAATAACCATATCTTTTTTGAAAGGCCATTTTGGGAATATCTTCATCTCTCACCATATGTTGGTGATATCCGAACCTTAAGTCAAATTTTCAAAAGTAGTTTTCCCCTTGAAGTTGATTAAAGAAGTCGTCAATGCGATGGAGAGGATAATTATTCTTAATTGTTACCTTGTTAGGTTGCCAATAATCAATTCACATCCTAAGGGACCCATCCTTGTTCGTCACAAATAACACCGGAGCACCCCATGGGGAAATACTAGGTTGGAAGAAACACTTGTCTAGTAAATTTGTGTTGACCCTTCAACTCTTTCAATTCGGCCGAAGCCATCCGATAAGAAGGAATTTAAATGGGATTCGTATCCGGTAGGAAGTCAATACCAAAATCAATTTCTAGCTTGGGAGGAATTCCAGGAAGATCATTAGGAATGACCTTAGAAAATTCCCTTAGTACGGGGGAGGAACTTCAGAGTCTAAATCTTTGACTCTTACAATATTGTATAGACACCTTTTAGAGATCATCTTACAAGCTTTTAGACAAGAAATGATACGACCTCTTGGAATAGAACTTCCCCCCTTCCACTTAACGACGGGTTTATTGGGGAAATTAAACTTGAAAACTCTTGTCCTACAATCAATGGACGCAATACAAGAATTCAATTAATCCATACCCAAAATTATATCTAAATATACCATATCAAGTTCTACGAATTCAACATGGGTGACTCTGTTGGGCAACATTATAGGACAATTTCTATAAACTCTTTTTGAAACGATTGACTCACCCACCAGGGTAGCCACCATAAAGGTTCATTTAAGATATAAGGCAAAATATCAAACTTTCTAGCTACCAAATGAGTAACAAATTACAAGGTAGCACCTAGATCAAGTAAGGCATAAATAGTTAAAGAGAATACTTGTAACATACCGATCACCACATCGGGGGAAGTCTCTTGTTCGCCCCTAGAGCGGAGAGCATAAAAGCAATTTTTTTACGGAGCATCAACATTTGAACCACTTGGTTGTCCACTCCCCTTGTCTTGCAATCTCTTCCTCGGCCTTCGTGCAGGTGCTCTTTGAGTATTCATACCTATAACCACAATAAAATGATTAGGTGAAAGCATACATAGAGTAGACTCTAAAGGCACAACATCAGATTAAAATAAGATGAGATTTTCATAAATATCATATAGTCTTTCATTCATAAGTGTGGAGTGCCTCACAATTATGAATAAGAATCTACATAGATGTGGTTTAATATGTCATCCATCCTAAAGATATTCAACGTCATACTCTGATACCAAGTTTGTCACATTCGGGGAGAACCCCCTAGAAGTAACCGGTGTCGTCGTCCTAGGAAAGTGATGACCTACCAAACATAGTGAATCAGAATCCAAGTCTTCTTCAATGGCCCTCTAAAAGCTCAACGGCTGGAACCTACATTTTGTAGTAAACATAGAAACATGGGTTAGTATCACTTGCACTAAGTATGGGCATATGCACATAAAATATTTGAAAGAATGCATGAGAAACGGATATTTACTTTACAAAACATGCTAAGTCAGTTGAAAAGCCTTATGCACATTCAAGAGCCCATACAAGCCAATAATCACATATTCATTAAGACAAGATCATATATATCACAAGATCAACATCATCAAGTATAATCAAGTCAACATTTGTAGTATCACCCTTAACATTACATCACTTACAAGACCCTTACTCATAACCCAACATCAAGTCTACACGTGCAATGACCAAGAAAAGCCCCATAACCTTACTGAACCAAGTAAACCAAATAAAGTATCACAAGCAATGTGTATCTTCACATACATAGCATCAAGAGTAGTCTTCATCATATTTAGCAATATAGACAATTAGCATGTTCATAAGTGAAACTAACATCATATAGGATCATCAACATGCAAAGTCAACATATGTATCACATTTACTTTATATAGATGAGAACAACCTTCTAGGACTTCCCTCAAGGCCAACTAGTGCAATGTATAGGCAGAGTTTCATACCCCTACCTAGACTAAGTCAAACCCTATAACTCACCGTAGTTAGTGTTCACTTTCTTACTTAATTTTACTTTCGGGAGCACATGCCTTAACCGACATAGACCACAAGATCTAAATGTGGAATCTGGTGTTATGAAACCCTACACCTAAAGTAGGTGGACTACATGCCAAAGTAGTACAAAAATATGAACATAGAATTCTAGGTGGATCAACTACCTAGTTTTCCAATGGGGGCAACATAGTTCAATAACAAGGAGATATACTTGGGGCCGTCTTTATGTACATTGCGTTATAGTCTCTAATTTCATTAGTACAGTAGTGAACCTACCTTCCCTACTTGGGAAGGGACACTCCTCACTGCTAGTTCTCTCGGTGCCGAACTAGAGTCCCTTTTGAAATGTCTTTAAGTCATTCGTTAACAATCATAACTTAGAATAGGGTATAGGAGCCTTACCCCTTGTATATCATATGATTAACTCATTAGGAATTGGATGAGAATATCATTTCAATACAACCCTCATATATCAGATTACCATATCTTCATCATCATGTCATAATAAGGCACATAGACAATTCATAACCAAACTTAATCATTACATATTAAGCATGATCTCACAATCACATAATCAAGAAATTTCAATTTCATCATCATACCAACAACAACCTAATTCAATAACAAGATATGCTTCAATTGAACTTATCACCAAGTACAATCCATCACAATTGAAGTGAAGGTTCAAGATCACAAAGTCTTACCAATTCATTTTCATAAGCAATCATCATTGGTCTTACCCTCAACCAATACAATTTTATCCATCAATAGGAGTAACAACATCATACAATAGTAATTAACACAAGCACGAAGTCAATTGCATCATCACTATCATAATTTAACTTCAATTCATAACCTAGTGTTCGGGGGAATAGGCCTCATCATGAATTCATCAAGAATTAGATCCAATCGCAATAATACATTACCCTAGGTAGTCCATAAATGAATTAGAGTAGATAAAATAAGTCTAATAATCAATACATTCTTCAATTCCAATCAATTCATAAGAAAGATCCAAGATTTGGAGAAATTAGTGAAAGAAACATGATCCATACAGAATTCCCCTAATTAAAATCAATCAATTAACAATCTACAATTAGCCATGGGTAATAACAATTAGTCATAATCAATCATCAATTTCATGTTTAGAAGAAAACCCATTAGAAGTAGAAAACCCTTGGAATTTAGTGATTTAGAATCAACTTTGAAAGGACCTCTTGGGGAAAGGATTCCCAAGAGTGAAAAAATCCATACCTTAATGAAGCTTAATCCATGAAATTCAAGTGAAATCCTATAGAAATTGACCTTTTTCTTCAACCATTCTTCTTCCTTCAATGGAGGTTGAATAGAGAGAGAAAGTAGAGATAGGTAAGAGCTTTAAGGTTTTGATTTGAGTGAGTGAATGTGAGGTAAAAATGAATTAAAATCAATGTATAGACCTCCCATGAAATACCCAAAAGACCCCTTACTTAATTTGACCCTTTAATGAAGTGAAATTTGAATTCAAATTTTTAGATTTTCGTCGGGGATTAAGTCCGCGTCGCAGAGCTTCTCCCGCAAATTTTCTTAAAATAATTTTTGAACCAAATGAGTCCGCAGCCTATCCGCGTCGCAGACAAAGATTTTGGATCTTGGTGAACTTAGTCTGCGACGCGGAGCCATTTCGCCCAACGCCAATTGGCTGCTGCCTTGGACATCTTGCTTTGCCATGTCTGGGGTCCCTTCGTGGACCCCTAGGGCGACCCTTTGGGGATCGAACCTGGACAATTTCATTCCATATACATGTTTTTAACTATTTAAAGTCATTTTAAATGTTTTAAACCTCACACAATACCTCTAATCCTTCGCAATACCTAAGGATGTTTTACTAGTTCAATTACACTATCTATTAGACGTCTTAAACGTTTCTTGGTGTCTTGACTCTAAAACTTCCTTAATAGTTTATACACCTTTTTTATACTTTAAAACAGTGTTGAAACCCTTAGACACTCATGTGAGGATCTAGATTATGTCTTGGAATTCGCGGTGTTATAGGGTGCAAGGAGAATGGAGGAAGATTTGGATAATGCGGGAGTTCCTCCCGTATAGAACCAAGTCACTCAACAAGGAAATCAAGTGTCTCCACAAGACCAAGCTTCGGTCATTCCTCCACCTATGACAGTGTCACATCCGGGGAGCACCATCTAGGTGTAACCGGCGTCGTTATCCTTGGAGAGGATTTAGACTAGCCTCTTAGCATTCGTCATAAATATGATAGGTTAAATCGTGGAAAATTTAAAACTTTTCATTTACGTCTATGAATGAGGTTTACTTAGACCTCTCTCTTACACATCATATATATGTAGGGAGTTTACATAGACTCCTCACATAGGAACCACTAAATAGGGTTCTACTTTTATTTCACATACATAATATATAAAGATATTATGATAGGAAATCTAGGATAAGTCTAACTTTTAAACCATCTAGATCGAATACAACATTTGGGCATAACCCTTACTTCATTACAACAAAAGCGACATATTGGCATATACAATATTAGTCTACAAATGAAAGAGAATGAACTGAATGTCTTTAAGACTAAAACAACACCCAATAGGTAGATAGTGGCATCGTCATCGGAAGGAGAGGACCTACCAAACTTGGAAAATGAGAATCCAAGTCTTCTTCAACGCCCCTCTAAAAGCTCAACGGCTTAAACCTACATTATTGTAGAAAAATAGAAATATGGATTAGTACACACTTGCACTAAGTATTGAAACATGCACATAAAACATTTGGAATCATGCTAAAGGGGACATTTGTTCAAAACAATGCTAAGTTACTTTTGAAAAGCTTTATGTACAACCAAGAACCCATAAAAGCGAATAATGACATATTCCTTAAGACAAAGCCGAATACAATACAAGACCAATATAACCAATGTATACCCAAGTCAATCATGTGTAATAGCATACTTGAATACATAATCAAAACAACTCCAACATCATGTCATAAGAATAAAGCGTAAATAAGAGTTCATAACATTACAACATATACAAGACCCTCACTCATAACCCACAATCATGTCTACAAGTAAAATGACCAAGTAAAGCCCCATAACCTTACCTAACCAAGTAAGCAAAACAAAGGACCACAAGCATTGTCTAACAGTACATAAGATAACATCAAGAGTAATAATCATCATATTTGGCAATATCGACCAGTATCATGTTCATAAATTAAACTAACATCACATAGCATCATCAACGTGAAAAGTCAAAATATACATAACATTTACTTTATAGAACCTAAGAAAGATCTTCTAGAAATTCCCTCAAAGCCAACTAGTGCAATGTATAGGTAGAGTCCCATACCCCTACCTCAACTAAGTCAACCCTTCAACTCACCCTAGTTAGTGTTAACTTCTTTACTTTATTTTACTTTTGGGAACACTTTCCTTAACCAACATAGACCCAAGAGCTAAATGTGGAATCCGGTCTCATACACCAAAAGAAGGTGGACTCCTTGTCAAGGTAGCACCAAAACATGAACATAGAATTCTAGGTGGATCCACTAGCTAGTATTCCTATGGGGGAAACATAGTTCAAGAACTAGGAGATATGCTTGGGACGCAGTTTATGCACATTGCATTATAGTCTCTTATCTCATGAGTACAATTGTGAAACTAACTTTCCTACTTGGGAAGGGACACTCCTCACTACTAGTTCACTCGGTGCTAAGCTAGAGTCCCTTTTGAAATGTCTTTAAGTTCTTGTTTAATAATAATAACTTAGTTTACGCCATAGAGGCTAACCCCTTGTATAGTCATATCATTAGCTCATTAGGAATAGCTTGAAAATATTCTTTCAGTACAAACCTCACATCTAAGATCAACACATTATCATCATCATGTGATAATAAGGCACATAGGCAATTCGTAACCAACCTTATATCATGACATCCTAACCATAATCTCACACCTTAACATAATTAAGACATTTAAATTAAATCATAATACCAACACATACTTAATCAATTAACAAGACATGCTTCAATTGAACTTCATCACCAAGTACAAGCCATAACAATTGAAGTAAAGGTTCAAGATCACGAGGTCTAACCAATTTCTCCTTCAAAAGCAATCATCATTCATATTACCCTCAACCAATCCTATTTCATCCATAAAATATGTGTAATAACAATATACAATAGAAATTAACAAAATAACTAAGTCAATTGCATCATTACTAATAAATTCAACAAGAGTTCATAACCTAGGGTTAGGGAATTTGGGTCAATTCATGATCTATTCCACATACTAGGTTTTAACATCAAGAACTAGCATAATTTAACAATCATACATCATAATATAATCATAATCATCAAAGGAAACCATAAACAATAAAATTTAGAAGATCAAATTCGGATTAGAAAGAAACCCATATGAAATCATCTTTTTGAAACGAATTTTGGAAGAACCCTTTGGATAAAGGAATCCCAAAGGTGAACGGTTTCCATACCTTGATATTCCTTGAAAATTGATGTAGAAAAGTGATCTTCTTGATTCCCTAGAACCCTTAGAACTTTTTCTTCTATGGAGTCTTCTTTGGGAGAGAGAAAGTAGAGAGAACGAAGAGTAATTTGAGTATAGAAATTGTGGGTGTTAAGTTGAGTTTAGGCTTAGGATAGTTTATATAATCACTTAGATAACTTAATTAAACACCCATTAACCCCTAAATAAACCCCTAAATAATTATCTAATTAATTTAACTCAGTAAAACAAGGCAATAGAATTGCAGACTTGACCTATGAGACCTCGACCTATGGTCCGTAGGTCAGTCGATGCCAATGTCCCCCACTGTCCTACAGGTACGTAGGTAAGTTCAGAGAGTTTTCATTTTGGACGATTTGGAAAAATGTATAACTTTCCAACGACAAAGGCATCGACGCCTCGTCGTTCCACCTACACCTCGTCTCCTTCAACCGTAGGTAATCACTGCCTAGTTACAGCTTTATGGCCAAAATGGAAGGTTCCTCCTCAAAGACCCTTAGGGTGGTCCTTGGGGAGTTGTACCCAGACGTTTTTACCCTAAACTTACTCTATTATCATTTGACACCTTTCCACCAAATTTCATCAAATTCCCACTGCCAAAACCCTGTGAAGTAGGCTAAGGCACACTAGAACCTCTTTCACTAGTCTCTCACTACACCATTTTAGGTCTACGGTCACACTAAATCTGGGTAACGCTTGAGAAGTTTTGCCTAAAATATTTTTGGGAACGCTTTTAAAATGTAGCCTAAATTTTTAACTTTTGGCAACAATAATATTGGCAACACTTGTAAAGTGTACTCTTTCATGGCATAGGCTACACTTTATAAGTGTTGTCATAATATGAAATAAATGACAACAATTATTTATATATATGGGGACACTTTTAAAGTGTCCTATTTTTATAATGGAAAAAACAACACATTAGAAGTGTGGCCTAAAATATTTCACTAAAATATTAGATTCCCTCCAACATTTTTAACTCTCCCTCCCATTTTTATTGGCCAAAAAAATAATTAATAAAACATTAATAAAAACTTTAGTCTTTGTCTTCTTTCCTAGCTGAAACTTAGAACCTATGCTACACATTAGAAAACACGCTACTTTACTCTTTTTTTCTATATGAAAATTATACCATTTCTCTTCTCCAGAATGTAAAATCGAATAGTTTGAAGCTGAAAATCGAAGAGATGAAGCTGAAGAACTAAAGAGTTGAGCTGAAAAACGGAAGAGTTGAGCTGATTTTCTTCTCCAAAACCCAATTTCTTGAATAGATGAAGAGCTGATGATGACGAAATAGGGATCAATCGAGGAACTGAAGATCGAAGAACTGAAGAGTGGAAGTTGAAGAACTGATTTCGTGAAGCGTAAGTACCAATTTCGTACAGCCGAGATTCCTTTTTACTCTCTACTAATCGTCTAGTACTAAAACCAGTCAGTTGATTGGACTTTTGTTTTGTGTTTATAAGTAGTTGATTACTTTGCGGTTGTTATATATGAAATTCTAAAGAAGGGGAAGAAAGTGCAAAAAAATTGTACGTCAAAGTTAACCATGGGAATATTGAGAAGACGAGATTTTTGTTAACCCTAGGAATACTGGTCTTAGCTCTCATTTTTGTTATTCAGATACTCTCATTCTTCTTATTCACATCACATGTATCTGTGAGCAGCATGATGTTTGGACTGATACTGTGAATGTAACTCGTAGAGCTTATCATAGTACAGAAAAAGACATTCTGGAAATAGCATTCGAATTGGGAAAAGTAGGGTCAAATGCACTTAATGCAATGCTGATAAATAGCCATACACTTATAGTAGCAAATGTGGAAGATTATCGAGCTATTATATACAAGAAAGGTGTTGTCGAGCAGCTATCTGTCGATCATGAGCGAAATAGGGAAAGAGAGATAATTGAAAGCAAAGGCGGATTTGTTTTAAACATTCCGAGTAGCTTACGTCTAAATGATTCAAGTTTTAGTTTATAGTCATCTAGATGATTTCACTCTCTCACGGTGATATTGCTCCATTACATTTGACTGTTTCTATCAATTCTCTACTCTTAATGCTCAAATTCTAAAGTTCTTGAGGTCTCAAACGTCAATCATTAGTCTCAATTGTTCGTCTTGATGATTTAGAATTCTCTGTTTTTTTCATTATGTTGTGCACGAGGTGATACAAAGCCTACCAGATATATTTTTCATTGATTCATATGCAGTTCATGTAATCCGTTGTCTATCCATAATCCCATAAATTAGTGGTTGCTTCTGTTTCCCGAGTTGCAGAGAACAATCCGAACTGAGGCAATCTTTTCGGATTCGCTCCGCCTTACAGCCTTGCTTCCCATTGTAATTGCCATTGTAGCAAGATGACATTTTGGAATTTTGTAGGTGATGTGCCTTGTGTTGATGGACAGCTTGTGCAGATTCCTACGATTGTTTGTTGTTAGTTTGTATTATATTGTTTTCTCAGCTTGCACGACTAGTGCGGTGGTTCTTATTTAGCTATTCTAGGTAAAAGCCACTAACTAGTATGTTGAAATGATTTTCTCAATCATGGAATGCTTGAACGGGAAATATATCATGAATGTTGAGATGAACAACAAGCTTTCTTGTTGAAACTCTGATATGTGTTGCATCTGATTGTCAAAACATGTAAGGTGTTGCCTTCTAGTGTTACAAATCTTTTTTCTACCTCTTTACACACCATGTACTCTCTGTTTCTAAGCCTGCAGCTTTCCATCAGGCACCGTACACTATATGAAGGCTAATGCTTTGTCATCACAAGATTCTGCAGGTTTTCTGAAATTTGCAAATAAAATGCCTATACAAGGCACTGATGCAGATTTCACCAAACAGGACCACAAGGAAAAAACATCATTAAGCTAAAGACATACTGCTGGTTGAAAGACCAGGTAAGTCACTATGTTGGAGGGCTTACAATGTTCCAAACTTCATTAGAATTGGGAAGTTCAGTTGTGTCACTGGAGGGTGTGTCCCTATCAGAGGAGCTTAGAAACGTTAGTGTAAATAAACTATATTTGTTTTGCTTTGTTTTGAAAATAAAGTGCCTATGCAAGGTACTAATGGAGATTCTACTAAAAAGCACAACAAGGAAAAAACATCTTTGAAAATCTCAGTAACGAAAAAGCTTCTTTGAGAAAGGCCAGTAACGAAAACTAAGTAGGTATGTATCTACAATCAAAAGATGCTACTGGGAAAAGGAAGAGCAAAGAACAGGTATGTTTTATCATTTACTTAACTAAAGCAGTAAAATTCTTAACTTTCTCATACTCCTTCCACTATACTTGGTTCCTTTACAATTTTTTTCAGCAGACTAGAAATCGAGTGTAGATGACTGAGGATGACTTGATTATGCATTTCTTTCATTTATTCGGGTTGTGATCTGGTTTTTCTTTCACACAAGGTTTGTGGATGTTTTTCCTTTTCGTAACTTTGTCTATAGCTTTATAAGGAAGTCCAAAGTTTGTAAAATTCGATTTATGGCTAGGGAATGCAGAAACATACCATACACTTAGATAGTACTGTTATAGTTGACTACTAATTATGTATCTTGTATAAGGCTAGCGCCAGTTGCTGCATAAGGTGTTAAAATCACCAGTTAGGATTTTTCACATAATTGTTGATCTTAGATGAGTTACTCTATTTTTTCAGATTTGGGTTTTCATATAGGGAATCAAGTTGGTCGAGTGCAGCTTTTTGGATAATACTTATAATTTATTCTGGCAAGTATGTTTTTTTTGGATAATGCATAAATTGTTTTTTTTTTGGATAATGCATAAATTGTACTCCATCCCATTTTATGTGATGTAGTTTGACTCGAGCGCGGAGTCTTAAAAATATGGAAAGATTTTGCAATGTTTCAAAACTACTTGCTAAATAAATAAATTCTTAATTATAAGTGTACACGGAGTGGATGTTTTGTCGAATAAATGGGATCCAACATGGGTATAATGTTGATAGTGTCATTAAATATTTGCTAATTAAGAAAATATATCAATTCGTTTTGGGCAAACTAGAGAGAAAAGTGTCATGTACATTGTGGAGTAGAGGGAGTATCAATTTTGTTGTTGATAACAACAACAATGATGATTACCAGTCTGATGAGATTGTATTCAATACAATGATGCTCAGAATTATTCTTGACAGTCTCTTTCAAAGAATAATGCTTATCACTCTGCCGGAACTAATTTCGTGGTTATATCCTCTTGTTGATCTCTTATTATGCAGATGTTTCGGATCCATTGTTGATGCAAGTATTACTGACCCATTATTGGCCGAAGTATGCAAAATTTATACCTCGCTTTCCCTGCTTCTTCTATTTATAACGGTATAATTTTCCGATGTTTGAGTATGCAAAATTTTTCCTTTTCCCTAAATTTTGATTCCTTTAAAAGCACATTTATGAATTATGTTTGTTAATTTTACAGAAAATTCAGACAAGCATATTTGGAATGTCAATATAGTGTGGGACTTGCCAAGGAATTGGAGGAAGGTCTGAATCATCTTTTCTCTGTACTTTGTTTTTTGCATTGCAGTTCCTTACCTCACCCTTGTATATTTATACAGTTTTTCCATTCACAAGTGAATCAAGGAATTAGTGTTGGAGGAAGGTCTCAATCACCTTTTCTCTGATCATGTTCTTGTTAATGGACTGTTTGCATCACTAGTTAGGATAGTTTTTGTTTGTTACCTTTTAAGGTTGTTGATGTAGTCAATAGGCGCCTATGCATTACAATGCTTTACTCCATAAAAGAATTAGTGTTGATTGAAATATTTGTTGGGAGAATGAGTATTCTTGATTCTTTTGGATTTGCTTCTTGGAGTTTTTCCTCAGTTTTACCTGCTATTCCTTTAGTTGTGGTTCCAATGGGGTTCCATGTAATCACACCTTTCATTTGTAAAATTGTTGGAAACACTTTACATGATGCTAGAAAAGCAATAATTAAAGGTGGGACTATTCCTTTAGTCATGGTAGTGTCATGGAATAAAAAGCAGGGAAATTTTCTAATTGTTTGAACTTCACTATAACAAATGGGCCTGTAAGCTTTCTTCTTTTTACTCTGCCATTCTTCATCAGCTGGATAGTTGCTATTTCCTTGTTTTTGATAATTCACGTGTGGTACATGTTCTATATGATTTGCATATATATATATATATATATATATATATATATATATATATATATATTGAATACTCTCCAATTATGCACTTCCACATTTATTTCTTTGATTTATAATTTCATTTTGAATGTGCAGGAAAATGCCAATAAATGAATTTGAATTGCATGTGGCCAAAAGTAAACTCGATCTATTGTGGTGAACGATGGAGAGTTTTTGTCGTATTGTCATATACGTTTGAATTCATTTGATTTTTGGAATTTATTGAGAGTAGAAATCTTTAAGCAATCACTTTCTAAGTTTTGATTTACGAGACATGTTTCTCTAAATTTATTTGAAATATATAGTTTCGATTTAATTATTAGTTAATTTTGTGCTTTAGTTCATTTGTATATGTAATTATGTGATTATATATTGAATATATGCAATTCGAAAGTACTATTGTAGGACGTCTAATGTTAAAGTTACACTTTATAAGTGTTGCTCTAGATTATATATAAAGTTACGTTTTATAAGTGTTGCTCTAGATGAGATATAAAATTACACTTTATAAGTGTTGCTCTTGATGATATATAAAAGGCAACATTTTATAAGTGTTGCTCTAGATGACATATAAAAGGCAACGCTTTTCAAGTGTAACCAATAACACTGCAAAGGCAACACTTTTAAGTGTAGTATAATAAAAAAAAATGCGTTGCTAATGCATCAAAACAAAGCGTGCCCTTATACCTCTTTGGCTACGCTTTATGAGTGTAGCCAAAGATGGCAACATTTAAAAAGTGTTGCCTTATGTCAAAGGTTACGCCTCTTTAGGCCACCCCCTAAAAAGTGTTGCTTAAAGTCCAAAAGTGTGGCCTTTTATCAAAGGTCACACTTTTTGCTAGTTTAGGCTACACTTTAGTGGGGTGGTCGTAGGCCTAAAATGGTGTAGTGTCTGGACGTCATGGACGTTCCTTGACTTCTTGATTCTTAAACTTTTATTAATGACTTATAAATTATTTTTAAATTTAAAACAGTATTACAAATATTAGACACTCATGTGAGTCTCTAGATTAGGTCTTGGACTTTTAGAGTATTACATTATCCCCCTTAGGAACATTCATTCACGAATGACACTACATTTTTTGAAGGGAAATGATAGACTCAATACTAGCAGCCCAACCAACAACATACATAATTAATATGAGTTAAAACTCAAATAATCATAACAAAATGGCATTTACACATACCAACTAAAAACATCAATTACCACATATAAGAGCTTAACATCTCAACAGGAGGAATTTCCTTCTCAACGACAACATGAGCTCAATACAACATATAGAGTGACTTGTGCCAAAAAATCATTTCAAAACACATCAACATGCTCAATATCATTTCTTTAAGGCTACGACATAGCAAATACACAATAAAGTGTAAATCTAGCAAAAGAGAATTTTTCCGTTAAAATTCATTTTAGCATAGACTTTTCTCATAATATGCTTATCTTTGGAAAAGAATGGACTCAGTGTCACAAATGCACTTCTTAAGCATTGATAAATAGAATACCGAGTGAACCGAATCTTGATAACTAGGTAATCTCAACTCGTATGCAACCTTGCCTACCCTTTGCAAAATTTCATAGTGACCCACATAACGAAGACTTAACTTCCCTTTCTTGCTAAATCTCATCACCCCTTTCATGGGCGAAATTCTCAAATACACCTCATCACCTTCTTCAAATTCAAACTCTCTTCTCCTATTGTATGCATAAGACTTTTGGTGGCTATAGACTATTTTCAATCGGTTCCTTATGATATGAACTTTCTCCAAAGTCTTATAGATCATTTCGAGACCAAAAATTGAAAACTCGCCAACTTCAAACCAATAAACCGAAGAACTACATCTCATACCATAAAAAGCTTCAAAAGGTGTCATGGATATAGTTGAATGGTAACTATTGTTATAATATAACTCCACCAAAGGCAAGTGGTTATCCCAAATTCCTTTTAAAACAATCACACAAGCTCTAAGCATATCCTCAAGGGTTTGAATAGTTCGCTCCGCTTGACCATCTGTTTGGGGATGAAAAGCGGTGCTTAACTTCAATTAAGTACCCAACCCTTTTTTGAACGACCTCTAAAACCGAGAAGTAAATTGAGCACCTCTATCCTAAATGATGGATAAAGGTATCCTAAGAAGACTCACAATCTCATTTATATAGATCCTTGCATACTTTTCCGTTGAATAAGTAGACATAACGGGGATAAAGTGAGTGGATTTCGTAAACCTATACACAACCACTGATATAGAGTCATTTCTCCTTCGTGTCCGAGGCAAACCCATTACAAAGTGCATATTAATGTCTTCCCACTTCCAAAAGGGAACTTGCATTTGTTGAAGTAAGCCATCCGACTTTTGGCTCTCGACTTTCACTTGTTGGCAACTTGGACATTTTGCAACAAATTCCTCTATGTCCCTTTTCAAGCAATCCCACCAAAATACTTCTCTAATTGCATGATACATTTTAGTAGAACCCGGATGAATCAAATAACGAGAACCATGAGCTTCCTCTAGGATCCGGTATCTCAAATAATCCACATTGGGCACACACAACCTCCCTTTGTACCTCAAAACACCATCCCCCTTAAGGAGAATGACTCATTAAGCTTACAAAGACCCGATTCCATTAACTCCTTAAATGATTAATAAAGATGTTGCTTAGACTTCACCTCAACTACCAAATATGACGGACCATAAAACCACCATTAGGGTAATCATCCAATCAAACATCCAAATGAGCCAACATATGGAAGTACTTCACTTGGTCTTTCTTTAACTCTTTATCATGAGACACAGTACCCATGGTCATATGATTTAGATCATCCGCAACCACGTTGGACCTATCGGTGTGGTAGAGAACACTCATGTCATTATCTTTCAATAATTCTAACCACCTTCGTTGTCAGAGATTCAACTTCTTTAAAGTAAACACATATTGAAGACTCTTATGGTCGTTATTCACATCAACATGAACACCATATAGGTAATGCCTCCATTTTTTCAACGCAAACACCACAGACACTAAGTCGAGATCATGAGTTGGGTAGTTCTTTTAATGTACCTTGAGTTGTATAGAAGCATAGGTTATAACCTTACCGTTGTATAAGGACACAACCCAATCCCAGTCGGGATGCATCAAAATATACCAGAAAACACTTGGTACCCTCTTGTAAATTCAACACCAGAGCAATTGTAAGCCTATTTTTCAAGGTTTGGAAGCTTCTTTCACATGCCTCGGACAAACTCAAATTTCACATTCTTTTGGGTCAAAGTAGTATAAGGAGATGCAATGGATGTAAAACCATCTACAAACTTCCTATTGTACCCTGCTAGACCCATGAAACTTCTTATATCGGTTGGAGCCAAAGGTGTAGGCCCATTTCTAACCTCCTCGGTTTTCTTTGGATGAACCTCTACACCATCACTAGAGATGATATGACCAAGAAACACCACCGACCTTAACCAAAAATCACATTTTCTATACTTGGAAAATAGTTGGTGTTCATTCAAGACATGCAATACTAGTCTAAAATGGTCCATATGTTCACCCTCATTTTTCGAATATACCAAGATGTCATCTATGAAGACAATCTGTAACACCCTAAAATGAACTAAGGTGAACTAGAGCTTCCTGAATGTTTCTTATGTTAATTTTGTGTCAAATTGAGTTATATTTTTGTCCTTCGGCATTGTGTGAAGTTTGCTAAAGTTTGGAGGTCAAACATCCAAGAACATCCATGACATTCACAAAGTGTGCCTTAGAGAATGCTTGTTTTTGTTGGTGTGTTTGAGTGAGTTTTACGTGTTCGTTTTAATCGAAATTCATGTGGGATTTTCCTAAGACCTAGACAACTATGTTTAGAGGTTTAACGTCTGGGTATGACCCCACCTAAGACCCACAAGGGGCCCAAGAGAAGGACCCAAAATTGCCTTGGCAATGTCCACCAACGAGGGCAAACGACGACCTGTGGTCAATCTAACGGCCCGTCGACTTGCCCCGTCGATTATACCTGCAAGTTAGTATGTACAGGACGAAAATGGAGCCAAGTGTCCACCCACAAAACCCCACCAACGTACCGTTGATGGACATACGGTCTGTTGATAGCAAACCGTCGATCAAAGGCTGTCCAAAAGCTGTCATTTTTTGTTTTGGCTTGGGGTGTTTGGTAAATGCACCCCAAGTCTTTATTAACCTTGAGTGGTAGTTTTAGAGTTATTTAGATATATTAAAGTGTTTCAAACCCTAAGATCTAATTTTAGACTCAATTTCCTAAAACCCAAAACCCCTTTCTCTTATAAGACGCTCTCAAGTCACCATGGAAGTTAGAACTTAAGAAGGGTTAGAAGGGGATGTTGGTGGAAGTTTCTTCATCAAAATTCATTGGGTTTTCTTCTATGGGCGGTATGGTAGTCATCCTTGAACTTTCTTCCATTCAAGGAGCCCCTTTCTAAAAGATTTCAAAAAGAATTTTCCAACCCTATCTTTTTCAATCTTTGACTCTAAATATGGGTCTTGCATGAAACTGTTTTGAATGATTTAAAAATGATGTTTATAAGGTTAGTTGATGATTTTAATACTATAACTTCAATGAAATCATGTAAATCTTTTTATCAAATTGTGGCTTAAGAAATGGGTTAAATGAGCATGAATTATTAGTCTTTGAGCTTTGGTTCCTTATCGTTTATATTATTGTTTAGCTACTGCCCTAAGGGATATATTTTGATAAAAGTTTGAGAAAAATGTTATAGGTGATGGAAGCTTAGATTAAAGGGTAAGTTGTTTATGTTGTTTAGCTTTAATTATGAAATGCTCTTGTGTGGTATGGTCCACCTTCTTGGTGGCGGTGTTTACTTGAATTGTATGAATGTGTAGTTACTTGTGCATTGTGAATGTGGCCGTGAAGGCATATTATGTGAAGTAATATGGAAATAAAGATACTCTTGTTAATGTGTTTTATGAAGCTTGTCATGAAAAGTATGCTAATGATTATGCCTAAATGACTTATATGATTATGTGAAGCTTGTTAAAGTGTGTGATGTGATGAATGAATGTGTAAGCATGTATAGAATGAAAGATAAATGAAATGATGCTTATGTTTAAGGTGTGCTCACATGTACGCACACTCACACTTGAATGAATGAATGAAGCTAAGTTAAGTCAAAAAAGGGAGTTGTGGGGTGAACACTCATTGTGAGTTGAGATGAAGTGTTAAGTAGAAACCTCACTATTCCTAAGAGCATTCTCATGTAGGTTGAAGGATGGATACCCTTCGTGAGTTGAGATGTAGTATCCAAAAGTTATCCTTGACTTTTAGTAGTGAATGTTGAGAATCTGGGGGTAGTTATGCCTAGCACCGAGAGGATATGAAGAAGAGGTGGTTACACTTCGTGAGTTGAGATGTTTTATTCCAATGTAGCTCTTGAGATGAGTACTCATTGTTAGTAGAGAATGAGTTACTTAGTAACAATCTCCTTATCCCTTAACTATGCACCCGCATTGGTGTAGCTATTGGGAAAGCCATGTAAAAGGTAAAACAAAAGTAATACCTCACCCTAGGCAAGTGAAGGGACCCTTCTCCGATAAAGGAAGTATCAGGATTCCATATTTAGCTCTCATGTTCTATGTCGATTAAGCTAACTCCCACAAAAGTAATGAAAGTGCTAAGTCTTCTAAAAGAGTGTACTACTTAGGGTAGGTAGGGGAATGGGTTGCTAGGCATTACGAAAGGGGAGTCTCGGTGAACCTTATATGTATTGAATGAACTAAGTATCCTAAAATAACGTACTACTTAGGTAGGTAGTGGAATGGAACGCTATCAATCAATTGCACTAAGTAGATCTTTCGAAAGGGGAGTCTTGGTGCCAAACCTTCTAAAAGAGTGTACTACTTAGGGTAGTTTGAGGTACGGGACGCCGTCTACTCATTGCACTAAGTAGGCTTTCCGAAAGGGATGTCTTGGTGTGTTCTAATGTCTTGTCATTGAGTGGGGGGCTTTTTCTCCCGATGTGAGTAAGCATAAAAGGGGTAGTCTTGGGGATCACTTAGGTGTGTATTGAAGGAGGTATATATTCATTTCCTTCATGTCATACCTTGGTGAGTCTTAGGATAACCTTAGTTAGGGAAACTCCTATGGAAATGAGTTCACTTCCTCTTTGCTTGGCCTTTGAAGTTCACTGTTTTGGAAATAGGGATAGTTCAGTGTAATATTTTAAAAGTTCACTGTAAAATTTGATAAGCGTACTGTAAAGTGTCTCTTTTTGTTAAAATTATGGAAATTCTTATCTAAGTGTCAAATGATGTTTCTTATTTTGTTTTACTTGCATATTCATGATAATTTGACTTATTTGGCATGAAAGCTTATTTTACTAAAATGTCCTTTTTGCATGTTCTTGCATATGCCATACTTAGTACATTGTTGAGTACAAACAACATATTTTCCTTTACTATGTAAGTATAGGTTTTGGAAGCAAGGTTGAAGTTTAGAAGGTAAGCTTGCGATTTAATTATCTCAAGACAAAGTATGTCCTCATATATTTGAGGGCATAGTTCTTAATTCTTTACTTTTGTACAAGCTCTTCTTATGTATTTCTTGTAAAGGGCCGTGTCCCTACGTTATTTATGTTGTGTATTCAAGTTTGGCTTGTGACAATGAGATTCTCTAAGTATGTATAAAAGAATTCCTTTTTACATTAAATATCTTGAAAATTTTTAATCCCGCACTACTTTTCATGACTTATGTAATGAACGACAGTTAAAGGGATTATACAAGACCCCAAAGGCTCAAGTACGCCCGGTCATTACCCAAGGGTTCTCCCTAACTTCTAGGGGGTACTTTCGGGTCGTGACAGGCTTGGTATCATAGCATAAGGTTATGGGAAATAGTTTAGGGTCTAAACGTCTCACAAGCCACGTCTTGTAGAGTCTTTGTCATTGGTGTGAGTCGCGACACATCCATGGACAAGAGGCTATAGGACGATAGAGTTTCACTTTCTTCATTACTCTTGTATCTTTCCATAGGACTTAATTCCATAAGATCTCTCTCTTTTTCTCCTTTGTCCGGTGGTTTTATAGGTGTGATTCTTTGGAAAGGGAGATGTTTCTAAGTTTGAGGGAGAGAAAAAGGTGAGTTTTGATGTTATGATGGTTTTGTGGCTAGAAGAGTAAATCTGCAGGTTAGTTTTGAGAATTGTGATGTGAAGCTATTTATGGCTATGTGTGACTTATGAGGTTTGAAGTATTGTGATGAGAAATGGTAGGGTGATGTAGTTCTAAGCATGGTAATAATAATAAAGATTGAATAATGTGCCTTTGAGAGCAATTGAGTAAGCTTGTGACTATATTCAATGATGGTAGAAATGAATTACGGTGTAAATTTGAGGAATGTTGAGAGAATGTGGAGATTTTGTAGGAGTTGAGGTCAACCCTCTTGTGTGGTTAAAGTTTCCTAGTTGTTCTTGTAATTGAGTTGAAGTTCTTGTGTAGGTTTACTCTATGGAGGAAATGTGGTATGAATACCTAGTAAGGGAGTTTTGTTCCATGTTGAGTTAAGTGGTGCCTAAGAGTTGAATGAGGTGGTGTTTGAAAGAGGTTGTCTAAGCTTGAATCTTAAGAGAAGAGTGTTATGATTGACTTGTAAGGGTGATTTTAGTCTTGATATGCATGAGTTGAGGGTAGTGTGAGTTCCTAACTTGTGAGAAGTATAGTGGTACTTTGAAGTATGAGGCATTGAAGATGGCTTTACCCTAAGTGGGGGAGAATGAGTTGAGTAGAAAGGTAGTTGATATCCTCTTCTTTCCTTTTTGTTATTATTCAATCTTGAGACCAAATCCTTAATAGCTTGGTAATGATTAAGAGTCTTGCATAATAGTATGAGTTATCATGTGTTGTATATGAAGCTAGATGACTTAAGGTCTAATGTTAAGGAAGCAAGTTAAAGCTAATTTTTGCATCATGAATGTTAAGTAGAATTGCATGTAGTGTACTTAGTCCAAGAGAATCCTCAAGGGTCTCTAAGTGGGAGTGGTAGTATGGGATGCTACTCTCACATTGCACTTAGTGTAACCTACCAAGTATCTTTAGAGTAAGTTAGTATGGTCTTGTCTCTCATATTGTCATGCCATCTTGTTAAAGTCTCTTGAAAGGTGCATTATGGAATTTTTAAGCATATGACATTGTGAAGTTTTGAGTTCACTGTAAAGAAGTCCAAATTTTGAGAAAATTGCATTTTTCATGAACAATGGTTTCAATGTGTCTAGAAATGATGTTTATGAACATGTTTCATGTTGGAGAGGGTATTTCTTCCATAAGTGAAGAAATGAAACTGGGATTGAATTTGTGAAGTTTTGCAAAGTTGCATGTGCTAAAGTGATGCTCAGTGTGAAAATCTCCATTTATGAAAAAAATTGCTTTGTCTTGAATTGTAGTAACAATGTGCGTAAAAGTGTTGTATATGATCATGTTTAACGGTGGAGAACGTAGTTGCTCCATAAGTGAAGGATAAGAGAAGATTTTGAAACGCGAAAGTTTTGCTAAAGTGCTTGTGTTGAAAAGTTGGAAAGTGTGAAATTGTGTTCCTTGTTAAATGGTGCTTTGACTATGATTTTTGAAACTTTATTGTAATGTGTTATGTGATGATAAGTGAGTCCTTGATGGTCATAAATTTTTAGTGTCAGTCGAGGATGAATGTTGTGCCAAGTGGGGGAGAATATAACACCGTAAAATAAACTAAGGTGAACTAGAGCTTCCTGAATTTTTCTTGAGTTAATTTTGTGTCAATGTGAGTTATATTGATGTACTCAGTAAGTGTGTGAAGTGTGGTTAAGTTTGGAGGTCAAACGTCCAAGAACGTCCATGACGTTCGCAAAGTCTGCCTTAGAGAGTGCTTGTATGTCTTGTTGTATTTGAGTGAGTTTTACGTGTTCGTTTTAATCAACATTGATATGGGATGTTCCTAAGACCTTTAATACTCTGTTTAGGGGTTTAAAGTCCGGGTACAACCCCACCTAGGACCCAGAAGGGGCCCTAGAGAAGGGCCAAAGAGAAGGACCCAAAACTGCCTTGCCAGTGTCCACCAACGTGGGCAAACAACGGCCTGTGGTCAAACAAACGGCCTGTCGACTTTCCCTGTCGATTGGACCTGTAAGTTAGGCTGTACAGGACCCAAATGGAGCCAACTGTACACCAAAAAAACCCCACCAACGGACCGTTTATGGACAGACGGTCCGTTGGTTGCAAACCATCGAGCGAAGGTTGTCCAAAAGCTATCATTTTCTGTTTTGGCTTGGGGTGTTTAGTAAATTCTCCCCAAGTCTATTATGAACCTTGAGTGATATTTAAAGGGTTATTTAGATATATAAAGTGTTTCAAACCCTAATACCTAATTTTAGACCCCATTTCCTAAAATTCAAAACCCCTCCCTCTTAAAAGACTCTCTCAAGTCACCATAGAAGCTAGAACTCAAGAAGGGTTAGAAGGGGCTGTTGGTGGACGTTTCTTCATCAAAAATCATTTGGATTATTCTATGTGAGGTATGGTAGTCATTCTTTATCTCTCTTCCATTCAAGGAGCCGCTTTCTAAAAGATTTCAAAAAGAGTTTTCCAATCCTATCTTCTTCTATCTTTGACACTAAATATGGGTCTTGCATGAAAATGTTTTGAATTAAAAATGATGTTTCTAAGGTTAGTTGATGATTTTAATACCAAATCTGCAATGAAATCATGTTAAATATTTTTATCAAATTGTGGCTTAAGAAATGGGTTAAATGAGCATGAATTATTAGTCTTTGAGCTTTGGTTCCTTATCGTTTATATTGTTGTTTAGCTACTGCCCTAAGGGATATATTTTGATAAAAGTTTGAGAAAAATGTTATAGGTGATGGAAGCTTAGATTAAAGGGTAAGTTGTTTATGTTGTTTAGCTTTAATTATGAAATGCTCTTGTGTGGTATGGTCCACCTTCTTGGTGGCGGTGTTTACTTGAATTGTATGAATGTGTAGTTACTTGTGTATTATGAATGTGGCCATGAAGGCATATTATGTGAAGTAAGATGGAAATAAAGATACTCTTGTTAATGTGTTTTATGAAGCTTGTTATGAAAAGTATGCTAATGATTATGCCTAAATGACTTATATGATTATGTGAGGCTTGTTAAAGTGTGTGATGTGATGAATGAATGTGTAAGCATGTATAGAATGAAAGATAAATGAAATGATGCTTATGTTAAAGGGGTGGTCACATGTACGCACACTCACAGTTGAATGAATGAATGAAGCTAAGTTAAGTCAAAAGGGGGAGTTTTGGGGTAAACACTCATTCTTAGTTGAGATGAAGCGTTTAGTAGAAACCTCACTATTCCCAAGAGCTTTCTAATGTAGATTGGAGGATGGATACCTTTCGTGAGTTGACATGTGGTGTCCAAAAGTTATCCTTGACATTTAGTAGTGAATGTTGAGAATCCGTGGGGAGTTATGCCTAGCACCGAGAGGATAAGAAGAGGAGGTTACACTTGTGAGTTGAGATATTGTATTCCAATGTACCTCTTAAGATGAGTACTCCTCGTTAGTAGAGAATGAGTTACTTAGTAGCAATCTCCTTATCCCTTAACTATGCGCCCACATAGGTGTAGCTATTTGGAAAGCCATGTAAAAGGTAAAAACAAAAGTAAGACCTCACCCTAGGCAAGTGAAGGGACCCTTCTCCGATAAGGGAAGTATCAGTATTCATTGTTTAGATCTAATGGTCTATGTTGGTTAAGCTAACTCCCACAAAAGTAATGAAAGTGTTAAGTCTTCTAAAAGAGTGTACTACTTACGGTAGCTAGTGGAATGGGACATTATCTATCCATTGCACTACGTAGGCATTCCTAAAGGGGAGTCTTCGTGAACCTTATATGAATTGAATGAACTAAATTTTCTAAAAGAACGTACTACTTAGGGTAGGTAGTTGAATGGGACGCTATCGATACATGGCACTAAGTAAACCTTCCGAAAGGGGTGTCTTGGTGCCAAGCCTTCTAAAAGAGTGTACTACTTAGGGTTGGTGGTGGTATGGGACGCCATCTACTCATTGCACTATGTAGGCATTCCGAAAGGGAAGTCTTGGTGTATTCCTTGAGTGTTCTTCTAATGTATTATCATTGAGTGGGGGGCTTGTTCTCCCCAGGTGAGTAAGCCTAAAAGGGGTAGTGTTGGGGATACCTTAGGTGTGTATTGAAGGAGGTATATGTGCATTTCCTTCATGTCTTACCTTGGTGACACGCCCTCAAAATGAACTAAGGTAGATAGAGCCTCACATGAGACTAAAAATGTTAATAAAATGTTTATTAGGTGTTTTATAGATTGTATAATTGATTTGAAGTCATTTGGCGGTCAAACGTCCAAGACGTTCGAAAGTTGGTCTTTAGACGTGCTAGCTAGGGTCCTTGTATGTTTGGATTGATTTTATGTGTTTTCTGGAGTTGAGAAACAGTGTAGTTGACCCTAGTACCTTAATAGACATATTAAGTGTCAAAACATCCGGGTACAACTCCCCGGGGACCACCCGAAGTGTAACAACATGAACATGACTATGCTAAGTAATGCTTAAATGTACCTAGAATGCCTGGATTAGATCGCGTTCACACGGCTTGTTGCGCGTAGAACCAGACCTTAGAACCTATGCACTAGCTAAGCCAACCAACTTGGTGAGTTAGTTGAGCTAGGCAAGATGAGAACCAACCATGTAGGGCACCCAAATTAAAGAGATTCACCCGGATGAGTTTTACCAGACTTAAAAGGGGTAATCTTAGGTTTGGAGGGTCTAGGGGTAAACTGGTCTTTTCCAAGCTAGGGGTAATATTGTAATTACCCTAAGTAACTAATTAATTAATTAATTTAATTAGAGCAACGGTTTGGGTCGGGTCGACCCGGAATGACCCTTTTTGCGATAGAGGCTTCACCCTGGTTCGAGCCTTGGTGGAAGCGACGTTTAGGTGGATTTAATTGATGTTTATTACCTGATTTTGTAGGGGCATGGTTGTCATTTCACGCAGCCTTTGAAAAAAAATCATATTTTTAAACAATTAAGAGAACTCCTAATTTGACTAAGTCTCAACCTAATCTTCTAATCCTAAGCTAACACTAACTCACGTTTATCTCTACTCCTCTCTCACTTCACGATCAACGTTCTGTAAAAACTAAAGAACAGAAAAAAAGATAAAAAAAAAAAAGACTTCATCCACATTCAAGAACTTGAACGCTCAAACTCAAAAGCAAAATAAGCTTCAAAACGAAAAGCAAAAACAAAATTCTCGATGGATTGTGCTTGTGATTTCGGTGTTTAGACGTCGGCTTGGTTGGTTTTTGTTTTTGGCAGCACGTAAGAACATCTTTGAACGACTTCAGGTATGGGTTTTATTCCTTCTTGGTCCCTTTCCCAAGAGACCCCTAAGGTTTAGTCTATTCACAATCGAAAACTAAGGTTGTCCCCGTTGCATGCCCCTGTCATTAGATCCTTTGAAAGATTCAAGTATGCGTTGGTATGACTTCTGGTAGATGATTTTAGGGCTGGTTGTGATTACGTGTTTGAATGTGTATTCGGAATTATGTAGAAATGAAAGAAGTGTTTCCGAAAATATGTGATATGTTAACTTGTGGGTGCACGAGTGTACTGTGATTTGGTCTCGGCTAGGAGCATGAAATTTGGCATGTTAAAATGTTATGAATTATGTGTGTGCGAATATGCTAAAAACGTGATGCTCATATAAGTTCAAAGTTGCTGAATTGAATAATAATTCTTGACTGAAAGTAACCTTTAAAATGCACCTAAAGATCTCCCTAAAAACTACTCGAAATGTCTTAATGTTTAACGTGAAAGAGGGTGAGAAAATAGGCTGCAAAAATGTGGTCAAATTCCAGTTTTCTAGAATTTGGTTTCGATCACACAATGAAGTTTTGGAAACTTGTAAAAAGAACCAAAAAAAATAATGTGAGGTAATTGGGGATCGAACCCGAGACCTCACTACACGAATATTATATCAAAAATTTAAGTTAAAGAAATTTGGCATGTGGGATTCGAACCCGTGTGCCTTGACCGAAAATGAATCATAAAAATAAAAATGAGGTGTGTGGGGTTCGAACCCACAACCATTCGATCAAACATGAGGAAAAATTAAAATAAAATAAAAATGAGGTATGTGGGAATCGAACCCACAACCTCTCGGCCGAATGAAAAGAATTAAGGAGAAAAAAACTAAAGTTGGGCTGTGGGGGTTCGATCCCACACTCTCTCGGTCAACACAAAGAGAGTTTAAGGAAAAAGGAAAATAAATAAACGTAGGTGTGGGGGTTCAATCTCGGATCTCCTATGCCTAGACGTCTAAGGGAATTGGGGAAAAAGGAAACAAAAGAAAGTGTAGGTGACGGGATTCGAAATCGGGTCCCCTAGCCGAGAATTAGAAATTAGAAAAAAAAAGGTAAGTGTTGTCAAAGGGATTCGAAATCGTCTTCCCTTGCCCAATTCCGTATTGACACATAAGTCCTACGTGAATAAATGATTAAATGAATGTTTCCTTTAAGGATGGAAACTGAGATCTTGGCGTACTTACAAGATGCATAAGTCTTTTACCACATAACCTTGGGTAAGTATGAATCACTTAGACGAATTTCAAATGAAGCCTCATGGCTTGTATGTATGGATCCATAAGTCCAGCATACGTTTAAAAGTAAGTGAACCTAAGATGTCATATAATGAATGATGTGACCCCTGAAGGGCTAAGTAAGAGTGTGAAACACACTAAAAGGCCTAGTGCATTGGCATATGATGAAATGAACATTCACGTAAAAAGGGGTGAGTAATTATGAAGGGCAATTGTGCTAAAGCTAATGAATGTGATGACAACATGATAAGAGGCTAATGTGAAAGATGAGAGCGATCTCAAATGATCCTAAGTAAAGGTTACTAAAACGTACTCACCTATGAGAGTGTAAAGTTAATGAAGAGACCAGTCTCTATGAACACTCTAATGAATGTATTAAAGTTAATGCATACTTAATAATAATGATGAGATGAGAAATCATCTAATGAGCAATGACGCCCTCATGTTAGAAGCCAGCTTCTATGATGTATGAGATGAATGTAATGGAACTTTATACTGAACACCGATAGGCTAGCTATGAGTGGTGATTCCTTCTTTCGGGAAGGCAGAGGTTCGTGTAATTCTCATGAGATGAGACTGTCCATCCAGACGGGTGTGGGTCTCCTTATATCTCCTAGTCTTTGAACTATGTAGCCAACATAGGGATCTAGCAGGGTTCAATTCCCTTTATACACTAGCATGTTTTTGGTTTCACTTTGGCCGGTGATTCCACCTCTTTTCGGTGTTGGGTAGACACAGGATTTCATGGAGCTCACATGAACTATATCGGTTAAAGTTAAAGTCCCCAAAGAAAGAATGAGGCGAGACTTATGTAATACACACAATGAAATGAACGATACAAAAGGTGTTTGGGTAGGATAATCAAGAGGTGAACTAGACTTATGTAATGACACTAGGTCATTCTTAGTCATTGCACAGTGAACCCAATGAGAGTCTTAAATTACATCCTAGGTATAGATGGTGTTTACACTAGTCTTAATTCATTCATACGTACTTCATTTCATTTCATTCATAGGCTAGTGTAAACACCAGCTATAACTAGGATGTAGTTTAGGACTCTCATTGGTGTCACGACCCAAAATCTAGCCGCGAGTGGCACCCACACTTATCCTACTATGTGAGCGAACCAACCAATCTAAAACTCCAACATATTGAACAAAAATACAAAGCGGAAGACTTAAAACTCATTATCCCCAAATCTGGAAGTCATCATCACAAGAACATCTATCCTCAAGTTACAAATCTAGAAGTATCTAAGAAGCTAAAATAAATAAAAGGCTAGTCCATGCCGGAAGTTCAAGGCATCAAGACATTGAAGAGAAGATCCAGTCCAAGCTAGAAGCATTAGCTCACCCTGAAATCCGGTGTAGTGACGACTGGCTAGAAGTGCTGCTGAATTGAAGACGACGGTACGTTTGCTGCATTCCCCAAATAACAAAGAAAGAAACAACAAGTAGGGGGTCAGTACAAACACAAGTACTGAGTAGGTATCATCGGCCAACTCAAAATAGAAAACAGTATATATCAGTTCATATCATAAATCAACTACAATACTCAACATGTAGTAACAAGTACTATAATCATCAATAAGTACTACCAAGTTCATCCATGAGGACTCAAGCCTCAATACCACACTCATTTGGGAATTAGGTTCATTACATTGAGTATATAAACATCTCTCAAGATTTATTATCTTTCTTCCTCTTGTGTCGGTACGTGACACTCCGATCCCCTACTACTATGTGTCGGAACGTGACACTCCGATCCCTTAATTCTACGTGTCGGTTCGTGACACCCGATCCCTTAATACTATGTGTCGGAACGTGACACTCCGATCCCCTAATTCTATGTGTCGGAACGTGACACTCCGATCCCCTAATTCTACGTGTCGGTTCGTGACACCCGATCCCCTAATTCTATGTGTCGGAACGTGACACTCCGATCCCCTAATTCTATGTGTCGGAACGTGACACTCCGATCCCCTAATTCTATGTGTCGGAACGTGACACTCCGATCCCCTAATTCTACGTGTCGGTTCGTGACACCCGATCC
>JABWTJ010000892.1:25547-64668 GCA_016801875.1 Solanum sitiens | reverse complement strand
GCTGATCATTTGTCATTCTAGGGCCCTTGTAGTAGACGAGGAAACGTGCCTATTTCCAATGAAGTATTCCAGCGAGAGCCATAGTGGCCGGATTTTACCTCCGGAACCTGGGGTGCTGGTGCAGAAAAACACGGGAGGTGTCTGACCCTGATCAGATAACCCGCTAGATAAGCAAGAACCTGGATATTTATCATCCTGGGGTAGGTGGCGGGTGGTGGCAATTCCTCCTTCTGTTCTTGTTCATTCTCCCCTTCCTCACCTCTCTTACCATTTCCTCCGTCGGTGGAGGAGTCCCCGCCCTAGTACCAGGTGGGCTAGGTGCTTGTCCTCTTCCTCTAGAGGACGTCCTCCCACGCCCTCTTCCACGGCCTCTCGCGACTGTTCCTCTCCGAGCTACAGCCCCAGTGGCTGGCTCAGACGTTTCTTGTCTTGCCGGTGTTGGTGCAGTCGTTGCTCTAGTTATAACCATCTGTGAAATAGAGTGAGGATGGTCAGATACCAATTTGTATCACCTAGATACCAATTGAATCCAAGTAATAGCACGAAAGAAAGAAAGAAAGAGTGGAATTTTCCTAAAGTCTTATAGCCTCTCAAAGAAAAGTAAAGGCGTCCCCCTACCGTTCCTTAAGACTCTACTAGACTCGTTCTTGTGTGATGAGACCAACGAACCTAATGCTCTGATACCAAGTTTGTCACGACCCAAAATCGAGCCGCGAGTGGCACCCACACTTATCCTACTATGTGAGCGAACCAACCAATCTAAAACCCCAACATATTGAAAAAAATACAAAGCGGAAGACTTAAAACTCATTATCCCCCAAATCTTGAATCATCATCACAAGAACATCTATCCTCAAGTTACAAAACTAGAAGTATCTAAGAAGCTAAAATAAATAAAAGGCTAGTCCATGCCGGAAGTTCAAGGCATCAAGACATTGAAGAGAAGATCCAGTCCAAGCTAGAAGCATTAGCTCACCCTGAAATCCGGTGTAGTGACGACTGGCTAGAAGTGCTGCTGAGTTGAAGACGACGGTACGTTTGCTGCATTCCCCAAATAACAAAGAAAGAAACAACAAGTAGGGGGTCAGTACAAACACAAGTACTGAGTAGGTATCATCGGCCAACTCAAAATAGAAAACCGTATATATCAGTTCATATCATAAATCAACTACAATACTCAACATTTAGTAACAAGTATATAATCACAATAAGTTATACCAAGTTCATCATGAGGACTCAAGCACTCAATACCACCTCATTGGGAGAATTAGGTTCATTACATTGCGTATATAAACCATCTTCAAGATTTATTATCTTTCTTCCTCCTTGTGTCGGTACCGTGACCCCTCCCGATCCCCTACTACTATGTGTCGGAACGTTGACCACTCCGATCCCGTAATTCTACGTCGGTTCGTGACACCCGAATCCCATTAATACTATGTTGTCGCGAACGTGCCAACTCCGATCCCTTAATTCTTCTGTGTCGGAACGTGACACTCCGATCCCCTAATTCTACGTGTCGGTTCGTGACCCCCGATCCCCTAATACTATGTGTCGGAACGTGACACTCCGATCCCCTAATTCTACGTGTCGGTTCGTGACACCCGATCCCCTAATACTATGTGTCGGAACGTGACACTCCGATCCCCTAATTCTACGTGTCGGTTCGTGACACCCGATCCACTAATACTATGTGTCGGAACGTGACACTCCGATCCCCGACAGGTCGAGGGTCGGAACGGGACTAACGCCCCCCCCCCTATCCATCCCTCGAATTTCTATGTGTCGGTTCGTGGACCCGGACCCAAGATATATGTGTCGGAACGGGACACTCCGATCCCTAAGCTAACAATTCATCACGCTTCTTTTTATTTTTCTACCAAGGCATCACCAATCTCAAGGTGGCATTAGGGGTTTCTTCAAGGATTTTGGGATTCATAAGCTCATTTAAAGCTTATTCTTCACCAAAACCCATTAATCACATTCATGAAAGCATAAGATTTTCAGTCTAGCAGTGGTTCTATAGAAGGGTTTACAATACTACCAATATCATATTCATTTCCACTATATGAGTTTACACACATCGTCTCAACCCTACCCTACCTTCACCACGGTCCTTGATCCAACAAAGCAATCTCTCACGCTTCTGGTTTTGGTTGGCTCTCTCTCTCGAAGCGTTCCTCTTGCCCTGTTCTGGCTCTGGTTGTCTTCTCCCCAACGCTCGCTCTGTTCCCCATTTGCATCTCATGAGGTATGAACAGATGAGGCACCACCCCCACGAAAAAACTCAAGGGTCATCTCCTTTACACCCCTCAAGGGATTTGAGTTATTAAACATTGACCACTAAATTTAAATATAGCAAGCCTAGTCACCACTCCCCTTCAAACTTACCCCGAATCTTGACCAAGACTGTGATTACGAAAACCTGTTGACGGTCAGTTATGCCTCCGACGGTTCCGTCCTTGCACTTCCGTCATCGCCGGACAGGAGACAGCATTGCTCTCCGTACCCAATTCTCAAGAGTTGAAGTGTTCTGAAACGAACCTCAACAACGTCTCCGTCATGTCTGTGACGGTCCGTCCTGCAGGTTCCGTCACAGCCTTCAGAGAATTGCTTCAGTACCCAATTCTCAAGAGTGTTGAAGTGTTCTGAAACGGAACCTCACAACGGTCCGTCATGTATGTGACGGTCCGTCCTGCAGGTCCGTCACAGACTTCAGAGAATTGCTCTCAGTACCCAATTTTCAAGAGTTGAAGTGTTCTGAAACGGAACCTCACAACGGTCCGTCATGTCTGTGACGGTCCGTCCTGCAGGTCCGTCACAGAGTTCAGAGAGTCGATTTCAGCATTCAAATATAAGAATTCCAAGTGTTTGGAACGAGACACCCTCGACGGTCCGTCGTGCCCATGACGGTCCGTCGTTGGATACGTCGTCTCAGACAGTTTTCCAGAAATAAAATCTGCTGCTCAAAACGACTAAGCAGGTCGTTACAATTGGGTTCACTGTGCAATGACTAAGAATGACCTAGTGTCATTACATAAGTCTAGTTCACCTCTTGATTATCCTACCCAAACAGCTTTGGTATCGTTCGTTTCATTATGGGCATTACATGAGGCTGGCCTCATTTTTTCTTTGGGAACTTTAACTTTAACCGACATAGATCATGTGAGCTCTATGAAATCCTGTGTCTACCCCACACCGAAAAGAGGTGGAATCACCGGCCAAAGTGAAACCAAAAACATGCTAGCGTATATAGGGGACTGAACCCTGCTAGATCCCTATGTTGGCTGCATAGGTTCAAATAGGAGGTATAAGGAGACCCATACCCGTCTGGACGGACAGTCTCATCTCATGAGAATTACACGAACCTCTTTCTTCTCGAAAGAAGGAATCGCCACTCATAGCTATCCTATCGGTGATCAGTATAAAGTTCCATTACATTAATCTCATACATCATAGAAGCTGGCTTCCAGCATGAGGACATCATTGCTCATTAGATAATTTCTCATCTCATCATTAGTATTAAGTATGCATTTCATTAGAGTGTTCATAGAGACTGGTCTCTTCATTAACTTTACACTCTCATAGGTGAGTACGTTTTGGTAACATTTACTTAGGCTCATTTGAGATTGCTATCATGTTTCACATTATCCTCTTATCATGTTGTAACCACATTTATTAGTCTTATCATATTTTCCCTTCATATTTACTCACCCCTTTTTACGTGAATGTTCATTTCATCATATGCTAATGCACTTGGCCTATTAGTGTGTTTCACACTCTTAATTAACCCTTCTGGGGTCTCATCATTCATCACATAACATCTTAGGTTCACTTAGTTTATAAACGTATGCTGGACTTATGAGTCCACAGACACAAGCCATTAGGCTTCATTCATAGTTCATTTAAGTGATTTATATTGCCCAAGATTATGTGGTACAAGACTTACGCATCTTGTAAGTATGCCAAGGTATCAATTTGATTCGTATAGGCAGCATTCATTAAATATTTAATCACGTAAGACTTATGTGTCAATACGTAATTGAACAAGGGAACCCAATTACGAATCCCTTGAGTAACACTTAATCTTATATTAAACTTGGTAATTGTATTTTTCAGATTTGGGTGACCCTAGGTCGATCCCCATCACCCCCATATATTTTTCTTTCTTTTCCCTCCTCTTTTTTCTGTTTAAGGCCAAGAGGTTGTGGGATCGATCCCCCACAACTTCATTTTATTTCTCTTAGGTTTTCCCTTAACTTTCTCACCCATCCAAGAGGTTGTGGGTTCAATCCCCACTCACCTCATCTTATTTTTCTTGATTTTTATCTTAAACATTTCAGCGTGGGGGACCCAAGATCGAATCCCCACGCCCACATTCTTTTCTTTTTTTTCTTTGTTTACTTGATTCATTCGTTTAGACTAACAGGGTGTGGGATCGAACCCCCACAGCCTCACCTTATTTTAGTTGCAATTGTCCTTACCTTCTCATTCGGCCAAGAGGTTGTGGGTTCGAATCCCACATACCTCATTTTTATTATTTCTTTATTTCATTTTTCTCCTCTCTCCTTCATCCGTCCAAGAGGTTGTGGGTTCGAACCCCACACGCCTCACTTCATTTTCTTTCATTTTCCCCTTAACTTTTCACTTGCGTTTTACCCCATTTCGAATACCCCTTACCACATTTTATTATTTAATTTTCTATAACATGTATATGGTGAGGTCTTGGGTTCAATCCCCACTGACCTCATGCATTTAAAAAAAAATTTTTAAACGTGACTTTTTTTTACAGTAAGCTGCCAAAAACAAATTTCCAGAATGCTGGAAATTTGTTCACCCTCTTTGCAGTCCATTTTCTCAACTTTCAAGTGTTAGATTTACGATAATTTTTCATGTAGCATCTAGTGCATCTTTAGGTGAGTTTTCGTGGTTACATTCGGGAACTTAATCACCTTTTTGCAGTCCAATTTCTCACCCTCTTTCACGTTAAACATTAAGACATTTCGAGTAGTTTTTACGGAGATCTTTAGGTGCATTTTCAGGGTTACTTTCAATCAAGAATTATCATTTAATTCAGCAACTTTGAACTTATATGAACATCACATTTTTAACATATTCATATACGTAAAATACAATAATTTTACATGCTAAATTTCATGCTTCAAGTCGTGGATAATTCACAGTACACATGTGCACCCACAGGTTCACATATCACACATTTTCGGAAAACACTTCTTTCATTTCTACATAATTCCGAATACTCATTCAAACACGTAATCACAACCAGCCCTAAAATTATCTATCAGAAGTCATACTAACGCATACTTGAATCTTTCAAAGGATCTAATGACAGAGACATGCAATGGGGTACAATCTTAGTTTTTGACTGGAATTAAGCTGAACTTAGGGGTTTCATGGGAAAGGGACCAAGAGAGAAGAAAACCCATACCTGAACTCCTTCAAAGTGTCCTTACGTGCTGCCAAAATCCCCCCACTAAGCCAACGTGTCATAACCGAAATCACAAGCACAATTCGTAGAGAACTTGGTTTTTGCTTTTCATTTTGAAGGTTGTTTTACTTTTTGTGTTTGAGCGTTCAAGTTCTTCATGAACTTTATATATTTGTTCGGTTCTTTTGTTTTACAGAATCTTGAGCGTGAAAGTGAGAGAGGAGTAGAGAGAAACGTATGTAGTGTTAGCTTAGGATTAGGAGATTTGGTGGAGACTTAGTCAAATTAGGATTCCTCATTATTTATTAATTTTATTATTAAAAATCTGATTTTCCTTTACTTATATCAGAAAATTAAAAATTAATTAATTCAACTAATTCACTAAATACCAATTAATTCATTTAATTCGTTGCTTCCACCAAGGTTCAAAGCGGGTAAAGCTTAAATTGGCATAAGGGTGAAATTCGGTCAACCACTACCCGAATTACCCCTTAATCATATTAATTAATTAATAAATTAATACTTAGGGTAATTACAATATTACCCTTAGCCTGGAAAAGACCATTTTACCCCTAGAACCTCCAAACCTAAGATTACCCCTTTTAAGTCCGGTAAAACTCATCCGGGTTAATCTCTTCAGTTCGGGTGCCCTACATAGTTGGTTCTGACCTTTCCTAGCTCAACTAACTCACCAAGTTGGTCGGCTTGGCTAGTGCATAGGTTCTGAGGTCTCTTTCTACGCGCAACAAGCCGTGTGAACCCGGTCTAATCCATGCATTCTAGATACGTTTAAGCATTACTTAGCATAGTTATTTTTGGATTGTTACATTATCCCCCCCTTAGGAATATTCGTCCCCGAATGACTCTAATATTTACTAGCAACAAGTAAGTCATCTATAAAACGTATGCATACATAGGCAATTCAATACTCCTCATTGGTGAATATATTATTCACACATTAAAATTATGGTGCACATCTTTGAAACCTACTAGCAGCTTCACATTAATAGACTAAGGAACTCTTTCCTAAACTAGTCTCATCAAAGTATACAACATAAGTAAACATATAAGTCACACAAATCAACAACCAATATGATGACTCAAACATATTAACCTCATACTAGTGAATAAACACCACACACAGTCAAATATATGAAAGACTAATTAAGGCTACGCACCCGAGACTTCACCAGAATTGCCTTCCCTTGCACCCTAGACTTGAGTGCGAAGAATCGTTGCCTCCTTGGAGCCTCTTCACTTGGACCATTAGGATGAACTCTCTCCTTCCCTTGTTCTTGACTTCTCCTATTCGGACAATCCTTCACCATGTGACCCGGTTTGCCACAACTGTAACAAGCGTTACAGCCCATCATACACTTTCCTCTATGCAGTTTGCCACACTTCCTGCAAGGTGGCCTCCCCTGAGGTGTATCTACTTTATTGTTTCTCTTAACTCTGGGCTCAGAATCCCTATCATAGCGACCCTTGGATGAACTTGACTCCCCTTGGTGGGAGAGTCCCTTCTTAAACCTGGGCTTATCCCTGTTTTCAGTACCACTCTTCCTGGAAAAATTCTCCTCAGCTTGCCTTGATCTGTTTCTTGCCCTAGTGTGCTTCCTCTTCCTGCTTTCCTCCATTTGATGGACATGGACCATAAGACTGGAAAGGTCCATGCTGTCATGCAACATAGCTTCCCTATACTCCTCCTCGAGATCCTCAGCAATCCCTATCAAGAATCTACTCATCTCGTCTCTATTGTTAGACACAAGATAAGTGGCATACCTGGAAAGTTTTACGAACTTCAAGGAGTAATCCCTGACTGACATCGAGCCCTGCTTAAGGTTGATGAATTCTTCAACCTTAGCCTCCTTCATTTCTATGGGAATGAACCGCTCCATAAAAGCCTTCTTGAAATGATCCCAAGTAATAGGACCTCCTCCTAAGGCCCTGCTATACTGCCACATCTTATACCAGGATTGAGATACATCCTTTAGCTGGTAGGATGCCAGCTCAGCCTTCTATACATCAGTTAAACCCATTGCACATAGTATCTTGTGGATCTCATCCACAAACTCCTGGGGATCCTCCGCATTCATAGATCCAGTGTAAATGGGAGGATTCATCCTTGTGAAGTCCCTTAACCTGCTAGACATGGTGCTGGCAGGTGGGTTCTCTCTAGGAACACCTCGTTGCTCTGCCTGGGCTGTCATAGCCTGAGCTTGTAAAGTGATGGCTTGGGCCATCTGTGTTAGGGCTTTCCTCACTTCTCTATCTGTCAATCCAACTGGGTTAACAGGCATCTCCATTTCAGCAGCAGGGGCCTGGGGTGGAACTTGGTTGCCCCCAGCAGCTGCTCCTCCTCTTCCCCGACCAGCGTTCCTCATTGTGTTCATTTTCAGAAATATAAGAATTGATGTTAGATACGCTCATAACACCAAGAAAACAGACATTAAGGAAAGCACGATAAGATCAGAAGAAGGGAAATTTTCCTACGCATCATGCAGTCTCTAATTCATGATAGTGGTGCACTTCACTACCATAAGTTAGAAACTACTCGATGTAGTTGATGTGAGCTTATTTTTCCTTGAAATTTAACCTAATACTCTGATACCAACTTTGTCACGATCGAAATCTGGACCCCAGACGAGACCGGCGTCGTTGACCTCTCAGAGGTCGCATACAAGCCTACATACGTCGTCGTTACTTCATCTAGGTTAATTTTAGCGGAAAATTTGAACTTTTTTTTACTTAAACTTTATATTGGAAAACATTGATCTCGCATAATACTATATACGTAAACTCACAAGCGTTCACAACAACCATCTAAATCATAATAATCAAATGAAAGATATAGTCATAAATTTAGAGTTGCCAAAATTGCACCAATACAACGTGTGAAAGTAAATACGAAAGAAAAACTAGTGGAACATACTCCACTAGCTCATGCCTACGTCTACGCTAGAATAAACCAGTAAGCATCCTTGAAAGCATGAGGGCCTACCAAATCGGGATGAAAGCTCCACGTCCGGATAACTTCAGTGTCGACTCGTAAGTTCTAACGTCCAGCTGCACCTGCACTTAAAAGTAGATAAATGTATGGAATTACTACACACTTGTACTAAGTATGGGTATATGCGAGGACACACCACGGACATGCATGATTTACAATAGCTCGTTCCTAACGATATGAGTTATGGAAAGTAAAGTCAGTGGACTTGCAAAAACGGATTAGGAAAGTCATGCCATGAGAGTAACAAACATCATCATACGTATCATATTGCACACAGCACATAACATATTACATACAACACATAACATATTCCATAGAGCACATATTATATTTCATTTCATTCGTTCATATGTCATGAGACCTTGGAATCATGGACTTAACATTAGGACTTCCCAAAATGAGGGCTCAACATATGGGACCTCAACTTGGTATCCTTCTTAGCAAACACAGAGTCTGCTTCATTCATTCATACGTACTTTATTTCATTTCATTCATAGTCTAGTGTAAACACCAGCTATAACTAGGATATAGTTTAAGAATCTAATTGGGTTCACTGTGCAATGATTAAGAATGATCTAGTGTTATTACATAAGTCTAGTTCACCTCTTGATTATGCTACCCAAACATCTTTGGTATCGTTCATTTCATTGTTGGCATTACATGAGGCTGGCCTCATTCTTTCTTTGGGAACTGTAACTTTAACCGACATAGATCATGTGAGCTCGATTAAATCATGTGTCTTCCCCACACCAAAAAGAGGTGGAATCACCAACCAAAGTGAAAGCAAAAACATGCTAGAGTATATAGGGGATTGAACCCTGCTAGATCCCTATGTTGGCTGCATAGGTTCAAAGACTAGGAGATATAAGGAGACCCATACCCGTATGGACGGACAGTCTCATCTCATGAGAATAACACAAACCTCTACATTCTCGAAAGAAGGAATCGCCACTCATAGCTAGCCTATTGGTGTTCAAAATAAAGTTCCATTGCATTCATCTCATACATCATAGAAGCTGGCTTCTAGCATGAGGACATCATTGCTCATTAGATGATTTCTCATCTCATCATTAGTATTAAGTATGCATTAACTTTAATACTTTCATTACCGTGTTCACAGAGACTGGTCTTTTCATTAACTTTACACTCTCATAGGTGAGTACGTTTTGGTAACATTTACTTAGGCTCATTTGAGATTGCTCTCATGTTTCACATTAGCCTCTTATCATGTTGTCACCACATTCCTTAGTCTTAGCACATTTGCCCTTCATAATTACTCACCCCTTTTTACGTGAATGCTCATTTCATCATATGCCAATGAACTTGGCCTTTTATTTTGTTTCACACTCTTACTTAACCCTTCTGGGGTCTCATCATTCATCACATAACATCTTAGGTTCACTTACTTTATAAACGTATGCTGGACTTATGAGTCCACACACACAAACCATGAGGCTTCATTCGTAGTTCATTTAAGTTATTTATATTGCCCAAGATTATGTGGTACAAGACTTATGCATCTTGTAAGTATGACAAGGTCTCAATTTTATTCCTATAAGCAGCAATCATTAAATATTTAATCACGTAAGACTTATGTGTCAATACGGAATAGGCCAAAACAACCCGATTTCGAATCCCTTGAGCAACACTTAATCTTATAGTAAACTTGGTAATTGTATTTTTCAGATTTGGGTGACCCTAGGTCGATCCCCATCACCCCCATATATTTTTCTTTCTTTTCCCTCCTCTCTTTTCCGATTAAGGCCAAGAGGTTGTGGGATCGATCCCCCACAACTTCATTTTATTTCTCTTAGTTTTTGTCTAAACTTTCTCACCTATCCAAGAGGTTGTGGGTTCAATCCACACTCACCTCATCTTATTTTTCTTGATTTTTATCTTAAAGATTTCGGCCTGGGGGACCCAATATCGAATCCCCACGACCACATTCTTTTTTTTTCTTTCTTTCTTTACTTGATTCATTCGTTTAGACTAAGAGGTTGTGGGATCGAACCCCCACAACCTCTCCTTATTTTAGTTGCATTTCTCCTTACCTTCTCATTCGGCCAAGAGGTTGTGGGTTTGACTCCATTTGGAATCCCCCTTACCACATTTTATTATTTAATTTTTTATAACATGTATATGGTGAGGTCTTGGGTTCAATCCCCACTGACCTCATACATTTTAAAAAATATTTTTAAACATGACTTGTTTTACAGTAAGCTGCCAAAAACAAATTTCCAGAATGCTGAAATTTGTTCACCCTCTTTGCAATCCATTTTCTCAACTTTTAAGTGTTAGATTTAGGAAAAATGTTTGTGTAGCATCTAGTGCATCTTTAGGTGAGTTTTCATCGTTACTTTCGGGAATTTAATCACCTTTTTGCAGTCCATTTTCTCACCCTCTTTCACGTTAAACATTAAGACATTTCGAATAGTTTTTAGGGAGATATTTAGGTGCATTTTCAAGGTTACTTTCAATCAAGAATTATCATTTAATTAAGCAACTTTGAACTTATATGAACATCACGTTTTTAACATATTCATACACGTAATATACAACAATTTAACATGCCAAATTTCATGCTTCAAGTCGTGGCTAATTCACAGTACACACGTGCACCCACAAGTTCACATATCACACATTTTCGGAAAACACTTCTTTCATTTCTACATAATTCCGAATACACATTCAAACACGTAATCAAAACCAGCCCTAAAATCATCTATGAGAAGTCATACCAACGCATACTTGAATCTTTCAAAGGATCTAATGACAGGGGCATGCAACGGGGTACAATCTTAGTTTTTGACTGGAATTAAGCTGAACTTAGGGGTCTCTTGGGAAAGGGACCAAGAGAGAAGAAAACCCATCCCTGAAGTCGTTCAAAGTGTTTTTACGTGCTGTCAAAATCCCCCCACTAAGCCAACGTCTCACCACCGATATCACAAGCACAATCCGTAGAGCACTTGGTTTTTGCTCTTCGTCTTGAAGCTTCTTTTGCTTTTTGAGTTTGAGCGTTCAAGTTCTTGATGAACTTTATATTTTTGTTCTGTTCTTTTGTTTTACAGAAAGTTGAGCGTAAAAGTGAGAGAGGATTAGAGAGAAACATTAGTAGTGTTAGCTTAGGATTAGAAGATTTGGTGGAGACTTAGTCAAATTAGGATTCCTCATTATTTATTAATTTTATTAGTAAAAATCTGATTTTCCTTTACTTAAATCAGAAAATGAAATATTAATTAATTCAACTAATTCACTAAATACCAATTAATTCATTTAATTCGTTGCTTTCACCCAGGTTCGAACCCGGGTAAAGCTTAAATTTGCATAATGGTCAAATTCGGTCAACCCCTACCCGAATTGCCCCTTAATCATATTAATTAATTAATTAATTAATTAATACTCAGGGTAATTACAATACTACCCTTAGCCTGGAAAAGACCATTTTACCCCTAGACCCTCCAAACCTAAGATTACCCCTTTTAAGTCCGGTAAAACTCATCCGGGTTAATCTCTTCAATTCGGGTGCCCTACATAGTTGGTTCTCACATTGCCTAGCTCAACTAACTCACCAAGTTGGTTGACTTATCTAGTGCATCGGTTCTGAGCTCTGGTTCTATGCGCAACAAGCCGTGTGAACCCGGTCTAATCCATGCATTCTAGGTAGGTTTAAGCATTACTTAGTATAGTTATTTTTTGGTTGTTACATTATCCCCCCCTTAGGAACATTCGTCCCCGAATGACACTACTCTTTACTAGCAACAAGTAAGTCATCTATAGAACGTATGCATACATATGAAATTCAACAGTCCTCATTGGTGAATATATTATTCACACATTAACATGATGGTGCACATCCTTGAAACCTACTAGCAGCTTCACATTAATAGACTAAGGAACTCTTTCCTAAACTAGTCTGATCAAAGTATACAACATAAGTAAACATATAAGTCACACAAATCAGCAACCAACATGATGACTCAAACATATTAACCTCATACTAGTGCATAAACACCATGCACAGTCAAATACATGAAAGACTAATTAAGGCTACGCACCCGAGACTTCACCTGAAGTGCCTTCCCTTGCACCCCTAGACTTGAGTGCGAAGAATCGTTGCCTCCTTGGAGCCTCTTCACTTGTACCATTAGGCTGAACTCTCTCATTCCCTTGTTCTTGACTTCTTCTATTCGGACAATCCTTCACCATGTGACCCGGTTTGCCACAAATGTAACAAGCGTTAGAGCCCATCATACACTCTCCTCCATGCAGTTTGCCATACTTTCTGCAAGGTGGCCTCCCCTGAGGTGTAACTACTTTTTTGTTTCTCTTAACTCTAGGCTCGGAATCCCTATCATAGCGACCCTTGGATGAACTTGACTCCCCTTGGTGGGAGAGTCCCTTCCTAAACCTGGGATTATCCCTATTTTCAGTACCACTCTTCATGGAAAAATTCTCCTCAGCTTGCCTTGATCTGTTTTTTGCCCTAGTGTGCTTCCTCTTCCTGCTCTCCTCCACTTGCTGGACATGGACCATAAGCCTGGAAATTTCCATGCTGTCTTACAGCATAGCTGCCCTACACTCCTCCTCGAGATCCTCAGCAATCCCTGTCAAGAATCTACTCCTCTCATCTCTGTTGTTAGACACAAGAGATGTGGCATACCTGGAAAGTTTTACGAACTTCAGGGAGTAATCCCTGACTAACATCGAGCCCTGCTTAAGGTTGATGAATTCCTTAACCTTAGCCTCCTTCATTTCTCTAGGCATGAACTGCTCCGGAAAAGTCATCTTGAAAAGATCCCAAGTAATAGGACCTCCTCCTAAGGCCCTGCTATCCTGCCACATCTTATACCAGGATTGAGCTACATCCTTTAGCTGGTAGGATGCCAGCTCAGCCTTCTCCACATTAGTCAAACCCATTGCACACAGTATCTTGTGGATCTCATCCACAAACTCCTGGGGATCCTCCACAGTCTTAGATCCAGTGTAAACGGGAGGATTCATCCTCGTGAAGTCCCTTAACCATCTTGACAAGGTGCTGGCAGGTGGGTTATCTCTGGGAACACCTCATTGCTCCGCCTGGGCTATCATAGCCTAAGCTTGTAAAGTGATGGCTTGGGCCATCTGTGCCAGGGCTGTCCTCACTTCTCCATCTGTCAATCCAACTGGTTTACTATGCATCTCCATTTAGCAGCTGGGGCCTGGGGTGCAACTTGGTTGCCCCCAGCAGCTGCTCCTCCTCTTCCCCGACCAGCGTTACTCCTTGTGTTCATTTTCGGAAAGATAAGAATTGATGTTAGATATGCTCATAACACCAAGAAATCAGACATTAAGGAAAGCATGCTAAGATCAGAAGAAGGGAAATTTTGCTATGCATCATGCAGTCTCTAATTCATCATAGTGGTGCACTTCACTACCATAAGTTAGAAACTACTCGATGTAGTTGATGTGAACTTATTTATCCTTGGAATTTAACCTAATTCTCTGATACCAACTTTGTAATGACCGAAATCTAGACCCAAGACGAGACCGGTGTCGTTGACCTCTCAGAGGTTGCAGACAAGCCTATATACGTCATCGTTACTTCATCTAGGTTAATTTTAGCGAAAAATTTGAACTTTTGTTTACTTAAACTTTATATTGTAAAACATTGATCTCACATAATACTATCTACGTAAAGTCATAAGCGTTAACAACAACCATCTAAATCTAGATAATCAAATGAAAGATATAGTCATAAATATAGAGTTGCCAAAATGGCACCAATACAACGTCTAAAAGTAAATACGAAAGAAAAACTAGTGGAACATACTCCACTAGCTCATCCCTACGTCTACGCTAGAATAAACCAGTAAGAATCCTCGAAAGCATGAGGGACTACCAAATTTGGATGAAAGCTCCACGTCCGGATGACTTCTACATCGACTCATAAGTTCTAACGTCGAGCTGCACCTGCACCTAAAAGTAGATTAATGTACGGAATTAGTACACACTTGTACTAAGTATGGGTATATGCAAGAACACACCATGGAGATGCATGATTTAGATTATCTCTCTCCTAACGATATGAGTTATGGAAACTAAATTTAGTGGACTTGCCAAAATTGGATTAGGAAAGTCATGCCATGAGAGTAACAAACATCATCATACGTATTATATTGCACACAACACATTACATATTTCATATAGCACATAACATATTTCATATAGCACATATCATATTTCATTTCATTTGTTCATATGCCATGAGACCTTGGAATCATGGACTTAACATTACGACTTCCCAAAATGAAGGCTCAACATATGGGACCTTAACTAGGTAGCCTTATTAGAAAACACAGAGTCTGCTTCATTCATTCATACGTACTTCATTTCATTTCATTCATAGGCTAGTGTAAGCACCAGCTCTACCTAGGATGTAGTTTAAGACTCTCATTGGGTTCACTGTGCAATGACTAAGAATGACCTAGTGTCATTAAATTAGTCTAGTTAACCTCTTGATTATCCTACCCAAACATCTTTGGTATCGTTTGTTTCATTGTGGGTATTACATGAGGCTGGCCTCATTCTTTCTTTGGGAACTTTAACTTTAACAAACATAGATCATGTGAGATCCATGAAATCCTGTGTCTACCCCACACCGAAAAGAGGTGGAATCACCGGCCAAAGTGAAACCAAAAACATGCTAACGTATATAGGGGATTAAACCCTGCTAGATCCCTATGTTGGCTGCATAGGTTCAAAGACTAGGAGATATATGGAGACCCATACCCGTATGGACGGAGAGTATCATCTCATGAGAATTACACGAACCTCTGCTTTCCCGAATAAAGGAATCGCCACTCATAGCTATCCTATCGGTGCTCAGTATAAAGTTCCATTACATTCATCTCATACATCATAGAAGCTGGCTTCTAGCATGAGGACATCATTGCTCATTAGATGATTTCTCATCTCATCAGTAGTATTAAGTATGCATTAACTTTAATACTTTCATTAAAGTGTTCGTAGAGACTGGTCTCTTCATTAACTTTACACTCTCATAGGTGAGTACGTTTTGGTATCATTTACTTAGGCTCATTAGAGAGTGATCTCATGTTTCACATTAGCCTCTTATCATGTTGTCACCACATTCATTAGTCTTATCACATTTGCCCTTCATAATTACTCACCCCTTTTTACGTGAATGTTCATTTCATCATATGCCAATGCACTTGGCCTTTTAGTGTGTTTCACACTTTTACTTAACCCAACTGAGGTCTCATCATTCATCACATAACATCTTAGGTTCACTTACTTTATAAACGTATGCTGGACTTATGAGTCCACACACACAAGCCATGAGGCTTCATTCATAGTTCATTTAAGTGATTTATATTGCCCAAGATTATGTAGTACAAGACTTAAGCATCTTGTAAGTATGCCAAGGTCTCAATTTGATTCCTATAGGCAGCATTCATTAAATATTTAATCACGTAAGAGTTATGTGTCAATAAAGAATTGGGCAAGGGAACCCGATTGCGAATACCTTGAGCAACACTTAATCATATATTAAACTTGGTAATTGTATTTTTTAGATTTGGGGGACCCTAGTTCGATCCCCATCACCCCCATATATTTTTATATCTTTTCCCTCCTCTCTTTTACGTTTAAGGCCAAGAGCTTGTGGGAACGATCCCCCACAACTTCATTTTATTTCTCTTAGTTTTCCTCTTAACTTTCTCACCTATCCAAGAGGTTGTGGGTTCAATCCCCACTCACCTCATTTTATTTTTCTTGATTTTTGTCTTAAACATTTTGACCTGGGGGACCCATGAATGAATCCCCACGCCCACATTCTTTTTTTTTTCTTTCTTTACTTGATTCATTCGTTTAGACTAAGAGGGTGTGGGATCGAACCCCCACAGCCTCACCTTATTTTAGTTGCTTTTCTCCTTACCTTCTCATTCGGCCAAGCGGTTTTGGGTTCGAACCCCACATACCTCATTTTTATTATTTCTTTATTTCATTTTTCTCCTCTCATCTTAATCCGTCCAAGAGGTTGTGGGTTCGAACCCCACACGCCTCACTTCATTTTCTTTCATTTTTCCCTTAACTTTTCACTTGATCTTTACCCCATTTCGAATACCCCTTACCACATTTTATTATTTAATTTTTTATAACATGTATATGGTGAGGTCATGGGTTTAATCCCCACTGACATCATGCATTTAAAAAAATATTTTTAAACGTGACTTTTTTTACAGTAAGCTGCCAAAAACAAATTTCCAGAATGCTGGAAATTTGTTCACCCTCTTTGCAGTCCATTTTCTCAACTTTAAGTGTTAGATTTAGGACAAATTTTCGTGTACCATCTAGTGCATCTTTAGTTGAGTTTTCGTGGTTACTTTCAGTAATTTAATCACGTTTTTGTAGTCCATTTTCTCACCCTCTTTCACGTTAAAAATTAAGACATTTCGAGTAGTTTTTAGGGAGATATTTAGGTGCATTTTCAAGGTTACTTTCAATCAAGAATTATCATTTAATTCAGCAACTTTGAATTTATATGAACATCACGTTTTTAACATATTCATACACGTAAAATACAACAATTTAACATGCCAAATTTCATGCTTCAAGTCGTGGCTAATTCACAGTACACACGTGCACCCACAAGTTCACATATCCCACATTTTTGGAAAACACTTCTGTCATTTGTACATAATTCCGAATAAACATTCAAACACGTAATCACAACCAGCCGTAAAATCATCTATGAGAAGTCATACCAACGCATACTTGAATCTTTCAAAGGATCTAATGACAGGGGCATGCAACGGGGTACAATCTTAGTTTTTGACTGGAATTAAGCTGAACTTAGGGGTCTCTTCGGAAAGGGACCAAGAGAGAAGAAAACCCATGCCTGAAGTCGTTGAAAGTGTTCTTACGTGCTGCAAAAATCCCCCCACTAAGCCAACGTCTCTCCACCGAAATCACAAGCACAATCCGTAGAGAGCTTGGTTTTTACTTTTCGTTTTGAAGCTTGTTTTTCTTTTTGAGTTTGAGCGTTCAAATTCTTGATGAACTTTATATTTTTATTCTGTTCTTTTGTTTTACAGAAAGTTGAGCGTGAAAGTGAGAGAGGAGTAGAAAGAAATGTGAGTAGTGTTAGCTTAGGATTAGGAGATTTTGTGGAGACTTAGTGAAATTAGGATTCCTCATTATTATTAATTTTATTATTAAAAATCTGATTTTCCTTTACTCAAATCAGAAAATTAAATATTAATTAATTCAACTAATTCACTAAATACCAATTAATTCATTTAATTCGTTGCTTCCACCCAGGTTTGAAGCCGGGTAAAGCTTAAATTTGCATAATGGTCAAATTCGGTCAACCCCTACCCGAATTGCCCCTTAATCATATTAATTAATTAATTAATTAATTAGGGTAATTACAATATTACCATTAGCCTGGAAAGACCATTTTACCCATAGACCCTTCAAACCTAAGATTACCCCTTTTAAGTCCGGTAAAACTCATCCGGGTGAATCTCTTCAATTCGGGTGCCCTACATAGTTGGTTCTCACATTGCCTAGCTGAACTAACTCACCAAGTTGGTTGGCTTTGTGTATAGGTTCTGAGGTCTTGTTCTACGGGCAACAAGCCATGTGAACCTGGTCTAATCCATGAATTCTACGTACATTTAAGCATTACTTAGCATAGTTATTTTCGGGTTGATACATCTTATGTCATCTTGTGAGTGCCAATGATCAAGATCATGACATTTCTTCCATAGACTCTATGCCTGTAGTGAATGAGTTCCAAGATATTTTCCCCGATGATTTGCCTGGAGTCCCTCCCCCTCGAGATATTAATTTTGGTATCGACCTTGATCCCGATACTAAACCGATTTCAATTCCTCAATACAAAATGGCTCCATCTGAACTCAAAGAGTTGAAGCTGCATTTAAAAGATCTCACCGATAAGGGCTTTATTTAGCCGAGCATATCCCTTTGGGGCGCTCCAGTGCTGTTTGTGAAAAAGAAGGATGGAACCCTTAGGATGTGTATCGATTATCGGCAGCTCAACAAAGTCGCTATAAAGAACAGGTATCCACTTCCTAGAATAGATGATGTATTCGATCAACTCCAAGGTTCTAGTTTCTTCTCGAAGATTGATCTTCGTTCCAGGTATCATCAGCTTAGGGTTAGGGATGAAGATATCCCAAAGACAGCCTTTCGTACCCGTTATGGTCATTATGAGTTCCTAATCATGTCATTTGGTCTCACTAATGCACCAGCTGTATTTATGGACCTCAATAACCGATTCTTCCGTGAATACCTTGATTCTTTCATCATAGTATTCATTGATGACATCCTCATCTACTCTAAGACCAAGGAAGAGCATGAACATCATTTTAGACTAACCTTGCAGGTACTTAGACAACATCATCTGTATGCCAAATTCAGCAAGTGTGAATTCTGTCTTAGATCAATGTCCTTCCTGGGTCATGTTGTGTCAAATCAGGGTGTGGAGGTAGAGCCTAGGAAGACTGAGGCTATTAAGAACTGGCCAAGACCTCCTACTGCCACCGATATCCGTAGCTTTCTTTGATTGGCTGGTTACTACCGCAGGTTCGTAGATGGTTTTTCTTCCATTGATGCCCCACTGACAACTTTAACTAAGAAGAAAGTCAAGTTCGAATGGACGGAGACTTATGAGAAGAGTTTGCAGGAGCTCAAGGACAAACTCACTTCAGCCCCATTACTTACGTTACATACATGTGGTGAGAATTACACTATTTATTGTGACGCATCTAGGGTTGGTTTGGGTTGTGTTCTTATGTAGGGTGGTAAGGTGATAGCCTATGCATCAAGACAGGTCAAGGTTCATGAGAAGAATTATCCCACTCATTACCTGGAGTTGGTAGCTGTGGTGTTTGCATTGAAGCTGTGGAGGCATTACTTGTACGGAGTGCACATGGATGTGTTCACAAACAACAAGAGTCTCAAGTACATGTTCACACAGAGGGAGTTGAATATACGTCAGCGGAGATGGTTGGAGTTGTTGAAGGACTATGATATGTGTTTCAACTACCATCCAGGGAAAGCAAATATTGTAGCTGATGGTTTGAGCAGGTTGAGCATGGGGAGTACAGCCCACATTGATGATGGGAAGAAGGAGTTGGTGCAGAATGTACACAGACTATCCAGACTGGGTGCGCGGTTGATGGCTTCTACTAGCGGGGGTGTTTCAGTTCACCCTAGTTCTGAATCATCCTTGGTAGTTGAAGTCAAGAAGGGTCAGCATCTTGATCCTATTTTGATGGAGTTGAAGGACTCAATGCTGATTAAGTTGAATGAGTCCTTTGCTTTGGGAGGTGATGACATACTTAGGTACAAGGACAGACTGTGTGTACCAGATGTGGATGATTTAAAAACCAAGATTGTTGCAGAGACCCATGGTTCCAGGTATTCGATACATCCAGGTTCCACCACGATGTATCATGACCTCAAGCAGATCTATTGGTGGGATGGCATGAAGAAGTACATTGCTGAGTATGTGGCCAAGTGTCCTAATCGTCAGCAGGTTAAGGCAGAGCACCTTAAGCCTGGTGGTCTCATTCAGATGATTGAGGTTCCAACTTGGAAGTGGGAGGCCATTATAATGGACTTCGTGATTGGTCTTCCGAGGACTAGGAGACAGCATGACTCCATATGGGTTATTGTGGACAGGATGACTAAGTCTGCCCACTTTATCCCTGTGAAGTCTACTTACAGGGCCGAGGATTATGCGAGACTCTACATTGATGAGATTGTGAGGTGGGATGGGATTCTTTTGTCTATCATTTCAGATAGAGGAGCTCAGTTCACTTCACATTTCTGGAGATCCTTCCAGAAGAGCTTAGGCACGCAGGTAAAGCTCAGTACTGCTTTCCATCCTCAGACAGATGGGTAGGCAGAGCGCACCGTTCAGACATTGGAGGACATGTTGAGGGAGTGTGTGATAGACTTCAGAGGTACTTGGGATGACCATCTTCCATTGATAGAGTTCTCATATATTAAAAACTATCACTCTAGCATTGGGATGGCACCGTTTGAGGCACTGTATGGTAGGATGTGTAGGTCTCTAGTTGGGTGGTTTGAGGTTTGAGAGTCCTCCATTTTTGGTCCAGAGATCATTTATGAGGCCTTAGAGAAGGTCAGGGTGATTAGGGACAGGTTGTCTACTGCTTACAGTCGGCAGAAGTCTTATGCAGATAACAGGAAGCGGCCCTTAGAGTTTGATGTTGGTGACCAAGTATACTTAAAGATATCACCCATGAAGGGGGTGATGAGGTTTTGTAGGAAGGGGAAGTTGATTTCGAGGTACGTCAGCCATACGAGATTCTACAACGTGTAGGTGAGGTAGCCTATGAGTTGGCGTTGCCTGCGGAGCTTATTTCTGTTCATCCAGTCTTTCATGTCTCTATGTTAAAGAAGTGTCTTGGTGATCCAGCATCGATTCTGCCTGTTGAAGGTTTGGGGGTTGATGAAGACTGTCCTATGAGGAGGTTCCTGTTGAGATTTTAGACCGGCAGGTAAAGCGGCTGAGAAACAAGGAGATTGCCATAGTGAAGGTACTGTGGAGGAACCATCTTGTTGAGGGTGCTACGTGGGAGGCTAAGGATGAGATGAGATCCCGCTATCCTCATCTCTTCAGCTATTGACGTTAGACTCCTTACTCTTAAGTCTAAGTTTCCTTGTCTCCTCTACTCTTTGTTGATATTGCTTGACTGTGTAAAGTACTTATGTTATGATATGACTGGCGTTGTACGAGATAATTAAAAGTGTGATTCGGGGACGAATTTTCCTAAGGGTGAAGTAATGTAACAACATGAAAATGACTATGCTAAGTAATGCTTAAATGTACCTAGAATGCCTTGATTAGACCGGGTTCACACGGCTTGTTGCGCGTAGAACCAGACCGTAGAACCTATCCACTAGCCAAGCCAACCAACTTGGTGAGTTAGTTGAGCTAGGCAAGGTTAGAACCAACCATGTAGGGCACCCGAATTGAAGAGATTCACCCGGATGAGTTTTACCGGACTTAAAAGGGGTAATCTTAGGTTTGGAGGGTCTACGGGTAAATTGGTATTTTCCAAGCTAGGGGTAATATTGTAATTACCCTAATTAATTAATTTAATTAGAGGAACGGTTTGGGTCGGGTCAACTCGGAATGACCCATTTCGCGATAGAGGCTTCACCCGGGTTCGAGATTTGGTGGAAGCGACATTTAGGTGGATTTAATTGATGTTTATTACCTGATTATGTAGGGGCATGGTGGTAATTTCACAGAGCCTTTGAAACAAATCAGATTTTTAAACAATTAATAGAAGTCCTAATTTGACAATGTCTCCACCTAATCTCCTAATCCTAAGCTAACACTAACTCACGTTTCTCTCTACTCCTCTCTCACTTCACGATCAACAATCTATAAAAACTAAAGAACAGAACAAAAAGATAAAAAAAAAGAGTTCATCCACACTTAAGAACTTGAACGCTCAAACTCAAAAGCAAAATAAGCTTCAAAACGAAAAGCAAAAACCAAATTCTCGACGGATTATGCTTATGATTTAGGTGGTGAGACATAGGCTTGGTGGGGCATTTTTTGGAAGCATGTAAGAACATCCTTGAACGACTTCAGGTATGTGTTTTCTTCCCTCTTGGTCCCTTTCCCAAGAGACCCATAAGGTTCAGTCTATTCACAATCGAAAACTAAGGTTGTCCCCGTTGTATGCCCCTGTCATTAGATCCTTTGAAAGATTCAAGTATGCGTTGGTACGACTTCTGGTAGATGATTTTAGGGCTGGTTCTGATTATGTGTTTGAATGTGTATTCGGAATTATGTACAAATGAAAGAGGTGTTCCAAAAATGTGAAGTTCGTTAACTTGTTTGTGCATCTGTGTGCCGTGAATTAGCCATGGTTGACTCTTGATATTGACATGTTAAAATGTTATGAATTATGTGTGTGCAAATATGTTAAAAACGTGATGCTCATATGAGTTCAAAGTTGCTAAATTGAATAATAATTCTTGACTGAAATTAACCTTTAAAATGCACCTAAAGATCTCCCTAAAAACTACTCGAAATGTCTTAATGTTTAACGTGAAAGAGGGTGAGAAAATAGGCTGCAAAAATGTGGTCAAATTCCAGTTTTCTGGAATTTGGTTTCGATCACACAATGAAGTTTTGGAAACTTGTAAAAAGAACCAAAAAAATGGTGAGGTCATTGGGGATCAAACCCAAGACCTCACTGCACGAATATTATATCAAAAATTTAAATTAAAGAAATATACCATGTGGTATTCGAACCCTTGTACCTTGACCAAAAATGAATCATAAAAATAAAAATCAGGTGTGTGTGGTTCGAACCTACAACCTCTCGGTCAAACATGAGGAAAAATAAAAATAAAATAAAAATGAGGTATGTGGGAATCGAACACACAACCTCTCGGCTGAATGAAAAGAATTAAGGAGAAAAAAATAAAGTGGGGCTGTGGGGGTTCGATCCCACACTCTCTCGGTCAACACGAAGAGAGTTTAAGGAAAAAGGAAAATAAATAAACGTAGGTGTGGGGGGTCGATCTTGTATCTCCTAATCCAAGACGTCTAAGGGAATTGGCGGAAAACCAAACCAAAGAAAGTGTAGGTGAGGGGATTCGAAATTAGGTCCCCTAGACGAGAATAAGAAATCAGAAAAAAAAATAATAAAGTAAAAACGTAAGTGTTGTTGAAGGGATTCGAAATTAGGTTCCCTTGCCCAATTCCGTATTGACACATAAGTCGTACGTGAATAAATGATTAAATGAATGCAGCCTTTAAGGATCGAAACTGAGATCTTGGCGTACTTACAAGATGCATAAGTCTTGTACCACATAACCTTGGGTAATTATGAATCACTTAGACAAATTTCGAATGAAGCCTCATGGCTTGTATCTATGGATCCATAAGTCCATCATACATTTAAAAGTAAGTGAACCTAAGATGTCATGTAATGAATGATGTGACCCCATAAGGGTTAAGTAAGAGTGTGAAACACACTAAAAGGCCAAGTGCATTGACATATGATGAAATGAACATTCACGTGAAAAGGGGTGAGTAATTATGAATGGCAATTGTGCTAAAGCTAATGAATGTGGTGACAACACGATAAGCGGCTATTGTGAAAGTTGAGAGCAATCTCAAATGAGCCTAAGTAAAGGTTACCAAAACGTACTCACCTATGAGAGTGTAAAGTTAATGAAGAGACCAGTCTCTATGAACACTCTAATGAAATTATTAAAGTTAATGCATACTTAATACTAATGATGAGATGAGAATCATCTAATGAGCAATGACGCCATCATGCTAGAAGCAAGCTTCTATGATGTATGAGATGAATGTAATGGAACTTTATACTGAGCACCGGTAGGATAGCTATGAGTGTCGATTCCTTCTTTTGGGAAGGCAGAGGTTCGTGTAATACTCATGAGATGAGACTGTCCGTCCAGACGGGTATGGGTCTCCTTATATCTCCTAGTCTTTGAACCTATGCAGCCAACATAGGGATCTAACAGGGTTCAATTCCCTTTATACGCTAGCATGTTTTTGGTTTCACTTTGGCCGGTGATTCCACCTCTTTTCGGTGTGGGGTAGCCACATTATTTCATGGAGCTCACATGATCTATGTCGGTTAAAGTTAAAGTTCCCAAATAAATAATGAGGCCAGCCTCATATAATGTACACAATGAAATGAACGATACGAAAGGTGTTCGGGTAGGATAATCAAGAGGTGAACTAGACTTATGTAATGACACTAGGTCATTCTTAGTCATTGCATAGTGAACCCAGTGAGAGTCTTAAACTATATCCTAGGTATATTTGGTGTTTACACTATCCTATGAATGAAATGAAATGAAGTACGTATGAATGAATGAAGCAGACTCTGTGTTTGCTAAAGAAGGCTCCCTAATTGAGGTCCCATATGTTGAGCCCTCATTTTGGGAAGTCCTAATATTAAGTCCATAATTCAAGGGTCTCATGGCATATGAACGAATGAAATGAAATATGATATGTGTTATATGCAATATGTTATGTGCTATATGCAATATGTTATGTGCTATGTGCAATATGATACGTACGATGATGCATGTTACTCTCATGGCATGACTTTCCTAATTTGATTTTTGCAAGTCCACTGACTTGACTTTCCATAACTCATCTTTAGGAGAGAGCTATTCTAAATTATGCATGTCCATGGTTGGAGCTTTCATCCGGATTTGGTAGGCCCTCATGCTTTTCAGGATGCTTACTGATTTATTCTAGTGTAGACGTAGGCATGAGCTAGTGGAGTATGTTCCACTAGCGTTTCTTTCGTATTTACTTTCAGACGGTGTATTGGTGCCATTTTGGCAACTCTATATTTATGACTATATCTTTCATTTGATTATCTTAATTTAGATGGTTGTTGTGAATGCTTATGATTTTACGTAGATAGTATTATGCGATATCAATGTTTTCCAATATAAAGTTTATATAAACAAAAGTTCAAATTTTCCGCTAAAATTAACCTAGATGAAGTAACGATGACGTATGTAAGCTTGTCTGCGACCTCTTAGAAGTCAACGACGCCGGTCTGTTCTGGGGTCTAGATTACGGTCATGACACGAAGGGCCCCTAAGGAGGACCCAAGCCTTGGACAAGAGGTTGCACAAGGCAGCGTGCAGGAGCAAGAATGAGACATTGGCCTTGCGACGCACACCTAGCACGCACCTCACTGTCCCAAAAATTATTTGGGTCAGAATTTGGAGGCTTCCCTGCGACGCGCAGCCCAATCCCAGATCCAGTTTTATCGTTTTTAAGTAAATTTTGACGTGTCTAAAAGTCCCAATTCGTGTGGGGGTGTTTTAGTAACTTAGGGGACATTTTATTAACTGTTTTTAGGACCTTTTTAAACCCTTTCCCAATCCAAAACCCCAACACCCAATAAGAAATTAAATTTCCAAAGTTCTCTTCTCTTCTAAAAAACCCAAAACCTCCATTGATGACCAAGCTCAAGAACAAGCTATGGAGTTGGATTCTTGGAGCTTTCGTCTCAGATTTTCATGGAATTATTAATGTATAATGTATAGATATCCTTCATCCATCTATAAGTATTGATCTATGGAGTCCTTTCAAAGGTTTTCTAAACATGAATTCTAAGTCAAAAATCCTATCTTTCAATCTAGCCATGGGTTTATTGTCAAAGAGATTTCAAAAGCATTCTAATGGTGATTTTATGATCAATATATGGTTTAAACATGATTTTCAATTCAATTCCATGAAGCAACCATGATCTCCTTATCTTCTAATTTATGTTATGTTATGGGTCTTGTGATATTGACTCGATTGTTATTAGATTGTAGTATATTGATTAATCCTAGTCATATCTATATCAATTGATTATGAATTAATGGAAATTGATCAATATTATCATTAGCTTGGAGACTTGGTAAGTTGACCTATTTCTTCTAATTACCCTATAATGTACATTGAATTGTGTTGATTGGTATGGTCCACTTCTGGTGGCGGTGTTTATATTCTTGTACATGTGTATGCATTATGATCATGGCCTTTAAGGCATTACATTCAAGATTAATATATGCGATGATTTCCATGTTTAGGAAGTTGAAGGATGTATCCTTGATTCTAATATCATGTGTAACCGAATTGATGTCATGTGAAGTATATGAATAGACTTCAACAATAGTTATATGATCTAGGTGTGGATGATGTTATATGTATATGTGTGATGATCATGTTAGGGTTAGGTGTAGTCTATATGGATAATGATGATGAATACTCTTGTAGCATGACCCCTAACCATATCAACCCTACATGAATGTGTAATCAAAGTATGCTAGGAATCTTCTATTCTAATGTTGAATGTGTTAGTGTCTCCTATGATGGAATGTAAGTCTGTGTAGTCTATATTTCTTAAATACTCTATATGTGTGTATGACTTGAGACTTGAGGAAAGGTTGTACATGTGTTTTTATCTTTAGATGGTGGCTTCCTCAATGCTATGTGATAGCCATTATGTGATCATGTTTACCAATGTACACACACACTTCATGCATGACTATGAATAAGATAGATTCATGATGACTAAGGAAGGATAGTTCTACTATGCATTATTACATATTTTATGCATGTACGTATATGATTAATGAAGTTATGAACATGTGTGATTAGAGGTGTTATGTGAAGGTAGATCTTACATGGTATGCACACACTCATTATGTATGATTGTATGATTATGTGAAAGGATATTCTCACATGAATTAGGGTCTATGATGAAAGGACATGCTCATCTTAGAATCCTTTGAGCTAAATGTTGTATGAAGGAGAAAGCTCCTAAAGCCTTCTTTATGAATTAATAAACTAAAGGATTGAATATATTTAAAAGGGGAGTTAGCGCCTAGCAGCGAGTGAACATGACAAATGAGAGTTGGAGCTTCACGTTACTAAGTCCGGCTTTCCACAAAGAGAACATTCACGTTTAGAAAGTCCGGGTTCCCAATATAGATGTTGTCTCATGAGATGGAAACCTCCACGCTTACGCTAGTAAGTCAAGGTTTCTATAAGAAATCTCCATGTTCCATAACTACGTGCACCCGTAGGTTATAGCTTGTGGTTTCCACCTAGATTAGCTATGTAGGAATGGTTGCACCTTCGGCAAGTGTTAACCCTCTCTTTTCGGTGTGAGAGTAGAACACCGGATTCCATGTAACTCACATGGTCTATTTTGGTTAAGGCTTAATCTCCCAAAGTAAGAAATGAATTAAGATAAGATTATGGACTCTAATCACAACTTCTTGAGGAGGTTACTTAGTATACGTAGGACTATGGACCCTACCCATGCATTGCACAAGTGAACTTCAAGAAAGGGTAAGATTAGTACATGTATGAAAGTAAGACTTATTTTACATATGTATGATTTGTATGAATGCATGTTATAAGTGACTTTCCTATGTAAAGACATATATTATGTGTATCTGTGTGAATTGCACTTGTGGCTTCTAAATGAGTCTATTTAGTATATGTGGGGGTATGGGAATCTATGTGTACATTACACAATTAAGCTTGTGAAGGGGTTGTGAGGGTGGTTTACCTATGATATGAGCTAAATGATTTATTAGTAAGGTTGTAGTAAAGTAAAGAGTCCTTATATGATGATATGAATTATGTGGCCTTATGGCTATTTGTAAATGAATACGTTATCACTTGTTGAGTATGTTATGACTTGTTGAGTATGTTATGACTTGTTTAGTGTGTTATGCCTAGTCTAGGGTGACTTCTTAGGTACATTTGGTGGAAGTAGCATTATGGGATGTTACCTACACATTGCACTAGAGTGACTTAGGAGTTGTCTTAGGTGATGGTCCTTATGTGAATTTGATGTCTTTGATGTGCTTATAACTTATGAATATATGTGATTGTGTTATGAATCATATTATGAAAGACTATTTTAAGGTGACGTCAAAGTGATATATTGTACTAAGTACACTTGAGGGTTACTTAATGAAAGAAGTAAGATAAATTAAAGGTATGTATAGTATGTATTTAATATGTATCAAAGTATGATAAATGACATTATGTGCTATTATGAGTAGTATGCATGTCTATATTATGTATGTGAACTATATTGAGCTTATATGTGCCTATGTTCATGAAGTTTACTGCATGATTTCAAATGAAATATCCTCTTTAAATGCTTGTTTTTGCATGGTTGTCATACTTAGTGCATTCTTGTACTAATACCATTCTTCTTCATCTTTTCACACAAAGTGTAGGTGGTGATGGCTAGAGGATGTCTCCTAAGATAAGAGCTTGGATAGATCTCCCAAGTTAAAGAAGAGGGATCCTTATGATTCATGGCTTTCCCTATGTCAAGTTCTTATTCAAATTATGTAATAGCTTAGACTTGTATTTTATGTTTTTAAGGGTCGTGTACCTATTCTATTCTATTGAGTTGTGTCTTAAGATGGAAAAGAGACTTAGAGTCTTATTATGTATTATGAGTTTTTATATATATATGAAGTAATGTTCTAGCATATGATGTGCTATGAAATATTTTAAATATTACACTATTTTTATGAATATGCAATGAAAGATGTCTAAGGGCTTGTCTTATACCTCCGAGAGGTTGACCATGCCCTTTTAAGATTAGATGAAACCATAATTTCTAGGGTATACCCTCGGGTTGTAACAAACTTGGTATTAGAGCATAAGGTTTTAGTATTTTTCTTAAGGTTTCAATGTCTCTAATTTGTGCCACGTCTAGTAAAGTCTGGATCATCGGTGGTGAGTCGTGACACGTATATGAGCGAGAGGCTATAGGACGATAGAGTTTCCCTTCTTCACTAATCTTATATCGTGCCATAGAACTTAACTCTTTATGATATCTCTCTTATGTTTCCTTGTCCGGTGGTCTTTTAGAAGTGATTGCTTGAAAGGGATGATTTCTCAATGCTTGAGGGAGAAAAGGTGAGTTTTTGATACTTACCTTGGTTTTATGGTTTGGTGAGTATATGTGAAAATAAATTTAGTATATGTGGATGTGCTGTCATTTATGGATATAGGTGACTTATGGGGAATGATATGTTATGTTATGAAGTTATAAGGTATGATTATAACTTGATAATTGTTGTTATGGTTAAATGGAGTTCCCCTATGGAACGATAGAATGCCTTATGATTATGTAGGATGGTAACATGGTGTTATGGTTAGGCTTGAAAAGTTTTGGAGAATGTGGTGAATAGTGAGAAAGATGAATGTTGTCTTTATATATGTGAAATGCTTCATAGTTGTTCTTGTGTGGGTTCGAAACCTTTTTTTAAGGCTTGTTCCTAAGGAGGGGAGATAGTTTGTTGAACCTTTTAAGGTGATTGTGAAGTATGCTTGTTAACGGTAGAAACCTTATTACTAGTAAGATAGTTAATGATCCCCTCTATGAACCTATTCTAAGAGTGGTAAAAAGGGGAAAAAGTAATTTTATTCCATAAGTGGGAAGAATGATTACCCTAAGGTGACTTAGGGGAATGTATGATATGTAACCCCTTAGCTCTTCAAGAGAAAGAGAGAATTGAGGTTCAGCTACTTTGAAGAGGTTAGTTGTCTTTTAAGCTTAAATTTCAGTATGGTAAATTGAGGCAGTCCTTAGATTTTACCTAGGCATGGTTGGTTGGAAAGTTCCACCGAAAAGTGATGACCCTTGTAGATTGGTCTTGAATTTACTTGACCTTGGTGTTTAAGGACATGATATGCTTAGGCTTACCCCAAGTGGGGGATAATGTTTATAGATGGTAAGATTTTTAGGGCCTTTGTTGTCCCTATGTTGAGTTCCCTTGAACTTCTCTAGGTTGAAAATAACCTTGAAGTGTTGGTGAGAAGGATGTTCATAATCTTAGATCCTAAGAGAGGGATGATGTGCTTAGTCAATAGGGTTGGTAAGCTATGATTCCACTAGAGTTGAGAGGAGTTTGTCTTAAATGAGTTTATCCTAAGTGGGGGAGAATTATTTGAGTAGTAAGATTTTAGATATCCCTATCTTTTCCTTCTATTCTTACTTAAGCTTGAAACCAAAGAGTTCCTTAGTAGCTTGTTCATGATAGGAGTCTTTCATAAAAGGATAAGTTTCATGTTCTCCATATGTTATGCATGTCTTAAATTACACTATGTTATGCATGTTATTAAAGGTAACAATTGCATGAAAAAATAAATTTTGATAAATTTGCATGCCACTCATGTTATTTTGCATCCTTATATGATAAATGTGCAAATTGATTTCATGTGATCGCTAATGAACATGATTTATGTCACTTTAATGTGTCATGCCTTGGCCCCACAATGCGAAATTGAGTCTTTTTTAAATGAGATAAGATGACTCTCATTGAAAAATGGGTGACTCTTTAGATTTGGGAAGTGTTATTATAGGATCACTCTTGAGGAGTGATGGTTTGTCTACCCTATGTCTTTTGGTGTGCGTATAAATTATGATAAATTTCCCTAAATGATGTATATTTATGAAAGGTAGTGATGTGCTAGAAATAGAAAGTTGTAAATTTACTTCCTAATGTTGTGATGTTCTTGTGTGGCCTACCATGTTGATTTCATAAGGAAGGAAGTATACGCATAATGTGGTTTGGAGTAAAGAAATCCTCCTTAGTATGAATTAACCTTTATGCATTGCTTTTCTATGAACTCTATGATGCCATGTGTATATGTTGTGAATAGGAGAAGGTAGTTCCTCCTTGAACAAATCTAAGCATGGCAATGTCATGTATGACCTTGATGGTGTTATGTCTAGACTATATGATTGTAGCGGATCTACTTAATTTATGATTTTTGTGCAACTAAATGAAATGTTCAAATTTTCTCATGAGTTGAAGTGTGGATTATGCCTAAGTGTTCAATTGGGATCTACAGTATGTTTAACCTTGTGATGAAATAATGAACATGCCTAAAGTTGGAGAAGGTGGTTCCTCCAAATGGCAATGAATATGAAGAAGTATGTATGCATGAAATGAATTATAGAAGTACTCCATGTTTGACTATGTTGCTTGAATGCATGCTAGAATGAAGTTGGTGTTCCTTGTAAGTTTGGCGCATTCACTTTTATAAGATAAAAAGTTGAAGTGTTGCGATATGCTATGAAAGTCATTGATGTCCTTGAATGTTTTTAAAATGTTTTAGTTTCACTCGAGTACGAATGTTGTTCTAAGTGGGGGAGTATTGACACGCCCTCAAAATGAGCTAAGGGAGATAGAGCCTAACATGAGCCTAAAAAGGTTAATAACATGTTAATTAAGTGTTTTATAGCTTGTATAATTTATTTGAAGTCATTTGGAGGTCAAACGTCCAAGAACGTCCAAGACGTTCGAAAGTTGGTCTTTAGATGTGCTAGCGAGTCCTTGTATGTTTGTGTTGATTTTATGTGTTGTTTGGAGTTGAGAAGCATTGTAATTGACCCTAGTACCTTAATAGACATATTAAGGGTCAAAACGTACGGGTACCACTCCCCGGGGATCACCCGAAGGGCCCCCAAGGAGGATGCAAACATTGGACAAGAGGCTGCCCAAGGCAGCGTGCAGGATCAAGAATGAGACCTTGACCCACGACGCACGCCTAGCGCACACCTCACTGTCCCAAAAATTATTTGGGGCAGAATTGGGAGGCTGCCCCGCGACCCGTAACCCACTCTCAGATCCGGTTGCGTCGTTTTTAAGTCAATTTTGACATGTCTAAGAGTCCCAATTCGTGTGGGGGTGTTTTGGTAACTTAGGGGACGTTTTATTAACTGTTTTTAGGACATTTTAAAACTATTTACCAAGCCAAAACCCAACACCCATTAAGATATCAAATTCCTAAAGTTCTCTTCTCTTTTAAAAACCCCAAAACCTCCATTGAAGACCAAGCTCAAGAACAAGCTATGGAGTTGGATTGTTGGAGCTTTCTTCTAAGAATTTCATGGGATTTTTAATGTATAAGGTATGGTTATCCTTCATCCATAGATAACCATTCATCTATGGAGTCCTTTCAAAGGTTTTCTAAAAATGAATTCTAAGTCAAAAATCCTATCTTTCAATCTAGCCATGGGTTCATTGTCAAAGAGATTTCAAAAGCATTCTAACGGTGATTTTATGATCGATCTATGGTTTAAACAACATTTTCAATTCCATTCCGTGAAGAACCCATGATATCCTTATCCTCTAATTTATGTTATGTTATGGGTCTTGTTATCTTCACTAGATTATGATTCGATTGTTATTAGATTGTAGTATATTGATTAATCCTAGTCTTATCTATACTAATTGATTATGAATTTTTTGGAATTGATAAAGATTATCATTAGCTTTAAGACTTGGTAAGTTGACCTATTTCTTCTTATTATCCTAGAATATACATTTAATTGTGTTGATTGGTATGGTCCACTTATGGTGGCGGTGTTTATATTCTTGTACATGTGTATGCGTTATGATCATGCCCTTTAAGGCATTAGATTTTAGATGATTTTATGTCATGATTACCATGTTTAGAAAGTTGAAAGATGTAGCCTTAATTCTAATATCATGTTTAAGCGAATTAATGTCATGTGAAGTATATGAATAGACTTCAACACTAGTTATATGATCTAGGTGTGGATGATTTTATATGTATATGAGTGATGATCGTGTTAGGGTTAGGTGTGGTCTATATGTCTAATGATGATGAATACTCTTGTAGCATGACCCCTATCCATATGAAACCTATATGAATGTGTAATAAAACTATGCTAGGAATCTTCTATTCTAATGTTGAATGTGTTAGTGTCTCCTATGCTGTAATGTAAGTGTGTGTAATCTATAGTTCTTAAATACTCTATATGTGTGTATGACTTGAGAATTGATGAAAGGTTGTACATGTGTTGTGATCTTTAGAGGGTGGCTTCTTCAATGCTATGTGATTGCCATTATGTGATCATGTTGACCAATGTACACACACACTTTATGCATGACTATGAAAAAGATAGATTCATGATGACTAAGGAGAGGATAGTTCTCCTATGCATCATTACATATTTTATGCATGTACGTATATGATTAATGAAGTTATGAACATGTGTGATTAGAGGTGTTATGTGAAGGTAGATCTTATATGGTGTGCACACACACATGATGTATGATTGTATGATTATGTGAAAGGATATTTTCACATCAATTAGAGGTCTATGATGAAAGGACATGCTCATCTTAGAATCCTTTGAGCTATATGTTGTATGAAGGAGCAAGCTCCTAAGCCTTCTTTATGAATTAATATACAAAAGGCTTAAATATATTTAAAAAGGGAGTTAGAGCCTAGCACCTAGTGAACAATACAAATGAGAGTGGGAGTTTCACATTCGTAAGTCTGGCTTCCCACAAAGAGAACCTTCACGTTTAGAAAGTCCGGGTTCCCAACATAGATGTTGTCTCATGAGACAAAAACCTTTACGCTTGTAAGTCAAGGTTTCTAGAAGCAATCTCCATGTTCCATAAGTACGTGCCCCTGTAGGTTATAGCTTGTGGTCTCCACCTAGATTAGCTATGTGCGAATGGTTGCACCTTCGGCAAGTGTTAACCCTCTCTTTTTGGTGTTTGAGTAGAACACGGGATTCCATGTAGCTCACATAGTCTATTTCGGTTAAGGATAATTCTCCCAAAGTAAGAAATGAACTAAGATAAGATTATGGACTCTAATCACAACTTCTTGAGGAGGTTACTTAGTATAGGTAGGACTATGGACCCTACCCATGCATTGCACAAGTGAACTTCAAGAAAGGGTAAGATTATTAAATGTATAAATGTAAGACTTATGCTATGTATGTATTAGTTGTATGAATGCATGTTAATTGACTTTTCTATGTTAAGACATGAATTATGTGTATATGTGTGAATTGCACTTGTGGCTTCTAATTGAGTCTACTTCGTATATGTGGGGGTATTAGACTCCATGTGTACATTGCACAAGTAAGCTTGTGAAGGGGTTATGAGGGTGATTTACCTATTATATGAACTAAATGATTTATGACTAAGGTTATAGTAAAGGAAAGAGTCCTTATATGATGATATGAAGTATGTGGCCTTATTTCTAGTTGTAAATGAATATGTTATGACTTGTTGAATATGTTATGACTTGTTGAGTATGTTATTCCTAGTCTAGGGTGACTTCTTAGGTATATTTAGTGGAAGTAGAATTATGGGATGTTATCTACACATTGCACTAGAGTGACTTATGAGTTGTCTTAGGTGATGCTTCTTATGTGAAGTTGATGTCTTTGATGTGCTTATGAGTTATGAATATACGTGCTTGTGTTATGAATCATATTATGAAAGACGATTGTAAGGTGACCTCAAAGTGATACATTGTTCTAAGTACACTTGAGGGTTACTTAAGGAAATAAGTATGATAAAATAGAGGTAATGTATTGTATGTATTTAATATGTATCAAAGTATGATAAATGGCTTTATGTGCTATTATTATTAGTATCCATGTCTTTATTATGTATGTGAACTATATTGAGCTTATATGTGCCTATGTTCATGAGGTTTACTGCATGATTTCAAACGAAATGTCTTCTTTCAATGCATGTTTTTGCATGGTTGTCATACTTAGTGCATTCTTGTACTATTACCATTCTTCTTCATCTTTTTACACAGAGTGTAGGTGGTGATGGCTAGAGGATGTCTCCTAAGTTAAGAGCTTGGATAGATCTCCCAACTTCAATAAGAGGGATCCTTATGATTCAAGGATTTCCCTATGTCAATTTCTTATTCAAATTATGTAATAGCTTAGACTTGTATTTTATGTTGTTAAGGGTCGTCTCCCTATTTTATTCTATTGAGTTGTGCCTTAAGATGGCAAAGAGACTTAGAGTCTTATTATATATTATGATCTTTTATATATATATGAAGTAATGTTCTAACATATGTGTGCTATGAAAAGTTTTAAGTTTTCCGCTATTTTTACGATTATGCAATGAAAGATGTCTAAGGGCTTGTCTTAGACCTCCGAGAGGTCGACTATTCCGTGCTAAGATTCGACGAGACACTAATTTCTAGGGTGTACCCTCGGGTCGTAACAGTTGGCGAGTCTTAGGATAACTTTAGTTAGGGAAACTCCTATGGAACTGAGTTTACTTCCTCTTTTCTTGGCCTTGGAAGTTCACTATTTTGGAAATAGGGATAGTTCACTATAATATTTCAAGAGTTTACTGTAAATTTTGATAAGCTTACTGTTAAGTGTCTCTTTTTGTTTAAATTATGGAAATCCTTATCTAAGTGTCAAATGATGTTTCTTATGTTTTTTTACTTCCATATTCATGATGATTTGACTTATTTTGCATGAATGTTTATTTTACTAAAATGTCCGTTTTTGCATGTTTTTGCATGTTTTTGCATATGCCAAACTTAGTACATTGTTTTGTACTAACCCCATATTTTTCAATACTCTCTAAATATAGGTTTTTGAAGCAAGGTTGAAGTTTAGAAGGAAAGCTTGGGATTTGATTCTCTAAAGAAAAAGTATGTCCTCATATATTCGAGGATATAGTTCTTAATTCTTTAGTTTTGTTCAAGTTCTTCTTATGTACTCCTTTTAAATGTAAAGGGTCGTGTCCCTAAGTTATTATGTCATGTCTTTAAGTTTGGATTGTGACGATGAGATTCTCTAAGTATTTATGAATGAATTCCTTTTTACATTAAATGTCTTGAAAAGTTTTAATTCCGCTATACTTTTCATATCTTATGTAATGAACGATAGTTAAAGGGATTGTATAAGACCCCAAAGCGTCAAGTACGCTCGGTCATGACCCAAGGGTTGTCCCTAACTTCTAGGTGGTACTTTCGGGTGGTGACAGAATCACAAAGGCATCTAGGTAATTTCGGAACATCCTATTCATTAGGTCCATAAAGGCCGCCGGAGAATTAGTCAACCCAAAATATATCACTCTAAACTCATAATGACCATGTCTTGATGAAAGTCCATATTGGGAATATCTTCATCTCTCACTCTAAATTGGTGCTATCCCGACCTCAAGTCAATTTTGGAAAAATAGCTTGCCCCTTTTAGTTGATAAAACAAGTCGTCAATCGGAGGGAAAGGATAGTTAGCCTTAATTGTACCTTTATTGAGTTGCCCGTATTGATTACACATCCTAAATGACCCATCCTTCTTCTTCACAAATTGAACCGGAGCACTACATGGGGAAATACTAGGTTCAATGTAGACTTAGTCTAGTAAATACTTTAGTTGAGCCTTCAAATCTTTCAATTCGGCCGGTGCCATCCGATAAGGAGGAATTGAAATGGCATTTGTATTCGATAGCAAATCGATACCAAAATCAATTTCCCGTTCGGGAGGAATTCCAGGAATATAACGCCCCAAAATGAACTAAGGTGAACTAGAGCCTCATGGTTGTTTCTTGAGTTAATTTTAAGATAAACGGAGTTAGTTTGGTGTCCTTAGGCAGTGTGCAAGGTTTGGTTAAGTTTGGAGTTCAATCGACCAAAAACATCCATGACGTTCGGATGATATGCCTTAGAATGTACTTGTATGTCTTGGCGAGTTTGGATGGGTATTATGTGTTCGTCTTACTTGAAACATGCGTCGGATGTTCCTTAGACCTACACGAATTAGTTTAGGGGGTTGACGTCTGGGCACGACCTCACCTAGGACCCCAAGGACTCTAGATGAAGGGCCCCAGGACTTGGGCAAGTCTGCCCATCAGTAGCTCACGACGGCCATAGCGACTGTCCGTCGTACTCAGAACGGTCCATCGTACTCAGGACGGTCCGTCGTACTCAGGACGGTCCGTCGAGACAGGGCGTCGTGGGTGACAGAGAGTGAAATTGGGACAGGCTCCATTTAGAAGCCAAGTGTTCCTCGACGGAACCCCGTGACGGTCCGTGGTGGACGTGATGGTCCGTCGAGGAGGTCTCGTCGACAAAGCCTGCCAGTGCATGATTAAAAGGCTGCCAGCTTAGGGTGTTTTATGTAAATACACCCCAAGCCTTATAAGACTCTCCTACACCCTAAACCTAGAGAAGAGCCCCCTTTTCTCTTCAAGATCCAACTCTCTCTTTCTCTCAAGAAAACTCTCTCAACTCTCTTGGAAGCTAGAAGTCAAGGAAGGATAGGAGGATGGATTGGGACTTGTTTCTTCATCAAATTCGTGGGTTTCTTTCTCCTAAAGGTATGGTATCCATTCTTGAATACCTTTCCATTCAAGAAGCCAACTTCCAAAATGGTTTTCAAAAGGGGTTTTAAACTCAACTTCTTCTAAACTTTGATTTCTATTATGGGTCTTCTTTTAACTAAGTTTTAATGGTTTAAATGTATTTATCTTGGTTTGAATAGATGGTTTTGATGTTAAAACTCCATTAAACTCTTGTATATGCATACTTCAACTTTTGGCATGAAAATGGGTTATGTGAGCATGATTTGAGTAAGGTATGAATTTGGGTCTTCCTGTGTATGTCATGTTGGTGTAGCTACTGCCCTAAGGGCCTTCATATGGTGAAATATTGATAAATTGCTTATGGGTAATGATGGTTTGATTTGTTGATGAGTTGCTCTTATGGTATAGTTCTTATTATGAATTGCTATTTGAGTGGTATGGTCCACCTTATGGGTGGCGGTGCTAATTGATGAACTTGATGTTACTTAGTATGGTTTGAGTATGTGACCTTGAAGGTCTAATATGTGAAATGAAGTTATATTGGAAATGGGTTTTATGTTGTGTTTGATGTAGCTTGAATTGCATGTTTGACCTAGTTTATGTCTAAATGAAGTATATGATTATGAGAAGTATGTAGAGTGTGTAGCTTGATGAATCAAGCTTAAAGTATGAGTAGAACTTGATGAAGATGAAATGATGCTTATATGCAAGGTGTGCACATGTACACACACACTCTTCTAAGATTTGTATTATGTCAAGTTGAGCAAGAAGGGGAAATCTTGAGGTGGACACACTTCGTGAGTTGAGATGTAGTGTCTAGTAACAACCTCTCCATTTCCTAGTGAGCTTTCTATGATAGACTTTTATGTTGAGAAATCCGTGTGGAGTTATGCCTAGCACCGAGAGGATATGAAGGGGAGGTGGATTGCACTTCGTTAGTTGAGATGTTGTAATCCAAAGTACCTCTTGAGATGAGTACTCCTCGTTAGTAGAGAGTGAGTTACTTAGTAGCAATCTCCTTATCCCTTAACTATGTGCCCGCATAGGTGTAGCTATTGGAAAAGCCATGTAAACGCTAAGAAGCATGACCTTACTCTAGGCAAGTAAGGATCCATCATCCGATAGGGGTTAATATCGGGATTCCATGTCTAGCTCTCATGGTCTTTGTCGGTTAAGCTAACTCCCACAAAAGAATTGTTTTGAAACTAGTTATCTTGTGTATTGTTGAAATTGTGTATGTATGTTGTGAAGTGCTCAATCCACATTAGTTACCAAGTAGGAGCATTGAGTGGGAGTAGTAGTATGGGATGCTATTCTCACATTGCACTCGGTGTGACCTATACCTACTATGGGAGAAGAGTACCTTCATGAAATCCGTGTGAATGAGTACTATGGTGTAGTGTTATGGAGGATTATTGTGGAGTACTTGAGTAAATGGAATCCATTAGGAGTACTAAGTGGGAGTGGTAGTATGGGATGCTACTCTCACATTGCACTTGGTATGACCTATATTTCCATGAGTGTTTTGCATATGTTAGCCAAGGGCGTGGATTTGATTTCTAACGAAGTAAGCCTAAGATTAGGTAGTTTTAAGGGTCGCTTTGGTGTGCTTTGAAGGGAGGTGTAATGAGAGTCCCTTCTTGGCTCACCTTAGGGAGTCTTAGAATAACCTTGGGTTAGGGCAACTTCAAAGAAAAAGGGTTCATATGACTTGGACCGTGCCTTTCACTGTAAGGTCTTCATGGTAAGAATTCAAAATGTTCACTATGATGCTTTATTCAATTTTATTGCAAGTTTAGCAAAGTTAATTGAAATGTTCCTTTTGTTTACTTTAAGTTTGGTAAGATAGCCATAAAGTGTTAATTGTTGATTCTTATGTGGGTTTGCTTCTAGATTCATGAAGGTTATATTTGAATTGCATAAAA
>JABWTJ010000892.1:0-23108 GCA_016801875.1 Solanum sitiens | reverse complement strand
AGTTAGAGGGCTTGTACGAGACCCCAAAGGGGTCAAGTACGCCGGTCACGATTCGAAGGTTTTCCCTAACTTCTAGGGGGTGCTTTCGGGTCGTGACAAGGAAGGTCATTAGGAAATACCTCCAAAAATTCCCTCATTTTGGTGACTAACTTAATGGGAGGAACTTCGGAGTCTAAATCTTTGACTCTTACAATATGGTATAAACACACTTTAGAGATCATCTTACAAGCCTTAAGAGAAGAAATGATATGACCTCTACGAATAAAACTTCCCCCCTTCCACTCTAAGACGGGATCATTTGGAAAATTGAACTTGACAACTCTTTTCTACAATAATTGGAGGCAAAACAAGCATGCGACCAATCCAGTCCCAAAATGACATCGAAATCTACCATATCAAGTTCTACTAATTCAACATGGGTAACGTATTGGGCAACATTGTAGGACAATTTCTATATACTCTTTTTGAAACCACCGAATCACCTACCAGGGTAGTCACCATAAAAGGTTCATTCAAGATATCAGGCAAAATATCAAACTTTCTAGTTACCAAAGGAGTAACAAACTACAAGGTAGAACCCGGATCAAGTAAAGTATAAACATTTAGTGAGAAGACTTGTAACATACTAGTCACCACATCGGGAGAACTCTCTTGTTAACCGCTAGAACGGAGAGCACAAAGGTGATTCTTTCTTGGGGCATCAATATTATAACTATTTGCTTGCCCACTCCCCTTGTCTTGCCCCTTCAAATTAGGGCAATCTCTAACCTTGTGATCACTTTTTCCACACCCGAAGCAATTGTCCGTTCCAACAAGGCATTCACCCATGTGTTTCTTGCCACACTTTCCACAAGTAGGCTTCTTTCTTGGTGAACTAGTACCTCTTCTCTTTTGAGACTTTGGGTTAGACACCCTATCATCACAAGCTTTGGGAAATTTGAAAGGGACTTGATTGGAGAACCTCTTCTTAAATCTAGGCTTATCTTGAGTTTCCAACCTTCCCTTTGAAGAACCACTTTCATAAGACTTGGCCCTCTTGGCCTCTCTATTCTTCCTTCTTAGTCTACTTTCTGCCGATTGTTGAGCATGAACCATTAGATGGGAAAATTTCATATTATCATGAAACATAGAGGAACGACATTCTTCCACCAAGTCATCAGACACTCCGATAAGAAAATGACTCATCTCATCCCTTGCGTTAGACACTAATGATGGAGCATACTTAAACAATTTTGTAAATTGTAAGGAGTAATCAAGTACACTCATACCTCCTTGAGAAGGTTGATAAATTCGTCCACCTTAGCTTACCTTAACTCTATAGGAAAGAACCTATCAATAAAGGCTCTCTTGAAGATCTCCAATGTCATCGGACCACCTCTTAGCACCCTATTATCCCGTCATTGGTTGTACCATATTTGCGCCATATTTTTTAGTTGATAGGCGGCCAACTCGGCCTTTTCACCCGTTATCACACCCATAGCAAATAAAATATTTTAGAACACATCTAGAAATATTGAGGGTCTTCATCCGCTCTCAATCCAAAGAACATAGGATGTTTTATCCTAGTAAAGTCTCTCAAATGAGAAGGCATAGTTCTAGCATTATGAGGCACACGAGGTCCAACTTCTTGATCCACTTGAGCCATCATGGCTAGGACTTGAGAAGTGACGTCATTAGCTTGGGAATTAATGTCTTAGGCCAAATTGAGAAAGGCTGCCCTTATCTGTCCATCGGTCATCGGTTGATGAGAAGCCGGAACTTGATCACCCATATGCAGTTGTTCATTGGAGGAGCTTTATTCTGTTGTGGAGGAGCTTGGTTGTCATGAACCCCCGCATTTCCAATCCCTTCCTCGGCCCTTCTTGTGGCTGTCCTTCGAGTATTTATTCCTATAACCACAATAAAAGGCTTAGGTGAAAAGAAAACATAATGTAAAACTCTAGAGGTACGACATAGGAACACAAGAAGATGAGAATTTCCTAAGCATCACATAGTCTCTCATACATAAGTGTGGCGCGCTTCACAATTATGAGTAAGAATCTACATAGACGTGGTTTAGTGAGACATGGATACTAAGGATATTCAATCTCATGCTCATATACCATATCTTTCACATTCGAGAAGAACACCCTAGATATAATCGTCGTCTTCATCCTCAGAGATGATTTATACTAGCCTTTTAGCATTCGTCATAACTATCATAGGTTAAATTGCGGAAAATTTAAAAAAATTCATCTACATCTACAAATGAGGTTTACTTAGACCTCTCGCTTACACATCATATATACATAGGGAGTTTACATAGACTCCTCACATAGGAACCACTACATAGGCTTCTACTTTTATTTCACATACAAATTATATAAAGATATTCTAATAGGAAATCTAGGATAAGTCTTATATTTAAACCATCCAGATAGAATACAACATTCGGGCATAGCCCTTACTACATTACAACAAAAGCCACATATAGTCCTATATAATATTAGTCTTCAAATGAAAGGGAATGAACTAAATGTCTTTAAGACTAAAATAACATCTAAAAGGTAGATATTGGCATCGTCCTCGGAAGGTGAGGACCTACAGTAACACCACGAAAGTCTATGACCTAACCTACAGCCTCATATGATGTACTAATACTTGTAACATTGTTTGAAGTCCTAAAATAATGTATATAAGACATTTAGTAGGTGTTGGAGTTAAAACGTCATGGAATGTGCACGACGTCCAGTGAACTTGTTACTTGGACTAGTGGGGTGTCTTGATGGTTTTAAAGAGGTGTCCAAAGTATTAGTCATGGTGAGAAGATGATAATAGACATAGGTTCATAAGAAGGTGTTAAACGAAGTTAGGCCAAGTAAGGAGTGCCATCCTCCAAGGTCAAGCCAAAGCCATAAGGCTAAGGCTGCCCAAGAAGGGAGGCTACTGCCTCACTCTTCACGAGCATGACCACAACTCGTGATCATAACCAAGGCAAAGGTGGGGAGCTCGTGAAGGTTACTTGTGGGGGAAAAAGAGGTCACATTACCTAGATACTGTCTAAGACACCACGAGCCACTTTATGACTCATGGTGTAGTTGACGTAACGAGAAGGTTGGTCGTGAAAATGTCATAGCAAAATGAGGAGAGTTCGGCGAGTCATTGGAGAGCTACTACCTAAGAGAAACACGAGCCACTTAACGGGTCGTGGTGCATCTTTACAGAAGGGATAAAGATCGCCTTGTGGTCTTGCCTTAAAATGGAAGTGGAGGTGGCTCTTTTGAGGGAGCTACTGCCTCACCTTCCACGCCACAACCACGGTCCATCATGCACTTCACGTACCGTGAAGTGGTGCATGAAGGTGGACATGGGCCAACACTTAAATGAAGTTGTACTTCTCTTTTGGAAGTCCAACTTAATGAAGGGTAGTTTGGGTATTTTGGTGGTGGACTAGATATTTACTTTAGGTCAAAAATCAATCATTTCCCACTCCAAAACATATACCCAAATTGCTCCCACTTCTATCTACTTTCTGTCTCTATTTATCATCCATTGAAGGAACAAGAAAGTTTATGAAGGAGACAAAGTCTCCAAGGTTTTCACTAAAGTTTTGTGGACAAACCTTCAATAAGGTATAAGTTCTTCACTCTTGGGTTTCCTTTCCCCAAGAGGTCCTTTCAAAGTTGGTTTTCAAGTTATTCAATTCCTAGGGTTTTCTTCTACAAATGGGTTTCTTCTAAAGTCGAAATTGATGATTAATTGTGTTGAATTATGTTTAACTATGACTAATTAATTAATGATTGATGATTAATTGATGTTAATCAAGGGGAATTTCGTATGTATCAAATTATCTTCCCAAATTCCCATATTCTTTGTTCTTACTTGTAAATTAATGGAAGTAGGTAAATGGGTGGACAATTTTACTTGTCCTAATTCGTTTATGGATTGGTTAATATATATCGTTGTTGGGATTGATCTTGGTTCTTGATGAATTCATGAATTACCCCTTTCCCCTAACGCTAGGCTATGATTGATATTAACTTGGCTAGTGATGATATAATTGGCCTAGTTCTTGCAATAATTAATATTGTATGGTGTTGCTACACCTATTAATGGATGAAATTGGATTGGTTCAGTAAGACCAATGATGATGGCTTTTGAAGGATAATTGATAAGACTTTGTGATCTTAAACCTTTACTTAAATTGTGTTGGGTTTTACTTGGTGATGAGGTTCAATTGAAGAATGCCTTGTGTTTTAATTAGGTAGTGCTGGTCTGATGATGAAATTGAAATTTCTTGGTTATATGATTGTGAGATTATACTTAAGATTTAAACATATAAGGTTTGTTATGAATTGCCTATGTGCCTTATTATGACATGATGAAGAATATGTGTTGATCTCACATATGAGGGTTGTATTGAAATGATATTCTCATGCAATTCCTAATTAGCTAATGATATGAATATACAAGGGGTTATTCTCTTATGGCCTATACTATGTTTAATGATTAAGATATGCTGAAAGACATTTCAAAAAGGGACATAAGCTTAACACCAAGTGAAATAGATGTGAGGTGTGTCCCTTCCCAATGTGGGAAGGTAGGTTCATTATGATACTCATGAGATTGTAGACTATAATGCAATGTTCATAAAGAGGGTCCCAAGTATATCTCCTAGTTCTTGAACTATGTTGCCCCCATAGGAATACTTGCTTGTGGATCCACCTAAAATGCTATGTTCATGTTTTAGTACTACCTTGGAAAGTAGTCACCTTCTTTCGGTGTAGGGTTTCATAACACTGGATTCCACCTTTAGCTGTTGTGGTCAATGTCGGTTAAGGAAAGTGTTCCCGAAAGTAAAATGAAGTAACAAAGTCAATAATAACTAGGGTGATTTATGGGGTTTCACTTAGTATAGGTAGGGGTATGGGACTCTACCTATACATTGCACAAGTTGACTCTAAGTGGAGTCCTAGGAGGTTGTTCTTATGTATGATATTATGAAATACTTGATGTTGACTTTATATTATGATATTCTTACATAATGATGATTATTGATGAATATGATATTGGTCTATATTGCTAACTATAATGATATCTACTCATGATGCTATGTTATGTGAAGTTAGACATTGCTTGTGATCCTTTATTTGGTTTACTTGGTTGAGTAAGGTTATGGGGCTTTGCTTGGTCATGGAACATGTAGACTTGATGTTGGGTTATGAGTTAGAGTCTTGTAAGTGATGTAATATTAAGGATGCCGTGATACATGTTGACTTGATTATAGTAGATGATGTTGTTCTTGTGATATATATGATCTTATCTTAATTAATATGTGCTTATTGGCTTATATTGTTCTTGAATGTGCATTAAAGACTCTTAAACTAAAGCATGTTTTATAAAGTAAATATCCCTTTTCTCATGCATTCTTTGAAATGTTTTATGTTCATGTTTCCATACTTAGTATAAGTGGTGTACTAACCCATTCTTTATGTTTAATACAAAATGTAGGTTCCGGTTGTTGAGCTTCTAGAGGGTCATTTGAAGATAACTTGGACTCTCATTCTCCATGTTCGGTAGGTCCTCACTTTGCGAGGATGATTCGACTATTTACCTATTGAATGTTCTTTAGTCTTAAAAGCAATTTAGTTCATTCTCTTAAATTTGAAAACTATTATTGTATATGCATATATATGGCTTTTGTCGTAATGAAGTAAGGACTATGCCCAAAGTTTGTTTTCATGCCCCGAGCTACCCCCGAGACGCAGACACGTGACCTAGGACCACAAGTGATTCCAAGCTAACCCTGATGGCATGATAATGAGCATACTAAAGAATATAAGCTTTTGCAGAAGCTAAATCATACTTAAATTGAAAAGATGGGGAATACCCATGTGCTAAAACTGAGATATATGAAAACTGATGAGTTTAATACAAAGAAACTATTAACTCAACAGTAAGTTGAAACTAACTATGTCTAAAAATAGCCTCTAAACTGGACTATAAATAGTGGGACAAGCCCCAACTAATTCTAGCAACAACTGAAACTAAAGGACTAAATACTGAAAAGAAACTCATGACTGTTGTTCTCAGAGAATGAGGACTCACCATTGAATCTGCTAAACTGGAGATCGGAAATCGATCTATGCATGATCTGGAACCTTTAACTACATCACGAGAAGATGTAGCACACGTATGCGTTAGTACTTGAAGGGTACTAAACATGTAAGATAGAATAAAGCTTAAATAAAACATAACTGAAAAAGCACAAAAACAAGTATTAAAATCTAAACACGATGTACTAAATTTTGAGCTAACCCGATGCAATGACCAATTTATAACATTCTGAAACTCAATACTGGATATATTGATAAATAGTCAATGCAAAAGAGTCTAACTGAACTGTAGGAGCTACTAATAACCGATAATAAAACCACATGAGCTAAATTTGGAGTCCGATGTATACGCCCCATTGAGAGAACCCAATATACCATGCCAAAGGTATAAAGGCATGCTAGCGTGATCACTAAACTTATTCCCCACAGAGGGGACTTACAACCTACATGGTTAGTAGTTTTGGGACTAATTGGGTACGCTGAACCCTAGTCCAACTCGGTATTATGCTACTCGCATTGATTTATGTAGTTAACTGATTATCTCTGAATTTCTATAAAATCTTGGATAGCTCAAAACTGAACATATAAACTGAGAATGCAACATTTAATCTGATAATGATGCATTAATAACTGAGGCATGTATGACTGAATAACTGAAATATCTGACCTAGCATGTGTAATTCAAGTACTAAAGAAATACACAGCTAGGGTTCTGAAATTCATGCGATAAACTGAGTAATAACATGATGATCTGATTTGGAACATATATATTAACTAAGTCATGAAGTTCTGTTGTGATTCTAGAAACCCTAAGTTAAATCATTATAAGAGAATAAAGAACTAACAGAAAAGTAGGGACCCAATGGGTGAAAGGAACACACTAGTGAAATCCCACATGCGTGGTGATGAAATTCACGAAAAAACACTTCGGTTTCGGGGCTGGAACTGCTGGAACATTGTTGCATTCTTGAACTAGGGTTCTTGACCTTTTTCTCCTTTCTTGCTTCTAATTTTCTAAGTTTTGATTTATGATTTTGACTTAGGTAAGTTCTTGTTATGTTTCTAAGCATAAACTGAATAAAATCTGATGATTTAGGGTAAAAACGACGTATCTTAGGATTTAAACAAAGTGGGAAAAAAACAAAAGACCCCTGAGTTAATTTTTGTCGGACCAAACGACGACCTGGACTGACGTTCTGTCGTTCAATCGACGGTCCATCGTTTGGGTCCATAGGTTGGGTCTGTTCGACAGGCCTTTACTAAACGGGCATAACTTTTTACTCGTAGGTCTGATTTTAGTAAGGTTGGTGGCTATGCAAAGCTAATTCAATTATCTATCTTTTGGTATGTCATTGGACACATAATTCTTTATCTGCTAAGAGTTATGATCATTTGAAATTGACCCAACTGCAATTTCCCCCTAACTGTCTACTAATTTCCACCCACGGTCATACTTTACGGTCCGTGGGTCCATCTACGGACCGTGCTGATCAATCGTGGTTCTTTTCAGAGAGTGGGTAAATGAGGTGTTGATCAACGGAAGCAGAATACGGACCGTAGTCTGACCTACGGATCTTAGGTCCATCCGTCGTTCGAGACTTAGTCAATTTTTTTTGGTCTCAGATTTTGGGGGTTTCTGACTCAATCGAAGGATGTGCAGGATGGGACGTGGGTCGATTGCAAACGTCGATTGCACCTGCAGATTTTTCTGAAAAACTGGTTTGTGGTCTGTTTTGGATACAGGGTTGTACATTATCTCCCCCTTGGGAATATTCATCCTCGAATGAAGTCTAACTAGCTCAAATAGAAGGAGAGAGATGCAAACCCTACTACTAAACACTAAGAACTGAGTTTCTGACATAATTGAGTTCCGAAAACATGCAAATACGCTGAAAATGCAAGTACAAACCTAAGGAACATGATTCTAAGACTAAATTCATGCATGAATGACTGGAAAACTGAAGAGGAACTATTACCTCAAGATGGAGTTGAATCGGAAGGAAAGAGGTGAGGATACTTGGCTTTCATGGCTGCTTCTGCTTCCCAAGTATCTCCCTCTACGGACTGACTCCTTCACAAAACTTTGACTGAAGCGACTTCTCTATTTCTCAAGCTTCTAACCTGACGGTCAAGAATGTCAACTGGTACACCCTCATAAAAAAGACTATCTTTCACCGCCACACTCTCTAATGTCACTACAGAGGCAGGATCACCCACACACTTCTTCAAGTGCGAGATGTGGAAGATCGGATGCACTTTTTCTAAGTCTGTTGGTAATTTTAACTGATATTCCACCTTCCCAATCCTTTTCAATATATTTTAAGGGCCTACATATCTAGGAGTGAGCTTACCTTTCTTGCCAAATCTCATCACCCCTTTCACAGATAACACTTTCAGAAAAACCCAATAATCAACTTGGAACTCTAGTTCCCTTCTCCTTACATCTGCATAAGATTTCTGACGACTCTAGGTTGTCTTAAGTCTATCTCTAATGAGTTGAACTTTACCCATAGAATGAAGGACTGAATATGGCCCTATCAAAGCTGGTTTACCTACTCCAAACCAACCAATAGGATATCTACACCTACGCCCATACAGTGCCTCATAAGGGGCCATCTGAATGCTGTAATGGTTGCTATTATAGTAGGCGAACTCAATAAGAGGAAAGTGATCATCCCAACTACATTTGAATTTGATCACACAAGCTCTCAACATATCCTCTAGGGTCTTAATGGTACGTTCTGCCTGTCCATCCTCCTGCGGATTAAATGTTGTGCTAAGGTTAACTTTAGTACCAAGACACTTCTGAAATGACTTCCAGAAATGAGAGGTAAACCGAGGAACTCTATCTGAGATGATAGACAAAGGAACTCCATGAAACCTCACAATTGAATTAATTTAAAGCTTCGCATAGTCCTCTGCTGAATCTGTCGTCTTGACCGCCAAAAATCAAGAAGACTTAGTCATCCTATCGACTATCACGCAAATGGAGTCATGCTGTCTGCGAGTACGCGGTAACCCTGTGATGAAATCCATATTGATCACTTCCCACTTCCAAGTAGGAATGTCGATCTCTTGAGTCATACCCCCTGGTTTCTGATGTTCTACCTTGACTTGCTGGCAATTGGGGCACTTACTCACAAGATCTGCCATATCCCTCTTCATGCCATTCCACCAATAGACTGCCCGCAGATCCCGGTACATCATAGTGGCTCCTGGATGAATAGAATACCTGGAGTTATGGGCTTCTAAAAGAATATGTTGTCTCAACTCGCCCACATCAGGAAAACACAATCTACCTTGGTAGCGAAGTACACCATCTCCCCCTTCGGAGAAAACCTCCACTCTCTGATTATGGATTGCACCCTAAGTTGAAGAAAGATTACATCACTGTCTATCTTTTCCTTAACCTCCACTACCAAAGACGATTCTTCCCCATTCTGTACTGTTGCACCACTGTCTGATATGCTCATAAGGCGAACTTCCAAGCGAGCAAGCCTATGAACATCCTTCACTAAATCCATCCTTTCTTCCTCAACATGGGCTCCACTACCCATAGATAATATACTAAGAGCATCTGCTACTACATTCGCCTTACCAGGATGGTAATGCACACTAATATCATAATCCTTAAGGAACTCAAGCCATCTTCTCTGGCGAAGATTCAACTCCTTCTGGTGAACACATACTGATGGCTCTTATGGTCAGTGAAAATATGTACTGAACACCATACATGTAGTGTCTCCAGATCTTGAGTGCAAACACCACTACTGCAAGCTCTAGGTCATGAGTTCGAAAGTTCTACTCATGCACCTTAAGTTGTCTAGAAGTAAAAGTTGTAACCTTATCTCGTTGCATCAACACATAGCCAAGGCCCACTCTGGATACATCGCAATAGATCACATAACCATCTGAACCCTCTAGTAGAGTCAAGACAGAAGCTGTAGTCAATATAGTTTTAAATTCTGTAAAGCTTTTCTCACAATCATCTGACCATTTAAACTTGACCATACTTTGAGCCAACCTAGTTAATGGTGAGGCTATGGATGAAAATCCTTCCACAAACCTTCTGTAATAACCAGCTAGACCTAAGAAACTTCTGATATTTGTAGCAGAGGTAGGTCTGGGCCATTGTTTCACTGCTTCTACCTTCTGCAAATCCACTCGGATCCCCTCGCTCGATATAATGTGACCAAGAAAAGCAATGAACTTCAACCAGAACTCATATTTGCTAAACTTAGCGAATAACTGGTGATATTTGAGAGTCTGCAGAACAACTTTCAAATGACTGCATGTTCTTCCTCATTCCTAGAGTAAGTGAGGATATCATCAATAAAGACGATAACGAACAAGTCCAAGTAATGCTTTAACACTCTGTTCATCAAATCCATGAAAGTTGCAGGAGCAGTTGTTATTCCAAATGACATAACTATAAATTCATAATGACCATACCGATTTCTGAAGGCTATTTTCGGAATGTCACTATCTCTGACTCTGAGTTGATGATAACCCGATCTGAGGTTTATCTTTTAGAAATGTCTAGAACCCTGAAGTTGGTCAAACAAGTCATCAATCCTGGAGATGTGATACTTATTCTTTATTGTGACCTTGTTCAACTATCTATAATCAATTCACATTCTAAGAGAACCATCTTTCTTCCTTATGAACAACACTGGTGCACCATATGGTGAAATACTAGGTCTAATGAAACCCTTATCTATAAAGTCTTTCAACTGTTCCTTCAATTCCTCAAGCTCTGCTGGAGACATTCTGTAAGGAGGAATACAAAAAGGCTAGGTATCTAGAAGGAGATCAATCCCAAAGTCGATTTCCCTTTCGGGAGGAACTCCGGGAGATCTTCTAGAAACACTTTTGGAAACTCACTGACTACTCGAACTGATTCAAGAGTTGGGTTTTCAGAGCTAGAGTCCTTAACCCAAACTAGATAACAGATATAACCCTTAGAGATCATATCTCTGGCCTTAAGGTAAGAAATAAATTGACCCATAGGCGCTAAGCTACTACCCTTCCATTCTAAGATTGGTTCGTCTGGAAACTCAAAACGAACAATACTAGTTCTACAATCGACTGAGGCATAACATTAATGTAACCAGCCCATGCCTAGAATGACATCAAAGTCTGCCATTTCTAACTTCACAAGATCTGCTGAGGTGACTTTCTAAGAGACTGCGATAGGGAAATTTCTGTAAACCCGTCTAGCTATAACTGGGTCACCGACTGGAGTAGAAACTGAGAAATGTTCTGAGAGTGTTTCTGGACTGACACTGAATTGGACTACTATGTAAGGAGTTACAAAAGAAAGAGTAGCCCCTGGATCTAACAATGCATAGACATCAAGGTCAAAGACTTGTAAGGTACGAGTGACTACATCAGGAGAACCTTCCTGATCCTGGCGAGCCTGAAGAGCATACAACCTGTTCTGGCACTGACCGCCACCTGTACCAGATGATTTACCCTGCTGAGTCGGGCGACTTGCAGGTGCTGATTAAGTGGTAGATTTAGCTCTACCATTTCCACCACCTTGACCCTGGTGCTCTAAACTTCTGGTCATACCTGTTCTTGGAGGATGGAACACTAGCTGACGATGGGGTTGGAGCTGAAAACATTTCCTGAATCTACGAGCAATTTCCATCATCCAATTCTGCTAAGAATAGTCCAAGTTCTCATTCCTAGCCTTCTTATTCTCCGTAGCATGTTCCCTAAGCTTATCACCCTCAACCAGCTGAGCATGATTCATAAACCTAGAGATGTTCATATCTCCCTATAACATAGCATTTCTGCACTCTGTTTTCACCAAATTTGACACTCCATACAAAAATATAGTCATTTGAGCCCTGGAGTCAGCAACCATGTGAGAAGAATACCTGGAGAGTTGGTTAAACTTGAGTCCATACTCTTGGAATGTCATGTTACCCTGCCTTAAGTTCATGAATTCCTGGGCTTTTGCTTCTATTATCTCTATTGGGAAAAACCTGTCCAGAAAGGTCTCACTAAAGCAACCCCAAGTAATAGGAGCTGCATCTGTACCCCTATTTTCCTTCCACTGAGTGTACCATATATGAGCAATATCCTTCAACTAGTATGATACCAACTCAACCTGATCATTCCCAATGACTTGAATTACATCAAAGATCTTCTTGATGTCATCCAAGAAATTCTGAAGATCCTCATTAGTTTGTGATCCTAAGAACTCAGGCGGATTCATCCTAACAAAGTCACGGACCCTTGCTGCTGCTGATCCACCATTTTAACTCACGGGAGCATAAACCCTATTGTTCTGGTTGGTCATACTCTGAGCCAATATCTATATGTCATTCCTGAACTCAGCATTGGAGACTTACTGATCTGGGACTGGAGGAGTTGCATATGCAATCATGGCATTCGCATTCCTAGCGTTAGCTCTACGAGGAGACATAATCTGAAATGTAAGACGTCAAGTTAGAATGGAATTAGATCATACCTTACACACGATAAGAGTAACAACAAAGTGATGTATTCCTAAAGCACTTCATAGCCTCCATCTCATTAGATGTGGTGAACTTCACACCCATGAAAAGGACTCTACTTAGTGTTACATTTGTACTCATTTTAGAATATTTAATAGGAGACGTATTCTAGACTTCCAATGAATTTATATTGTTATATTATGTATGTGAAATAAAAGTAGAAGCCTATGTAGTTCTTCCTATTGCGAGGAGTCTAAGTAAACTCCCTATATATACATTATGTGTAAGCGATAGGTCTAACTAAACCTCAATGAATAAGTAGACTGAAAAGTTTGAAATTTTCCTTAGGTTAAACTATAATATATTACGACGAACGCTAAGAGGCTAGTCTAAATCCTCTTCGAGTATGATGACGTCGGTTACGTATAGTGGGTGCTCTCCAGATGTGAACAACTTGGTATCAGAGCATGAGGTTGAATATATTTATGATGGATGTCTTATTAAACCTTGCCTAGGTAGATTCTTATTAATAATTGTGATGAGAGCCACGCTTATGAATGAGATACTAAAATATGCTTAGGAAATTCTCGTCTTCTTGTAATCATATGTCGTGCCTCTAGTGTATAATTTATGTATGCTTTCACCTAAGCCTATTATTGTGGTTATAGGTATGAATACTCAAAGAGTAGCTGCAGGAAAGGCCAAGGAAATGATTGCAAATGCGGGTGCTCATGACAATCAAGCTTTTCCGCAAGACAATCCAGTCCCTCTACTTGAAGAAGTTGCTATGGGTGATCAAGTTCTTGTTACTCCTCCACCGATGACCGATTGATAGATAAGGGAAGCGTTCTCAATTTGGATCAATCCATGACTTCAAAATATAATGTCATCACTTCTCAAGTCCAAGGTATGACAGCCCAAGTGTATCGGGTAGTTTGATCTTGTGTGCCTCATCATGTTAGTACTATGGAATCTCGGTTGAGTGACTTTACTAGGATGAACCCTCCAATGTTCTTATGTTCGAGAGCGGATGAAGACCCTCAAGATTTCCTAGATGAGGTCTACAAAATCCTATTTGCTATGGGTGTGACTACAGGTGAAAAGGAAGAGTTGGCCACCTATGAACTCAAAGATGTGGCGCAAACTTGGTACACCCAATGGATAGACAATAGGGTGATAAGAGGTAGTCTGGTGTCTTGGGAGATCTTCAAGAGGGCTTTCCTCAATCAGTTCATTCCTAGTGAGCTGAGGGAAGCTAAGGTGGAAGAATTCATCAACTTTCGTCAAGGATGTATGATTGTACTTTAGTACTCCCTCAAATTTACAAAATTGTCTATGTATTCTCCATCCTTTGTGTCTAACCCAAGGGATGATATGAGTCGTTTTCTTTCGGGAGTGCCCGATGACTTGTGGGAAGAATGTGGTTTGGCTATGCTTCATGAAAATATGAATGTTTCCCGTCTAATGATTCATTTTCAACAAGTGGAAGAGAGTAGGCTAAGTAGGAAGAATAGAAAGGGCAAGAGGGCCAACTCTTTTGAAAGTAGTTCTTCAAAGGGAATATTGGAAATTAAAGTTAAGCCTATATTCAAGAAGAGGTTCTCTAATAAAGTTCCTTCTAAGTTCCCTAAGGTTCATGATGATAGGTTTCCTAACCCAATGTCCCAAAAGGGTAGAATTGGAAAGTCACTAACAGATAAGCCAACTTGTGGAAAGTGTGGCAAGAAATATTGGAGCGAATGCCTAATTGAGACGGGAAATTTCTTTAGTTGTTTAAAAGAGGGTCACAAGGTTAGGGATTGCCATTATTTGAATGGGCAAGACAAGGGGAGTTGATAAACAAGTGGTTCTTATGATGATGCTCCAAAGAAAAATCGCTTTTATGCTCTCCTTTCTAGAGGTGTACAAGAGAGTTCTCTCGACGTGGTGACTGATATGTTACACGTCTTCTATTTAAATGTTTATGCCTTAATTGATCCGTGTCCTACCTTGTCATTTATTACTCCTTTGGTGGCTAGAAAGTTTAATATTTTGTCTCATACATTGAATGAACCTTTTATGGTGAATACCGGGGTAGGTGAGTCGGTGGTTGCGAAAAGAGTCTATAAAAATTGTCCTATAATATTACCCAATAGAGATACTCATGTTGAATTAGTAAAACATGATATGGTCGATTTTTATGTCATTTTGCGAATGGATTGGTTGCATTGTTGTTTTTCTTCCATTGATTGTAGGACAAGAGTTGTCAAGTTTAACTTTTCTAATGAACCGGTCGTTAAGTGGAAAGGGGGAAGTTTTATTCCTAGAGGTTGTATCATTTCTTGTCTAAAAGGTTGTAAAATGATCTCTAAAGGGTGTCTATAACATATTGTAAGAGTCAAAGATTTAGACTTTGAAGTTCGTCCCATTGAGTTAGTCCCCGTAGTGAGAGAATTTTCAGAGGTATTTCCTAATGATCTTCCCGGAATTCCTCTTGAACGAAAAATTGATTTTTGTATTGACTTGCTACCGAATATGAATCCCATTTCAATTCCTCCTTATCGGATGGCTCAAGCCGAATTGAAAGACTTAAAGGCTTAATTCAAGGATTTGCTAGACAAAGGCTTTATTCAACCTATTATTAACCCATGGGGTGCTCCGGTATTATTCGTGAAGAAGAAGGATGGGTCACTTAGGATGTGTATCGATTACCATCCACTTAACAAGGAGACCATTAAGAATAAGTATCCTCTCCCTCGGATTAATGAATTTGTTTGATCAACTCCTAGGGAAAAGATACTTTTATAAGATTGATTTGAGGTCTGGATATCACCAACTTAGGTTGAGAGATGAAGATATTCCCAAAACGGCCTTACTAATAACATATGGTCATTATTAGTTTAGAGTTGTCTTTTGGGTTGACTAATTCCCCGGTGGCATTTATGGACCTAATGAATAGAGTGTTTCGAAACTACCTAGATGTCGTTGTGATTGTCTTCATAGATGACATCTTAGTGTATTCGAAGAATGAGGGTGATCATATGGGTCATTTGAGAGTAGTTTTGCATGTTTTGAAAGAATACCAATTATTTGCCAAGTATAGTAAATGGGAGTTTTGGTTAAGAATGGTTGTGTTTCTTGGTCATGTCATCTCTAGTGAGGTTGTAGAGGTTGATCCAAAGAAGAATGAGACAATTAGAAATTGGCCTAGACCATTGTCTCCAAAGGATATTAGAAGCTTCTTGGGTCTATTCGGGTACTATAGGAGGTTTGTGGATGGTTTTTCATCCATTGCATCTCCTTTGACTACAACGTGGTTGTGGATTCTCTATATCGTATGAAAATGGGTATTGTGTCTTATGTTGAAGAGGGAAAGAAAGCCCTAATGAAAGATGTCCATAGGTTCGTTCGTTTGGGTGTTCGATTAGAAGATTCTCCAAATGGTGGTTTTATGGTTCATCACAACTCTGAGTTATCTTTGGTGGTTGAGGTGAAGTCTAGGAAACAACTTTATCCATCATTGATGGAGTGGAAGGAATCGGTTCGTGGTAAGCTTAATGAGTCATTTTCCTTGGGGGGGGGGAATGGTGTTTTGAGGTACCAAGGGAGGTTGTGTGTGCCCAATGAGGATGATTTGAGAAATCAGATCCTAGAAGAAGCTCATGGTTCTTGTTATTCGATTCATCCAGGTTATACTAAGATGTATCACGACCATAGAGAAGTATTTTGGTGGGATGTCTTCAAAAGGGACATAAAAGAATTTTTTGCAAAGTGTCCAAATTGACAACAAGTGAAAGCCGAACACCAAAATGCAGGTGGTTTATTTCAACAAATCCAAGTTCCTACTTGGAAGTGGGAAGACATTAATATGGACTTTATAGTGGGATTTCCTCGGACTCAAAGGCAAAATGACTTTATATGGGTGGTGGTGGATAGGATGACATAGTCCGCTCACTTTTTTCCTGTTAAGTCCACTTACTTGGCGGAGGATTATACCAAGATCTATATAGATGAGATTGTGAGTTTCCATTGTATTCTGTTATCCATCATATCGGATAGGGTAACACAATTTAGATCTAGATTTTGGAGGTCGTAAAAAAGGGTTAGGTACAAGAGTGAAATTGACCAACACTTTTCATCCTCAAACGGATGGTAAAGAGGAGCGTACTATACAGAATCTTGAGGATATGCTTAGAGCTTTTGTGATAAACTTCAAAGGAAGTTAGGATGAGCACTTGCCTTTGGTGGAGTTCTCTTATAACAATAGTTACCCTTGGTCAATAGCCATTGTTGCTTTTAAAGCTTTGTATGGTAGGAGATATAGGTCTTCTATTGGATGGTTTTAAGTGGGTGAGTCCTCGATTCTTGGCCCCCGACTTGATTTATAAAACATTGGAGAAAGTTCGTTTCATAAGTAATTGATTGCAAATATCCTATAGCCGGCAAATGTATTATCCCGACAATAGGAGAAGAGAATTTGAATTTGAGAAAAGTGATAAAGTGTATTTAAAAGTTTCACCCATTAAACAGGTGGTGAGATTCGGTAAGAAATAAAAGTTAAGTCCTCGTTATGTGGGTCCCTATTATATTTTTAAAGGGTTGGCAAAGTTGCATATGAGTTGAGAATACCTAGTGAATTAGCTTCGGTTCATCCGGTTTTACATGTATCCATGCATATGAAATGCATTGGTGATCCCGAGTCCATTCTTCCTATTGAAGGTCTAGGAGAGGATAAGAATATCTCCTATGAAGAGGTTCCGATGGAAATTCTTACTCGTCAAGTGAAGAGGTTGAGGAACAAAGAGTTGGCTTCTGTAAAGGTGTTATGGAGAAACCACCTAGTTGAAGGAGCAACAGGGGAGGCCGAGGGAGACACGAAGTCCCGTTATCCTCATCCCTTTGATAATTAAGGTTAGTTGTTCCTCCTAATAATGAAATAATGGTTAAATTTTAGTTTGACTTGTTTTGCAAAGTTATGCATATTTATGAGAAAGGTTTTGCTAAAATGAGTTTTTATGGAAAAATGCTCTTTTACTTGATTTGCACTTATTTGGTGTATTTTGGTATGTTGTTGCCTTTACGAAGATGTATTGAACATGTTGATGTGTTTTTAAATGAGTTTTGTCATAGGTTACTCTTTATGTGTTGTTGAGCAATATTGACACTGAGAAGGATATTCCTCATGTGGTGAAGTTGAGCTCTTATATGTGCTAAACTGATGTTTTCAGTTGCTATGTGTAGACGCCATATTTTTTTGTTGATTTGAGTTGTAACTCATATTGATTATGTACGTTGTTAGTTGGGCTGCTAGTATTGAGTCTACCATTTCCCTTGGAAACATTTTTAGTGTCATTCGGGGACGAATGTTCCTAAGGGGGGATAATATAACACCACTAAAATTTGTGACCTAACCTAGAGTCTCACTTGATGTACTAATACTTTTCACACTATTTGAAGTCTTAAAATAATGTATATAAAACATTTAGGAGGTGTTGTAGTTTAAACGTCAAGGAATGTCCACGACGTCTAGTGAACTTGTTACTTGGACTAGTGGGGTGTCTTCATGGTTTTAAAGAGGTGTTCAAAGGATTAGTCATGGTGAGATGATGAGAATAGACATAGATGCTTAAGAAGGTGTGAAAGTAAGATAGGCCAATTGAGGTGTGCCATCCTTCAAGGGAAAACCAAATCCATAAGGCCAACGCTGCCCTAGAAGGGAGGCTACTTCCTCACTCTTTACGAGCATGACCATGGCTCATGTTCATGACCACGGCCAAGGTGGGGAGCTCGTGAGGTTACTTGGCCATGGTGGGGAAAAGAGGTCTCATGACCTAACTACTGTCCAAGACACCACGAGCCACTTTATGACTCGTGGTGCACGTGACGGAAGGAGAGTGTTGGTCGTGAAAATGCCTTAGCAAAATGAGGAGAGTTAGGCGAGGGATCGGGGAGCTACTGCCTAAGATCACCACGAGCAACTTAACAGGCCGTGGTACATCTTCACGAAAGGGATCAAGGGCGTCTCGTGGTTTAGCCTTAGAATGGAAGTGGAGATGGCTCATTGAGGGAACTACTGCCTCACCTTCCACGACAACCACCACGGTCCATCATGTACTTCAAGGACCGTGAAGTGGGGCGTGAAGGTTGACAGGGGCCAACAGTCAAATGATGTTACACTTCAGTTTTGGAAGTCCAACTTAATGAAGTGTAGTTTGGGTATTTGGGGGGTGGACTATTTATTGACTTTTGGTTAAAAACCATTCATTTGCATTTCCAAAACATATACCCAAATTGCTCCCACTTCTCTGTTCTTTCTCTCTCTATTCATCCTCCATTGAAGGAACATGAAGCTTGAGCAAGAAGACAAAGTCTCCAAGGTTTTTACTCAATTCTTGTGGACAAATCTTCATTAAGGTATGGTTTCTTCACTCTTGGGTTTCCTTTCCCCACGAGGTCCTATTAAAGTTAGTTTTCAAGTTATTCAATTCCTAGGGTTTTCCTCTAAAAAAGGGTTTTCTACTAAAGTCAAAATTGATGATTAATAGTGTTGAATTATGGTTTCCTATGACTAATTAAATATAGATTGATGATTAATTGATATTAATCAAGGGGAATTTTGTATGGATCAAGTCCTCTTCCCCAATTCCCAAATTCTTGGTTCTTACTTGTAATTTAATGGAAGTAGGTGAATGTGTGGACTGTTTTACTTGTCCTAATTCGTTTATGGATTTCTTAGTATATATCGTTATTGGGATTGATCTTGGTTCTTTATGAATTCTTGAATGAACCCTTTCTCCTAACCCTAGGTTATGATTGATGTTAACTTGGCTAGTGATGCTACAATTGACCTAGTTCTTGCGTTAATTACTATTGTATGATGTTGTCACACCTATTGATGGATGAAATTAGATTGGTTGAGGGTAAGACCAATTATGATGGATTTTGAAGGGGAAATGGTAAGACTTTGTGATCTTAAACGTTTACTTCACATGTGATGACTCTTAATTGGTGATGAAGTTCAATTGAAGCAAGCCTTGTGTTTGAATTATGTAGTTTTGGTCTGATGATGATATTGAAATGTATAGGTTTTGTGATTGTGAGATTATGCTTAAGATGTAAAGATATAAAGTTTGTTATGAATTGCCTATGTGCCTTATTATGACATGATGATGAAGATGTGTTCATCTCACATATGAGGGTTGTATAGAAAGGATATTCTCATGCAATTCCTAATAAGCTAATGATATGAATATACACGGGGTTAGTCTCTATGGCCTATACTAATTTTAATGATTGATAAAGGCTAAAATACATTTCAAAAATGGACATTAGCTTAGCACCTAGTGAATTAGATGTGAGGTGTGTCCCTTCCCTATGTGGGAAGGTATGTTCACTATAATACTCATGAGATTGGACTATAATGCAATGTGCATAAAGAGGGTCCCAAGTATATCTCCTAGTTCTTGAACTATGTTGCCCCCATAGGAATACTAGCTAGTGGATCCACCTAGAATGCTATGTTCATATTTTGGTACTACCTTGGCAAGTAGTCCATCTTCTTTTATTGTAGGGTTTAATGACACCGGATTCCGCATTTAGCTATTGTGGTCTTTGTTGGTTAAGGCATGTGTTCCCGAAAGTAAAATAAATTAACAAACTAAACACTAACTATGGTGACTTAAGGGGTTTGAATTATTCTCGGTAGGGGTATTAGGCTCTACCTAGACATTGCACAGGCTAACTCTAAGAGGAGTCCTAGGAGGTTGTTCTTATGTATTTTATTATGAAATGCATGATGTTGACTTTATATGATTATATTCATACATAATTATGATTATTGATAAATATGAAATTGGTTTATATTGCTAACTATGATGATATCTAATCATGATGTTATCTTATGTGAAGTTAGAAATTGCTTGTGATCCTTTGTTTTGTTTACTTAGTTGAGCAAGGTTATGGGGCTTTACTTGGTCATGGAACATGTAGACTTGATGTTGTGTTATGAGTAAGAGTCTTGTAAGTGATGTGATGTTAAGGATCTGATCATTCATGTTGAATTGATTATACTAGATGATGTTGGTCTTCTGATATATATAATCTTGTCTTAATGAATATGTGCTTATTGTCTTATACGGTTCTTGAATGTGCATTAAAGATTCTTAAATGACTTTGCATGTTTTTTGAAGTAAATCTCCCTATTCTCATTCATTCTTTCAAATGTTTTATGTGCATGTTTCCATAGTTAGTACAAGTTGTGTACTAACCCATTTTTTATGTTTACTACAAAATGTATGTTCCGGCATTTGAGCTTCTAGAGGGCCATTTGAAGATAACTTGGACTCTCATTCTCCAAGTTCGGTCGGTCCTCATTTTCCTAGGACGATGCCACTATCTACCTATTGAATAACGTTTAGTCTTAAAGACAATTTAGTTCATTCTCTTTCATTTGAAGACTATTATTGTATATGCCTATGTGTGGCTTTGTTGTAATGAAGTAAGGGTTATGCCCAAAGTTTGTACTCATTTTAGATGGTTTAATAGGATAAGTATTCTAGACTTCTTGTGAATTTATATTGCTATATTATGTATGTGAATTAAAAGTACAAGCCTATGTAGTGCTTCCTATTGCGAGGAGTCTAAGTAAACTCCCTATATATATATTATGTGTAAACAAGAGGTCTAAGTAAACCTCAATGAAGAAGTAGAATGAAAATTTTTGAATTTTCCTTAATTTAACCTATGATATGTTATAACGAATGCTATGAGGTTAGTCTAAATATTTTTCGAGGACGATGACGCCGGTTACGTCTAGGGGGTGCTCCCCAGATGTGAAAACTACCAAACATGGATTATGAGAATCCAAGTCTTCTTCAATGGCCCACTAAAAGCTCAACGGCTGGAACCTAGATAATTGTAGAAATATAGAAATATGGGTTAGTACACACTTCTACTAAGTATGGAAATATGCACATAAAATATTTGAAATCATGCTAAAGGGGACATTTGTTCAAAACCATGCTAAGTTACTTTTGAAAAGACTTATGCACAACCAAAAAATCCATATAAGCCAATAATCACATATTCCTTAAGACAAAGACATATACAACACAAGACCAACATCACCAATGTATAACCAAGTCAATCATGTGTAATAGCATACTTGAATACATAATCAAAACAACTCCAACATCATGTTATAACAATAAAGAATGAATAAGAGTTCATAACATTTCAACATACATAAGAGCCTCACTCATAACCCACAATCAATTCTAGAAGTGCAATGACCAAGTAAAGCTCCATAACCTTATTCAACCAAGTAAACCAATCAAAGAACCACAAGCAATGTCTAACATCACATAACATAGCATCAAGAGTAATCATCATTATATTTAGCAATATAGACCAATAGTTTTTTGATAAATGAAACAAACATTATATAGCATCATCAACATGAAAAGTCAACATATAAATAAAATTTACTTTATAAAACATAAGAACAAACTTCTAGGACTTACCTCAAATCCATCTAGTGTAATGTATAGGTAGAGTCCCATACCCACACCTAGACTAAGTCAACCCCTCAAGTCACCCTAGTTACTGTTCACTTCTTTATTTTATTTTACTTTAGGGAACACTTTCCTTAACCGACATTGACCAGAAGAGATAAATATGGAATTTGGTGTCATGAAACCATACACCGAAAGAAGGTGGACTACTTCAAAAGGTAGTACCAAAACATGAACATAGCATTCTAGGTTGATCCACTAGATAGTATTCCTATGGGGAAAACATAGTTCATGAACTAGGAGATACGCTTGGCACCCTCTTTATGCACATTGCATTATATTCTCGAATCTCATGAGTACAATTATTAACCTACCTTCCCTACTTTGGAAGGGACACTCCTCACTACTAATTCACTCGGTCTTAAGCTAGAACCCATTTTGAAATGTCTTTAAGTTCTTCTTTAATAATCATAACTTAATTTAGGTCATAGGAGACTAAACCCTTACATAGTCATAGTCATTAGCTCATTAGGAATTGCATGAGAAGATAATTTCAATACAACCCTCACATGTGAGATCAACACATTATCATCATCATGTCATAATAAGGCACATAGGCAATTCATAACCAACCTTATATCATTACATATTAAATACAATCTCACAACTTCACATATTCAATAAATTTCAATTACATCATCATAAAACTACCTACTTAATCAATTCACACGACAGGCTTCAATTGAACTTCATCACCAAGTATAAGACATCACAATTGAAGTAAAGGTTCAAGATTACAAGGTCTTACCAATTTCTCCTTCAAAAGCAATCATCATTGGTCTTACCCTCAACAAATACAATTTCATCTATCAATAGGCTTAATAACATTATACAATAGTAAATAACACAATAACAAAGTCAATTGCATCATTGCTAATCAATTCTACATGAGTTCATTACCTAGGGTTAGGGAATTTGGGTCAATTCATGATCTATTCCACATATTAGGTTTTAACATCAAGAACTAACATAATTAAACAATAATACATAATAAT
>JABWTJ010000891.1:61245-227864 GCA_016801875.1 Solanum sitiens | reverse complement strand
TATGTAGGGTTTAGTTATGCAGGTATTAGCTATGCAGGATTTAGTTATGTAGGTATTAGTTATGCAGGGTTTAGCTGTGCAAGTTTAGTTATGTTGGGTTTAGTTATGCGGGTTTTAGCTATGTAAATATTAGTTATGTAGATATTATTTAGTTACGTAGAGATTACAATACATGAGTTATTAACTATTGAATATTAAACTTGTTGTAAATTATTGATATATATTATTTATAAAATAATAATACATGCTAATAAAATGTGAAATATATTGACTAGTATATAATGCTAATATTTGATTAGCGTATGTACCGTTAAAAAATATACAATCAATTTCTAATATTAAAAAATATTTCTATTTGCATAAATCAATCAAAACGGTAAGTATAAAAATAAATGAAAATAATCTATATATAATAAGAAATAAAAACAACACATGTTGATAGGAAACAATATAGTTTCTAATTAAAAAAATAAAATAAATTAAAAGAAATAAAAATAATCTAAATATAAAAAAGAAATAAAAACAACAAACCTATATATAGAAAAACAATAAAATTTCCAATTAAAAATAATAAAATAAATTAACAGGGTAAATATGTAATTTATCACTTAATTACATGTATAACTAATACCCACATAACTTATTCCACCTTCTATCCTGCATAACTTTATACATAGATTCCCTCATAAGTTATGTTGTTATTAATTATGTAGGACTACAAAAATGCAACCAAACATTATATAAGTCATGTTGACTTTTCAACATAATCAAAAACTTTTACCGAACATAGTAAATCTAATGCAATGTTTTATACATGAATAAAATGTCCTCTTATACCGTAACCAAACGGCCCCTTAAGTTATTCTTTTTAACAAAAAAAATCTCCAAATATATAAAATTTAACAACATTCATCTTTATATTAAAATTTGTCCAATAATTAGCGAAATTCTCACAAAAATATATGCAGTTCACATTACTACCAGCAAAAGTTTTTCTAAGAAAATTTAAATTTTCTGAGATCTTTGCTTGCTAAAAAGAAATAAAGTTACAACGGTGTGAATCTGCAATAGTCATGATCTAACTTTTCTCCTTATCTAACTAATGAAGTTGGAGCGTAATTTCTGTTATAAAGCAGAATAAGAAAATAGATGAAACATTCATAATACTAATCTGAGTCCACAGAACCCACTCTATCTCCTTAAGAAATTTAATCCCCTCAAGTATCCGAGGTTACAAATTAATTCCTTCCAAGATAAAACGAATTAACCTATTAGAGAAGTAGTGGTATCTCAAACTTCACTTATTTCAGCGAACACAAGAACAACAACAAGAGCACACAGAGACTAAGTCGATCGACAATTTATTTATGTAAGAAAATGTATGCAGAGAAGAAAAAATTTTCAGCGTTGAAAAACGAAAAAAAAACATCTCTATTTTTAGCCACTTGCAGCAAGGAACACATCTGTTAAACAATGGTGTGAACGCTTCTATTTAAACATGTCATTTCAGACTGTTGTGACTTTTGGGAAAAATGACATTTTTTTGGAAGGAACAGGTTCCTTCAATACAACGTTATCGTTACACAAAAAATTCAAAATAAATTTTACTGCGCCAAATTAATTCTGTTAATTAACTAATATCGTAAAATAATTTATAATAGAAAGGAAATTAACTAATGAGATTTATGAAATAAATTTTGTCCAAAAATATAATCAATCAATCATTTGTTGAATCCGAATCCGAATCCGAAGCCGAAATCGATGCCGAGCGAGCGAAGACGACGGCGCGAGAGGGCACCTTCTTCTCAACCCTATAAGAAGTAAAGGAAGTCTTTCATAATATAAGGACAACAATTTCCTTTCTTCTACCAATATGGGAGAAATGACTTTTCATTTGCACTTTGCAATGACTTTTCATTTTACCTCCAAAAATTGATTTCCCACTTTTCCATTTTCTCTTCTTATTTTCCATTAACACCTTGATAAAACCAACAATCCCCCTCATGAATGGGGAATGCCTATTGTTAAAACATATGCATGAAAAACTTGTTTGTCTTGTAAGTAAGGGTTAATCACATCCAGATAAGTAGGTTTCCCTTTAAACTTTTCGTAGTGAACATATATCAGTTATACTCGGTTAATTGGTAGATTTGATATCTTTGAACCGTTGAGATTTGGTTTATATCTATACAACATAAGTCATATAATCAACCCTTAAACTATTTTTGGTTCTCGGTTAATAAGTGCTTAGAAAATTGGCCTTACCGAATTCTCCTTGAAGTGGCTTACACTTCACACTTACATAGGTGGTTTCTAAATGTGTTATCTCATAAATATACTATTTGATATACCATGTATCGAACTTAGAAACCATTAAAAGTTCTTATGCCTTTATCCTGGTTACTAAACGTTGTCTCATCATGAGAATGGACCATAAAATAATTTTTGACTATGTTGAACCATAATCTACGACTTTGTTTTATCTTCTTGAACCTAGATCTTGAGATCTCCAGTTTTCTAGGTAGAGTTACCGCCATGATGACTTGTTCTCGGCCATACTCCCATTCCCGTCGATGATCTCTCAATTTCCTCTCTAGTTAGGCCTTTTGTAAGTAAATCCGACATATTATCCTTTGACTTTACTTAATCTATTGTGATAATACCACTAGAAAGTTGTTTTCTAAAAGAGTTATGTCTTCGTCTTATGTGTCGAGACTTCCCGTTATACATAACTCTTCCAACCCTTCCTATTGCAGCTTAGTGTATGCATATATGGGCCATTGGTTTGGGCCAAAACGGAATATATTATAAGAAATTCCAGAGCCATTCATCTTCTTCACCTGCCTTGTCTAAGGCGATGAATTCATACTCCATTGTAGAGCGAGCTATACATGTTTGTTTGGATGATTTCCAATATTTTGATCCTCCACCAATAGTGAAAACATATCCACTTGTGGATTTCGTTTCAGTTGACCCACTAATCCAATTTGCATTACTACATCCTTCAAGAACTGTTGGATATTTGTTGTAATGCAAAGCATAGTTTTGAGTGCCATCCAAGTACCCCAAAACTCTCTTCATTACCAAACAATGATTTTGATTGAGATTACTTGTGTATAGGCTCAGTTTACTGATAACACATGCTATGTATGGTCATGTACAATTCATGACATACATCAAACTTTCTAATACTCTGGCATAATCCAATTGAGACTGACCTTCACCTTTATTCTTAGCAAGATTAAGGTTCACATAAATTGGGGTCTTTGACTTTTTGAATATAATGAGATTAAGACAATGCTAGACCATTAGGAGTTTTGTGAATCTTAATTCCCAATATCAAATCGAAAAATCCTAGATCTTTCATATCAAACTTACTAGCGAGCATACGCTTAGTAGCTTTTACATTGGCAATGTCCTTGCTCCTTATCAGCATGTCATCCACATATTGGCATACAATGATTTCCTGATTCGGAGTATCCTTAATGTAAACACATTCATCACATTCATTGATCTTAAATCTATTTGACAACATAGTCTGATCAAACTTTGCTTACCATTGTTTCGGTCCTTGTTTTAGTCCATAAAGTGACTTAACAAGTTTGCATACTTTTTTTTCTTTATTGAAAACTATAAAGCCCTCAAGTTGTTCCATGTAAATCTCTTCCTCCAGCTCTATATTTAAGAAGGCGAGTTTCACATTCATTTGATGGATTTCAAGCCCGTATACTGCAGTTAGGGCAATTTGCATCCGAATTGATGTAATCCTAGTCACTGCGAGTATGTGTCAAAATATTCAAGACCTTCTTTCTTTCTAAAGCCTTTGACATAAGTCGTGCTTTATATTTTTCAATAGTTCTATCATCTTTCATCTTCTTTTGAAAATCCATTTTGAACCCAAGGGTTTGTTTCCTGGAAGAAGATCAACCAACTCCCAGGTATGATTGCTTAGGATTGATTCAATTTTACTATTCACAACATCCTTCCAAAAATTTGAGTCGCTAGAAAACATACTACCTTGAATGTTTGAGGCTAACTTTCAAGAAGGAATGTTACAAAGTCAGATCCAAATGAAGTAGTTGTCCTTTGACGTTTACTACGCCTTGGACTCTCTTCATTGGTTTCATTCTCTTTTGTATCTTTTCGAGGTTGTTTAGACCCCCCACTAGATGACTCAAGTCTAGTTTTGTATAGATAGATATGTTTAAAAAATTTAGCATTATCTGATTCCATTATCATATTATCACGAATATCTGGTTGTTCATACTTATGAACCAAAAATCGACATGCCTTACTATTTGTGACATATCCAATGAATACACAATCCACAATCTTAGGCCCTATTTTCACCCCATTGGGTATAAGACCCTGGACTTTGGCTAGACACCCCCACACTTAATATTTCAAGTTGAGTTTTCTACCTTTCCATTTTTCATATGGAATAACATGTTTCTTCTTGTGAAGCACTCTATTGAGTATTTGATTTGCTATAAGGATAGCTTCCCCACAAGTTTTGTGGTAAAACCTGAAATTATAAGTAAGATATTCATCATTTCCTTTGTAGTTCGATTTTTTCTTTCTGCAATTCCATTAAATTGAGAAGAGTAAGGAGCAGTAGTTTGATGGATTATTCCATTTTCAAAACATATTTCTGCAAATGGAGATTCATATTTTCTGCCTCTATCACTTCTAATTATTTTGGTCTTTCTATCCAACTGATTTTCAACTTCAGTTTTATATTTCCTAAATGCATCTATTGCTTCATCCTTACCGTTTAGCAAATAGACATAACAATATCTAGTGCAATCGTCAATAAAAGTTATGAATTACTTTTTCCTACGACGTGATGGTGTTAACTTCAAGTCACAAATATCAGTGTGAATCCTTTCTAAGGGATTTGAATTCCTTTCCACAGATTTATAAGGATGCTTAGCATACTTAGATTCAACGCAAACTTGACATTTTGATTTATTGTATTCAAATTTAGGCAAAAGATTTAAGTTAATCAGTTTTCACAATGTTTTGTTAACAACATGTCTCAAACGTTCATATCATAAACATTTAGACTCAAGCAAGTAAGAAGAAGCAGATTCTTTATTAATATCAACTGCAATTACATTGAGTTTAAAGAGGCCCTCACTGAAGTAACCTTTTTCTACATACATTTCGTTCTTACTCGCCACAACTTTATTAGAAACAAATACACATTTGAATTCGTTCTTAGTCTGAACTGGTATAGAAACTAAGTTCTTTTGCAAATGGGGAACAAACTGATATGCTCAAATTATACCTCCCTAAAGAAGTATAAGCGATCGTAATTAAGTAGAGAACCCAACTAGTAGATTGGGATCGATCCCACGAGAAAAACAGTTTAGACTTAACTTTAATTCACAATTATGTCCGTTTAGTCAATGTCTTTCCGAAAACAAGTAAATAAAGAAGGGGGGGGGGGGGGGGGGGTTGTGAAACAAGTTCCTTTAACAATCTAAGTTAACAAGTAAACGAAAGTAGATGTTGAATTTTTATCAAGTTATGAGAATAAATAGGGTATATGTGTTCCCTATAGGTTCATAACACCGTATTCCTAGCAATAACAATTATTTCTTAGTGTATTGCATGCAAAATGGCAAGTTAGATATCTCTTAGTCCTTGGTCCGGTATGTAGAGAATTTCACCGTGCACTTCGTCCAGCTACGTGTGTATAATTTACTAATCCTAACATTTACCTCATATTAGACACCATAATCGATGTATGACTTAGTTATTACTTCGCACCTGTCACATCCGGGGAGCACCCTCTAGATGTAACCGGCGTCGTCGTTCTCTTTTAGGACTAAGACTAGCCTCTTAGCATTCATCATTACATTCATAGGTAAAAAATATGGAAAATTTAAAACTTTTTAATTACTTCTACATGGAGGTTTACATATACCTATACATACACATAATATATTCATATCGAGTATACGTAGATCCTTCATAGAAGAAGATTACATAGTCTTCTACTTTTATTGCACATAGGTATATATATATATATATATATATATATATATATATATATATATATATATATATATATATAAGATAGAACATAGTCTTTAAAGATTTTCTCATCTCATAACCATCTATCAAGATTATATCAAATTGGGCATAGACCATACATCAATGTAAAGGAGCCACATATAGAATTATACAGTCCATACTCAAATGAAAAGAGAAAGAACATAAGAGTCTTAAATCTAAAACAACTTCATAAGCTCGATATTGGCATCGCCCTCGGAAAGTGAGGACCTACCCATTTGGATGATTGAGAAATTCCAAGTCTTCTTCAAAGTCGTCTCAAAAAGCCTTCAATGATCGGAACCTAAAATGTTGAGAAAAAGGGGGAAAATGGGGTTCGTACACCACTTGTACTAAGTATGAGACCATATGCATAGATAATATCAAATCATTCTAAAAAGGGACATTTAGTTAAAATATGCTAATTTACCCTTCAAAATCCTTATGCATAATCAAGCAAACCATACCAATCAATAAACATATTCATTAAGTCAAAGCAAGTAACATGCATATCAACATACTTGAACCCATATTATAATACAACCCTATCATCAAGTAATAACATCACAAGCATGAATAAGAGTTCATCATATAATAATAAAGCAAGACAACTACTCATGAATTCTCATAAAGTCAACAAGTGCAATGACCAAGCAAAGCCCCATAAACTTACTCAATCAAGTAGCCCAACAAGAACCATAACCAATGTCCAACTTCACATAACATAACCTTTAAGGATACATAACATCATACTTTAGCAATATAGACCAAATACATGTTCATAGGAATATCAATCACCATATAATATCATTTACATGTAAAGTCATCATATTATTATCATTTGCATTCATTATCATATACATACATAATATCAACCTTCTAAGGCTTTCCTCAAGGCAAACTAGTGCAAGGCATAGGTAGAGTCCCATACCCATACCTAGGGTAAGTCAAACCTCTTAAGTCACCCTAGTTGGTTTATACTTCATTACTTCATTTTAGTTTAGGGAACGCTTTCCTTAACCGACATAGATCACAAGACCTAAATGTGGAATCTGGTGTTGTAAAACCTTACACCGATGGAAGGTGGTCTACCAGCCAAAGTAAAATCAAACATAAACGTATCTTTCTAGGTGGTCCACTAGCTAGTCTTCCTATGGGGGCAACATAGTTCAAGAACTAAGAGATAGGTATAATCCCTCTATATATCACTTGGCAATTGGGGCCTCCTCTCATGGGAATCCATTGGATGAGTATCCCTCCTTGGGGAGTCAACACCACATGTGGAACTATATGGTGAATCTTCCTCTATGGAAAGTCATCACCTCCCATTGTCAAGTTCACTCGGTGCTAAGCTAAGTCCCTTTTGAAATGTATTTAATGTCTTTATAAATCATCATAACTTATTGTAGGTCATAGGGTCTAGACCTTGTATAATCAACATCATCATAGATCAATAAGAATTGCATGAGTATAGTCTTTTCATCATAATTCATATAAGTGAGGTTTGCACATTTACATATTCATTCATGATAAGGCACATTGGTAGTCATCACCATCCTTATAACATTTACATCTTGATAAACCTCACAACCATAGTTAAAACATTTCAATTCAACATCATACCACCCTATCAATCATAATACAAGGCATACTCCAACACAACATCATGACTTAAATAATCACAATTAACCATAATTTGAAGTAAAGAATAGGGATCATTAGACTTACCAAGTCTCCTTCATAATCCATCATCAAGGTATTACCATCAACCCTCAACTACCCCCAATTAGGGTATAGTTTTATCATAAAACAATAAACAACATAATAACAAGGCTAATTGAATCACTACATCACAATTCATCACTAGTTCATAACTTAAGACAAGATACTTAGGTCAATTCACAACATACTTCATAACCTAGATCAACTTCTCAAGAACTAGCATAATATGACTATAATTCATCATATTCTATTCATGATTTATACAATAACATCATCTAGTAGTAAACCAATCAACAACCAAGTCAATTGAACCAACATTACACCATTAATATCAAGATCATAACCTAGGGTTAAGGGGTAAGAGTATTCTTCTACAAACTAGACCAAACCATCAAGATATATAATAATTAAGTTAGAATACATGTTAATCTATTCATAATATCCATAAAATCATAAACAACTCAATTCATAACTTCAATGTCGAGATTGGGAAAGACCCACATGAAAACTCAACTTTTGAAAATACTTTGAAGGAACCCTTTGGGGAAAGGAGTACCAAAGGTGAATTGGATCTCATACCTTAATGTTTTATGAAGAATTGATGGTGAATTCGTCCCTTTACAGCCCCTAAAACCCCCCCTAGTTTGGTGTTCAATGGAGTTCTTCACTTGAGAGAGAAAGAAGAGAGAAGGAAGAGAGTTTGGGTTTGTGAGTTATAATTAGTATAATGGGGTTGGGGTCTTTATATGGGGTGTTAAATGAATTAATTAGGCTTCTTAATCCCCTAACTACCTAACCCCTTAATTAATTAATTAGGACTTAGTCAAAACGAGCAGAAAATTGGACCTTCACAGACGAGACCTCGACCAAAGGTCCGTCTGTGAGTCGACGACCAGTCCCCCTTCCGTGCTGCACATCCGTCGTCTTGGTCAGAGACTATGAAAATGAGGCCCTCCAATGATTTTTCCAAGTGTTGGTCGACGGATAGCATCAACGCCCCGTCGATCAACACACGCCCCATCGATGCCCTATCGTGGGTACACACTGCCCAGGCAGTGTTTGACTCCAACGTGCAAGGGTCCTCCTCAAGGGCCCTTGGTTGGTCCTTGGGGGGTTGTACCCGAACGTTTTGACCATGAATCAACTTAAACACATGTTAGACACCCTTCCACCAATTTTCATCATTTTACAACTTCTAAAATCTAGTCAATTAGGCGAAGGCACGCTAGTACCTCCTTAAACTAGTTTTCGGACGTCATGGACGTTTTGGTTTCTAGGCTTCCTAAATGAATTATATTCATTAAAATGAACCTTAAAACAGTGTCTAGACCTTATGACACTTAAGTTAGGCTCTAAGACACGTCTTGGATTTTCGAAGTGTTACAACACCCATCGACACTAGCCTATTAGATAATATCACACCAAATCTATGTTGATAAATCGTTTTCTATTCCTACCTCCTTGGTCCGGCAAGTAGCAACAAGACGAGTTCTAACACGTGCACTCGTTAAAAAGACTTCTAAGAGAAAAAATTATCAATACATGCAAGAACACTATTTGAGAATTGTTTAATTTCTAGTTATACTTTGTTAATTACCCATGGTTCCCACAACCCTAGTTGTGGATTTAGTTACCCATGCAAGCAAGATCACAATTCATAGTTTTGAATGAAGAAATCATGAACTTACTTAACAATAAGAAGAAATCCAGATATTCAACTTGAAATTGCAAGAAAATTCTTCGAAACAAATCCAGAAATTGATTAATTGCCCAAGTTTGCAAAACCCATTCTCCAAAACACAAAATAGAACAATAACAATAGTAGAAAACCTCTTAAACGAGGTTTTAATACCCTATATATAGAAAACATAGTCCTAAAGAAAAAGGAATTGAAATAAGGAAAGTTTTATTCAGGTACGCGACTTCAATCGACGACCTCACTGACGGACCGTCGATCCGTCAACTGCCTCCATAGTGCCATACTTAGAATCTTGAAAATTCAGGTACTGGAACCTTCTCTGAACAAATCGACAGTTCACTAGTACGGTCCGTCGATCTATCGACGAGCCATCATTTGATCTCGTGGTTCCACACTTGGTTAGATTTCCGTGATTTTCTCCCATAGTCTGAACTGCACATCGATGTTCACCAACTACGGTCCGCCGATCAGACGACGTACCGTCGAAGGCCTTCGTAAGTCATCATCTGCAATTTTCAGCTGCTTCCTATGCTTTCAACCAGGACATCTTTCCTGCAAAACAAAACATAAAAATTGTTAAAACTACTACAAAAAGGATCTAAACACACACAAATCTTAAATAAAATGCATTGAAAATACCATGAAACCACGGTACATCAACACCCTCAACTTAAATTTGTTGTTTGTCCTTAAACGACGCACTATGACTCAAAACAACATTTGTACAAAAGTGATACGTCCAAACTTACACCTCAAATGAGAGTGTAATTGGTTGTTGTCACTTTATAGTTGTCAACAAGAGTTGAGAACGTTCCCACATAGAATTTCTTTTCAGACAATGTTTAGTGTCGCTCTTATCCGATTGTTGTCACTATCTCCTAATAAATTCAAACAAAAGTACAATTGGATATGAATATCAATGTAGCAAGGTCTAAGCATGAAACGATAATTTAGATTCCAAATCTATTTTATCAATGATGATTAGGTATGGGTTTTCTGTTGATTAAGAGAAATTAGGTTAGTGTTCACTATGACAAGAAATTGTAAAACTCTTATGAAATTGGAGCTTCAAGCGATCACAATTTCACAAAACTCAGTAACTAAAGCTTATCTAACGCTTCTCAACATAATTAGATAATAATCACTTACATTCTCTCGAGCTACAATTGATTCTTTTATAAAGAACTGATTTATCTGGATGTGAGGTTGAAGCTATTTTCTCTCGAATTCTATCTTAAGCTTCAATATAGTAAAAAGATTAATGCTTTTCCTAACAAGTGTTTTTCTCTCAAACAACCACTTAATTCAGGTCAGTATAATGTGTGCACTCCTTAGACCATATTAAAACCTAAGCTTGAATCTATAGCATGTGAAAAAAGATTACTCTCTGCTCGTTGTACAGATTCAGATTCATAGTCTCATCATAGATCCCACACACTTGATTTGATTACTTAGTGACTCATAATGTTGTGTACATAACAATTGATAATAATTGAGAACATAATCATGAATACTTACGATAACACATTAAAACTTGAATTCCAACTTTATAATTTAAAAGTCTAAACTGTCTCATGTTACCAAGTATTTGAAAAACAAGAGTAGTTCGAAAAAAATCTTAAGTTCCCTTCGTTGTTCGTCGTCCACAAATTTATAATAATCCTCTAGTTCAAAAAAATAACGCCCTAAATAATAACCCAAAAACCTTTTTTAAAAAGACCTAATGTCATCACGGACCCCCATAACGGCCCGTGAAAGGTTTCACGGTACGTACAGAAGTCCGTGGTCTTGCCTTCGAATCTTCAAAACTGAAATCTGGCTTACGGATAAAATCACGGACCATCAAACTGATCACGGTCCATGAAGACTTCCGTGGTCTTCGATTCACTTTTTGTTTTGGGCCCTTTTCCCTGCTCTCTGGAATCTTGTTGATGGACAAAATCACGGACCATCAAAATTATCACGGTCTGTGAAATCCTCTGTGGTCTTAACTTCAATTTTATCACCTCTGGACACTTTTCACTGCTCTCTGTAATCTAGTTGATGGACATGATCATTGACCATCAATAGTATCACGGTCCGTGAAGACTTCCATAGTCTGTATTTCAACTTTCTCAACTGTGGACACTTTTCACTGCTCTCTGGAATCTTATTGACGGACAGAACAACGGACCGTCAAAGTTATTACGGTCCGTGAAAGCGTCCGTAATATTCACTTGAATTTCCTCAACAGTAGGTGTCAGGATTTCTCTTCTGTCATCATACTTCACGGTCATTTACACGGTCCGTGAAATGAGCCACGGACCGTTAAAATGGCCGTGAGTCACTACTTCTCTTCTTTGTATCATTCTTCCTGCATCATCAACAAACACATCAAATCATACCAAATGCACTCGATTCTAGTATTAGTTCCTTGTTTTTAAGCGTCAAACTGTACTAGGATATCCCTGTACATAAAAAAGTATACACTTTTAAGCTCTAGCAATCACATGGCCAACAATCCCGACTCTTTCTTTGATTTAGTGCAAGCTTACACTTTCAGGCTCGACAAGCTAACTCATGCGAATCACATCATCACACAAACTCACCATGTGACAGACACCTCTACTATTTTGCCTCTCACCAAGGTACCAACTTTCCGATACCGCAACTAGTGCCCTTACTTCAAAAGAAATCCTCATTTTTCACACAGTGATTATGACTTTGGGTACAAGGATATTTGTTCAACACTCGCGCTCAAGAAAAAGTTCAAATACAGTTAGTACTCTTGGCCATAGGCTAGCCCTTATTTTTACTACTTAGGTTCACCACACTAGACTCTAGGATCACGGTAGGATTTTCTTGGCTTGTAACGTAGGCTCAGGTCAGGTGTGGTACATTTGGATACATTTTTAGTGACTTTTTACGCTCTTTGATATTACCAGTAAGCTTCCTTCCTCTTTTCATTGCCTTTGACACCCTATTTCTCTTCTCTTCTTTGCCTTGTTCCCTTTTTGGATGTGACTTCCGCTTCTTTGCATTTTTTTCTCTTAAAACTCTTTTTTTTCTATTCTTCTTTTCTTTTTCAATCAATTGGTAATTTCAACAAGTCACATATTTTTCTCACTTAGGCTTTTCTTTTCAACATCCAACTCTTTTCATACCCATTTTTGGGTCCTCACTCATAATATCCACCCTCAACTCATGACTTTTCCATGCGTTGAGGTACACAATACCCGAAATTGGGTTAGGGACAAGACGAGGTTACTTACTGCATAAGCCACCCTTAACTTAGGCTTTTGGCCTAAGTCAAGGTGCACATGTCCAAAGAGGGACTGGAGCCAAATCATTAGACCTTGGGAAGGTGAGTTGGTGAATAAAAAAAATTGTTCTATTACTGGCTCAACATATTTGGATCAAAAGGGACAATTATTTCATTTGGTTAGCTTCTTTTAGGCTAAATATTGGCTATTTCTAACAAGGGCTTATGATCACTTCCTAGATTCTAATACAGATTCCCTTCGCAGGACTAATCAGACAAGTTCTAGTTAGGTACCAACTATTGAACACTCAAATCTCCTCACACTTTCTTGACACATCATTACACTATCAGAATATCAGATTTTCCAATTCAGGTTTTAGTTGAAGGTTATGCAGTGGGTGCCTATTTATGTCATGCTTAGAGCCAACACATTCAACTTATCTTTACTGATACATGCAAGCACTATCTAGGATGGGGTACCATTTTTATTAGCCATCATGCTTCATTTGTCATGCTTCTATACTTGTACAAACTACGACATGTCGGTTCAATAAAAAATTAAGAAGTCTCTTGGGGAAAAAGAACACAGACAAGAAAACCCCAGGAGAGGATTGCGAGTTGGGCTACTCAGAATTCGCCCTAAAACTCACTTTCCATTTAACCCACCCCCAACAAAAAATATGCAATTGTCCCCAATGCATAAGAAATCACAGATACAATGTGGTAGGTGTAGCAAACCTGTGGTGCATAGCGCCGAAGAAATCTCAACATGCGGGTGAGTCCGGTTTCTCAGAACCCGCAAGATCATCATTTGGGTCACCCTATGTAGTGCCCACATCACCCTCCACATCATCAATAGTGCTCCTATCACTGGTACAGAACTGGATGCTCCAGCAGCCATCTCTAGTTCTCTCCTATGTCGTATATCCTCCTCAACCAAAGATGCTCTCCTAGCATGCTCTAGCTCCAACCTCTCTTTCTTTCTCGCATGGGCCTCATCACCGGCCTTAGTGGGGTGGTTGGAGCGGTGCCTCTTGTCACGACCTCGCTGCTCAGATTGTGGGTCAGCAGGGACTTTGAGCAAGGCCTCAAGAATTGTGTCCTCTGCTAGCTCAGTGGGGGCACTCTCTAGCTCAGTCCCCCTCATCTCCAAGATGGCATCTACGTCGGCTCGCAGGCTGGCCAACTCAGTATGGATGGCAGTGAGGTCAGCAGTGGGAGATGGGCGTGCTAGAACTCGTAGCTCAAAGGCATCGAGGCATTTGTGGACCGCCTGAATCTGCTGCTCGACTTGCTTGGCCACCTGCCTCTCTATGCGGTCCTCTGCCTCAATAATGGATTTCTGTATCCAAGGCTGATGTGGTGGAGCAGAGTGGCCAGCTTTGCCTCTAACCTCTGAACTCGAGCTATAGGAACCAACGCCGCAGATGGTGGTGTAGATCTCGATGAGCTGGATGTCCTGCTGGCTGTATTTGAAGAAGTTGTCGGAGTGGGGTCAGCAAGATCTGGTGCAGCAGGGTCAGCCCCTTGGGCTAGCTCCACAGTGTCCTCCAAGTTCTCGCTCAGTGGCGGAACCTATATAAAATGTCCTTACTGGTTGCCAGAGTGTATCATAGTGCCAAATTAGCACTCCTGCCTCCCTGCAGAACTGGAAGATCAGACACTGAAAGAGGTAAGTGGTAGAAGGCTTAAATACCCTTTCGTGGATCTCCGCTATAAACACCCGAGCGAAGTCTATCTCCAGTCCCGCTATCGGAGCTACTACCATTACCGCTTATCCCATGTGAGTACATTATCAGCTTTTGTGGGCGATAACCTGTGTCAGACCAGAAGCCAGAAAAACTTGGCTACAAAAGTAAGGGTAGCCTTCTTGATCAGCCCTCGGGATCTATCAACCAGTCTGCCCTCTCACCATCGGACGCCATATACTGATCCAACCATTTCTTCAATGCTTCTTTCTTGACTGTGCTGCGCTGAAACTCACCAATCTTAACGATCTCCCACCTGTAGTCAAACTCAAAAGTATTTTGGGTCCACTGTGTACCGTGGTGGGGTCGTATAGGAAACGGCGGATGCTATAATCGGATATGTCAACCCGGCATCCCCGGACTAGTGTAAAGGTGAGATAGTCCTGTTTGACAGGTCTTGCCTGCCTGTCTATGGAACCTCGGATAGTAACCACGTAGGAGGCATAGAACTCCTGGACGATCTCCTCACTATAAGTGTCAAAATCCTGAGCCATCCAGTCAAATTTGTGCTGATTGAACTGTGCACCTCTGGGACCGTTGGCAAACTCCCCGTGAGGACTCGACGCTCCACTATAACCAGCCAAGTCATCAGCCCCTTTTCATTCAACATATTCGCATCCTTATACACCTGGTATTATCCCTCTATGCATCACCGGTTTGGTTCATAAGCAACCGGTGCGATGTCATCTGCTCAGGGTGCGGGTGCAGACTTTGAACTAGTAGCCTCATCAGACGAGGCTTGGTGGTCTTAGCCCTCTGATCTTTTGGCTCCCTGAGAGGTGGAACTGGAAGCAGTGGCTGCTTTTGACCCAAAAGATTGGGCCGACTTTGAAGGAGAGGCAGACTCGGAGCCGGATTCTGAGCCCGCTTCTGAACTAGAAGCAGCCCCGGATGGTGAACCGGTCACTGTACATTTCTCATCAGATTGGGAGGCAGAGACTATGATGGGATTCACCTTCTGGGGGGTTCCCTTAGTAATCCGTGATGTTGCTATCGGTGTTATGGAACCTGGAGGGACATAGAATGGGTCCTTCTCGTTATTGGTGTCTTCATCGATCAATTGATAAGACGTGGCAACCGACTTGGATTTGCCCCGCTTGGCATAGACAACGTCCTTCTTGGGAGCTATTTGTACCTGTGAATCAATTTTTAGTATCATAGCACCCTTACGAAACAGTCGACAGGTAATGGAAAGAACAAAAACTTGAAAATTAGAAGTGCAGGTCAATTCTAGATAGTCAGATCAACGGATACTATCGACGGCCCGTCGATCACGTCTGTAGTGTGACACTTAGAATTATTTTTATGATTGGTTCAAAACATAATTTCTGAAGGGAACGACAGACGTGCAGAACGGCCCGTCAATGAATCGACGAACCGTAGTCCAATTCCGTCGTCTAACACTTAGATTTATTTTAGGAAAGGGGTGAAATCAGGTTCTCTAAAGGAAACGACGGACGTGCAGAATGGCCCGTCTATGAATCGACGGACCGTAGTCTACTTCCGTCATTTTGTACTTAAGAATTTTTATGGAGGTATCAATCGACGGACCCCATTGACGGCCCGTCGATCAATCGATAGTCCGTTGACGGGGTCTCGTATTGATAGCCTGATATGAAAATTTAGGCCTTTTATAAGATCCAATTTTTTGTGTCTTTGGTGACCCCATTTTGTCACAACCAGATTCTAAACATATTTATTAACGCACTATAACACTAATTCGTCATTCCTAGGGTTCCAATTTCATACAATTATCAATCCAATTCAATCAGAATAAGGAAACCTAAGTCAGAACTTTCAGACATACAGAGACACACACATTTTAGACAGACCAATATGCTACACAACCACATTCTATCATTTCGAGGGACGTAACTACACAATATTTAACATGCAAATTCACCTAATGTAGTCCTTAGGTCAAGACTCACTCCCGAATTTCTATGTACAACTATGAACGAGTCAAGGTTATTGGAAATCAAAGTATCTATTGTCGTAGTTGTGTGGTTGTGTGCAAATGTGAACTTTCGATTTGTAGCCTACGCGCCCGAACTTGATCACCGACTGAAGAAGAATGGAAAAATAGAATTTGGAAGAGATGGAGAGTTTGGGAAGTAAGAATTCTGATAGGTGAATGATTTGGGATTTGAAGAGGTTGAATTTAAGTGAAATAGGAAGGAAAAGATGGGATGAAACGGTTATGGAAGGTAATTTTACAAGAAATGGAAAGAGGGAATGAATTTGAAAGGTTATGTCTTTTAATATTACTGGCCGGGTTGGGTCAGATCACTGGCAGATTTGGATCTACAAAATCCCGTCATCAGTCCGTAGCTCAATCGAGGGTCCGTCAATTGGGACCATAGATCACTTCAGACTTAGAAAAAAATTGGAAACATACCTGGGATCTACGACACCATCGACGGTCCGTCGATAGGGTCTGTAGACCTCTACACCAAACCATTTTCTGCAGATTTTTGCTTTTGCTTCCTGCACATGTAACACCTATTTGGACATTCTTTTTTGTGTTTTTGTGGACACTTTTGAGACACGGACCATATACTTATCTCTAGGCAACACTAGCACACAAGCAAAAATGAAATAATAAAAAAAATGAAACAAAACTACGAATCTTTCTACTAGGAAAAAAAAACTAACGTTGGCTAGAGGATACACCTTGGGTTGGCTCCCAAGAAGCGCTTGATTTAACGCCGCGGCACGATGCATGCCCCTTGATTACTCAGACTTCATCAGGATGATAGGCCTCTACCACTTCATGAACACTCTCTGCATGCCCCAGATAGATTTTTATCCTTTGTCCGTTGACTGTGAACTTTGCGCCTTCCTTGTTCTCCAACTCAACTACTCCATATGGGAACACTTTAGTTATGAAGATTGGCCTTGTCCACTTGTACTTGAGTTTTCCCAAAAATAAGCGCAACCTCGAATTGAATAGAAGTACCAAATCGCCAACTGCAAATTCTCAATTTTCAATCCTTTTATCGTGATACCTTTTCATCTTATCTTTGTAGATGATTGAATTTTCATAGGCCTTTAGGCGAAACTCATGAATCTCATTCAACCCATTTAGTCTTTGTTTTGCTGCTTCAGTCTAATCTAACTTCAGTCTCTTCATTGCTTACATCGCCTTGTGCTCTAGCTCGATCGGTAAATGACAAGCCTTCCCATATACAAGTTGGTATGGGGACATAAATATGAGAGTCTTGTATGTAGTGCGGTAGGCCCAAAGAGAATCATCAAGCCTCCTTGACCAATCCGTTCTATTAGCATTCACAGTTTTTGCCAGAATTTTCTTGATCTCACGATTGGACACCTCAACTTGCCCGCTAGTCCGTGGATGGTAAGGAGTACCCACATTATAAAGAACACCAACAACCCTTTGAACAATTTATTACAAAAGTGAGATCCACCATCACTAATAATGGCCCTAGGTGTACCAAATCATGAGAAGATAATCTTTTTCAAGAATGCGGTGACACTCTTTCCTTCATTGTTAGAAGCGCAATTGTTTCCACCCATTTCTACACATAGTCAACTGCCACAAGAATATACTTCATCCCATGAGAACTCACAAATGGGCCCATAAAGTCAATGCCCCATAGATCAAATAACTCGATCACAAGAATAGGATTCAAGGGAAGTTCTTGCCTTTTCAAAATTCCTCCATCTCGTTGCCACCGATCACATGATTTGGCAAAATCGTGAGCATCTTGGTAAATAGTTGACCAATAATACCCACACTACAGGATCTTATGTGCAGTACGGATACCACTATGGTGCCCACCCACAGGCGAGGAGTGACATATCTCTAAAACACTCAACATCTTAACCTGAGGTACACAACGATGAATTATCCCATCGGCACAACTCCGATATAAATAAGGTTCATCCCAAAAGAACATTTTTACATCATGCATGAACTTTTTTCTTTGGTGGAAGGTCAAATATGATGGGACCACATCGCTTTCTAGATAGTTCGCAAAGTCTGTGAATCATGGAATCAAATCTTGAGAAACGGCCAATACATGTTAATTTGGGAATGCATTATCAATTTCAGCCTTTTCGCCTAATTCACGCATAGCTTCATCCTCCAATCTGGACAAGTGGTTGGCAACTTGATTCTCAGTCCCCTTTTTATCTTTCACCTAAAAATTAAACTCTTGCAGCAACAATACCCATCTGATCAACCTTGGCTTAGCCTCCTTTTTCGCCATCAAGTACCTCAAAGCATAATGGTTGGTACGCACTATGACCCTCGTGCCAAGCAAACAGGAGCGAAATTTCTCGAATGCAAACACCACCGCGATAAGTTGAGCTTCATTCAGGGCTTTACTTGCATAGTAGATGGGGTGAAGGATTTTATCCCTTCTTTGTTCCAATACCACACCAAGTGCAACCCCACTCGCATCACACATCACCTCAAATGACTCACTCCAATGTTGTGAAATAACAATGGGCGCGGATACCAACTGCTCTTTCAACTCTCCAAATGCATTCAAACAGGATTCATCAAAATAGAACTTACATTTCTTCTCGAGCAGTTTGCACAGAGGATGTGTAATATTCGAAAAATCCTTAACAAACCTCCTATAGAAACCCACATGCCCAAGAAAACTTCTCACATCCTTGACAGAGATAGGTGGAGGAAGCTTCTCTATCACTTCCACTTTAGCTCGATCAACCTCTATCCCCTTATCAGAGATGTGATGGCCCAACACAATGCCTTCTTTCACCATAAAGTGACATTTTTCCCAATTTAACACCAAATTACAATCCTCACATCTCTTGATCACCTCAGCCAAATTACTCAAACACCGATCAAATGAGTCTCCTACTACAAAAAAATCATCCATGAACACCTCAATAGGGTCCTCCACCATACCAGATAATATCGACATCATACAACGCTGAAAGGTCATCGATGCATTACATAACCCAAACGACATCCTTTTGAATGCAAAAGTCCCATAGGGACAAGTGAAGGTGGTCTTTTCTTGATCTTCTGGAGCGATAAAGATCTGATTGTATCCCGAGTAGACATCGAGAAAGCAATACCAACCTTTGCATGCATGTCTGTCTAGCATCTGATCCATAAAAGGCATAGGGAAATGTTCCTTTTCTGTCCACGCATTCAACTTCCCGTAGTCCATGTAAACTCTTCATCGGGTCACTGGCCGCATTGGAACAAGCTCGTTCCTCTCATTAGGTACCACTGTCATCCCACCCTTTTAGGCACGAACTGAACAGGACACACCCAACTGTTGTCCACAATAGGATAAATGACTCCAGCATCCAACCACATGATGATCTCCTTTTTCACTACCTCTTGCATAGGTAGATTCAACCTTCTTTGGTGCTCAATACTCGGTTTGTGATCGGGCATGAGTTGGATTTTGTGAGAAAAAATACCGGGAGGGATCCCAATAATGTCCGTAATAGTCCAACCAATGGATCTATTGTACTTCTTCAATACCGCCACTAAGCACTCTACTTGTTGTCCATTAAAATCTGCTGCAATTATCACTGGCAAAGTGTCATCTCTATCCAAGAACACATACCGCAGATGAGGTGGTAGAGCCTTAAACTCTAATTTTGGGGACTCATCAATAGATGGTTTTGCGGGTGGAGACTCGCAATGGTTCATATCCAAGTCTAATTTCTTCGGCTTTGACCGATATTTGTTTTGTTCAAGTGCAGCCACCAAAGAACCATACTCTTTAATACCATCACTGTCAAAATTCATGATAACTGCCTCTAGTGCCCAACACATAGTCGCTCTTCAATTTGCACTTCAAATACACTCTCAACCCTGTAGGATATAGCAGATACCGTTTGGATCACCACTTTGCTTCATGGACCTACATATATTGAAAGTTGCTTCTTCATTATTCAACCTAAATTTCATTTGCCCCTTTTCCATGTCGACTAATGCACGTCCAGTGGCAAGGAATGGTCTTCCTAGAATAATGGAAACCTCAAAGTCAATCTCACAGTCAAGAATCACAAAATCGGCTGGAAATATGAATGACTCCACTTTCACAAGCACATCATGGAGTATACCAATGGGCCTCTTCACAGTTCGATCGGCCATCAGTAACCGCATCGTAGTAGGATTTGGGTCACCCAAGCCTAACTTTTTATAAATAGAATGGGGCATGAGATTTATGCTCGCACAAAGATTACATAGTGCCTTAGAAAAGTGTATCAAACCTATCGTACATGGAATAGTGAAGGCACCCGAATCTTCTTTCTTCTACATAAGAGGCCTTGTAGCAATAGCACTACAATGCAGCAGTTTGTCATCATCTTCAAAACTCACTGATCTCTTCTTTGTCACAATGTCCTTCATAAATTTAGCATAATAGGGCATTTTTTCCAAAGCTTCTATCAGCGGGACATTGATGGAAAGTTGTTTCAACATAGTGATAAATCGCCGATATTTACCATATTAAGTCTTCTTCACTAATCTCTGTGGAAATGATGGTGGAGGTCTAGGAATGGATACCACTTTCTGAGATATCTCTGCTTCTTTCGCCGCTTTGTCCACAACTCTCCACTAGCTTCTACTACATCTTCGTCCTTTCTCATATCACCTTCTACTACTGACGACATAGGTGGATCAATGGTCTGCTTACCCCTTCGAGTAGTGACTGACATGCAATGCCCGTCATTTTTAGGATTCTGGATAGTGTTGCTTGGAAAAGTGCCAAGTTGGCGTGGGTTCGCAGTAGTAGACAACTTAGCCATCTGTGTCTCAAGATTTTTTATCAAAACCACATGTGCATCCACCTTTTGTCCGATGTTAGCTGGGTCACCTCTCATCTCCTTGACATTTTCATCACTAGTATCAAACCTCCTCATCATCTTCTGCAGCATATCCTCAACTCGCGCCATACTAACTCCACCGTCCTTAGGAGCAACTTCCCAATTTTGAGGGGAAACATATGGCCCACTCATATCATTCATGTTACCATAGTTATTCTGGTTGAAGTTGTTATTGCGGTTGTAGTTCCCATCTCGGACATATTGACCCTCTCGGTTGTAGTTACCATAGTTTCAAACTTGGTTTCCTTGACCTTGGCGCCAATTCTACTGATTGAAGCCTTGGGCGTTTGGTCGAAACCCCCCCTTCTGATCATTCACTGCATAGACATCCTCGTCATAATAGTACTCATCTACCGGCGGTGGTGGTTTAGTCAAATATTTCACCGCATTTACCTTCTCTTCACCTCCGCTCACATGTTTCAAGACCAACCCTAGCTCAGTTCTCATCTGCGCCATCTCTTCACGATGTTAGTAGCTTGTAACGCAAAGGTGTTTCTCCTAGTGTCCGACTTTCTAGTGCTCCAAGCTTTGTTATTTAGAGATATCTTCTCCAACTTCTCTGCAATATCAACATAGGTACATTCTCCATAGGATCCACCCGCAATAGTATCGAGCACTGCTTTGTTGTTATCATCTTGACCTCTGTAGAAGTACTCGTTCAGTGACTCATCATCAATACGGTGGTTTGGAACGCCTCTCACAAACACAATAAATCTATCCTAAGAGCTACTCACCAACTCTCCAGGTAGTGCCACAAAGTTATTCACCTTATCCTTGTGGTTGAGCTTCTTAGACGTTGGATAGTACCTTGTCAAGAACACATCTCTCAACTGATCCCAAGTATAGATAGAGTTGTAGGGCAGCTCGGTGAACCATATAGAGGCATATCCTGTCAGTGATAAAGAAAAAACTCATAAACCAATGACGTTCAAGTCCAAGTCTGGTCTACCCACACAACTTTTGCACAAACCTCAGTTTAGCGATATTGGCATGTGGATCTTCATATGGTAGTCCCGAAAACAAGCCCCTCACGGTGAGCATCTGAATCAAGCTTCTTGTAACCATGAATGTGTTACCAGGTGGAAGAGATGATAGGACAAGATGCCCATCGGAGTCCGCAATGTCCACGTTGCCCCTAATCTTGAAGTCGATGGGCTGCAGGAGGTTGCGCCCTCAAGACATCACCAAGCTGATTCTCACCGAGTGCATGGTTGTGTGCCTCAATTGGTAGTGGAGAATGCTAGCCTGCTCCATCACCTGGATTCACCCAGTTAGGGTTAACTGGGACCCCTTGATTTTCCATCCTTTTCAGAGTTTAATTTAGTTCTGGGTCGTATAGAATGAGTGATTCACCTCGGCTTCGTGTACTTGGCATACGCTAGAGCTAGACCTGAGAGAAACAAAAAAAAAAAGTAAAACCAGGAAATAGTTGACTAAAGTTCAATAATGTAAATGAAAATTAATCTAAAAGACAGATTCCCGGCAGCGGCGCCAAAATTTGATACGCTTAAATTATACCTCCATAAAGAAGTATAAGCAGTCATAATCAAGTACAGAATCCAACTAGTAGGTTGGGGTAGATCCCACGAGGAAAATAGTTTAGACTTAGCTTTAATTCACAATTATGTCCGTTTAGTCAATGTCTTTTCAAAAACAAGTAAATAAATGGGGGGGGGGGGGTTGTGAAACAAGATTCTTTAACAATCTAAGTTAACGAGTAAATGAAAGTAGATGTTGAGTTTTTATCAAGTTATGAGAATAACTAGGGTATATGTGTTCCCTACAGTTCATAACGCTGCATTTCTAGCAATATCAATTATTTCCTAGTGTTTTGCATGAAAATTGGCAAATTAGATATATCTAAGTCCTTGGTCCGGCATCTAGAGAATTTCACCCCGCACCTTCGTCCGGCTACGTGTGTGTAATCTACTAACCCTCACATTTACCTCATATTAGACACCATAATCGATGTATGACTTAGTTATTACTTTGCACCAATCGACACTAGCATATTAGATAGTATCACACTAAATCTCTGTTGATAATTTTTTTCCTATTCTTACCTCCTTGGTTGCAAGTAGAAAAAAGGCAAGGTCTAACGTGTGCACTCGTTAAAAAGACTTCTAAGCGAAAGAATTATCAATGCATGCAAGAACACTATTTGAGAATTGCTTAATTGCTATTTATACTTTGTTAATTACCCATGGTTCCCACAACTCTAGTTGGATTTAGTTACCCATGCAAGCAAGATCACAGTTCATAGTTTTGAATGAAGAAATCATGAACTTACTTTAACAATAATAAGAAACCCATAAGTTCAACTTGAAATTGCAAGAAAATTCTTCAAAACAAATCCGGAAATTGATTAATTGCCCAAGTTTGCAAAACTCAATCTCCAAAACACAAAATAGAACAATACCAATAGTAGTTAACCTAAAAAATGAGGTTTTAATACCCTATATATAGAAAATATAGTCCTAAAGAAAAAAGAATTGAAATAAGGAAAGTTTTGTCCAGGTACGCGACTTCAATCAATGACTTCACTCACGGACCGTCGAATGCCTTCGTTAGACAAGACTTGGAAATATTTTGTTTCACCGGATAGCACCCTTTCTGAATCAAACAATGGACCAACAGTATGGTTTGTCAATCCATCTACGGTCCGTCGATGCTCTTCCATAGCTCCATACTTAGAATCTTGAAAAGTCAGGTACTGAAACCTTCTCCTAACCAATCGACGGTTCATCAGTACTGTCTTTCAATCAATCGACGGACCATCGTTTGCTCTCGTGGTTCCGCACTTGGTCAGTTTCCTTGATCTTCTCCCATTGTCTGAGCTGCACATCGATGGTTACCAACTACGGTTCACCGATTAGATGACAGACCGTCGATGGCCTTCGTAGGTCATTTTCTGCAATTTTCAGCTGCTTTCTGCACTTTCAACCTGGACATCTTTCCTGCAAAACAAAACACAAAACTGTTAAAACTACTACAAAAAGGCTCTAGACACAAACAACTCTTAAGTAAAATACATTGAAAATACCGTAAACCACGATACAACACATGCGAGACCTTGTTCAAAGTCACCACCTTACCTGATGTAATCTTTAATAGGACCTTGCCAGTTCCTTCCACCTTTACAACATCGGAGTCTGCCATAAACAGCTTCTCATTTGTAGGTGCTGGAGTATATGATGAAAATATTTTTTGTTGGCATACACATGGCATGAGGCACCACAATGTATTCACCATTCTCTTGGATTTCCAACCAAGTTGCATTCTGAAAGCATTGGATAGAGATCGTCCATCTCTCCTTTGGATTCAACCAAATTTGCTTGATCCTTCTTCTTGTACTTCTTGGGACCCCGACATTCAGTAGCCCTATGACCACGTTTGCCACAATTGAAGCAACTTTCATTGAATTTCTTCTTAGGAGGATTGCTCTTTGGACCACATGCTTTCTTTCTTTTCTTTGAATTACCACATGACCTCTTTTTTGCGGCCTTGTTATCCTCTTCAATTCTCAGTCTTACCATGAGATCTTCAACAGTCATCTCCTTGCTTTTATATTTCAAGTAGTTTTTGAAGTCCTTCCACAATGGAGGTAACTTCTCAATAATGACAACCACTTGAAAAGCTTCATTTACAACCAATTCTACATTAAAGATTATGTAAGTATCAAGTATAGATTTAATATTTTCAACATAGGCATTAAATAAATTTATATCTTCAACAAGGAGATTATGGATTATGACCTGCAATTCTTGAACTTGGGTGACCACGGTCTTACTATCTACCATCTTATAGTCCAGAAACTTTCCCACTATGAACTTTTTCATTCTGACATCCTCTGTGTTGTACTTATTTTCTAAAGCATTCCAGAGTTCTTTTGAGGTTTTGACATTATTGTACACATTGTACAGATCATCTTGCAGGCCACTTAGAATATAATTTTTACATAAAAAATCAGAATGTGTCCATGCTTCTGTTACCAAAAATTATTCCTCGGGCGGAGTTTCATACAACATAACATGAAGGTTCTCATTGATGAACCTCTGCAGACTCAACGTAGTCAGATAGAAGAACATATTCTGCTGCCATCTCTTGAAGTTGACTCCAGAAAACTTTCCAGGTTTCTCATCCGGTGCTAGGGCAGAAGTTGAACGATTGCAGCACTCACTGTTCCAACATTTACTTGACTTGAATTAGTCATTTTTCTATTACAAATGGTTTTATTATGTGAGATACTAACAGTAAAGAATAAATCCTTACACAACTTGTTTTTGATTTAACGATAAAGGTTTTATGTTCTTTTAATCATTAATCTAATGAATTTTAAAAATTCAAACAAAGTAAAAAACCATAAAGGTTTTAATCTCCAGAAACCTTAAATACAGAAACTATTAAATTTCTTAAGCTTGTTATCCCTATATTCATGCTAGGAAAAATAAAGTAGAAACATAAAAAAGATAAAATAGAAGAATACTAATCCGAGTCCACAGAACGCACTGTGTTTCCTTAAGAAATTTAATCCCCTCAAGTACACGAGGTTACAGATTAATTCCTCCCAAGATAAAATGGATTAACCTATTAGAGAAGTAGTTGTACCTCAAACTTCACTAATTTCAGCGAACGCAAAAACAACAACAAGAGTGCACACACACTCAATCGATCGAAAAATTTATTTATGTAAGAAAATGTATGTAGAGAAGAAAAAAATTTCAATGCTGAAAAATAGAAAAAAAAAACATCTCTATTTGTAGCCACTTGCAGCAAGGAACGCGTCTGTTCGACAATAGTGTGAACGCTTCTATTCAAACATGTTGTTTCAGAATGTTGTGTCTATTGGGAAAAATAACGTTTTTCTGGAAGGAACAGTTCCCTTCAAAATGACGTTATCGTTACACGTAAATTTCAAAATAAATTCTATTGCGCCAAATTAGTTTCGTTGATTAACTTATTAACTAACATCCTGAATCAATTTATAAGAGAAAAGAAATTAATTAATGAGATTAATGAAATAATTTTTTTCTAAAAATATTATCAATCAATCATTTGCCAAATCAAATTCAAATTCAAATTCAAAGCCGAGCGAGTGACGACGACGGCGTGATGGGCACCTTTTTCTTAACCTTTTAAGAAGTAAAAGAAGTGTTTCCTAATATAAGAACAACAATTTTCTTTCTTTTACCAATATGGGAGAAATGACTTTTCATTCGCACTTTGCAATGACTTTTAATTTTTTCCCCAAAAGTCGGTTCCCCCACTTTTTGATTTTCTCTTCTTATTTCCCATTCACACCTTACTAAACCCAACAATTTCACCACTATCTTCACTCTATTATAGTTAAAATGTAATTATATCAATAAATTTTTGAGGCAGTATGATAGCTGAGGTGATCAAGATTTTAATTTTCATATCTGACACTTAATTTTTCGTTCTCCATTATTAAAAGTAAAAGTCTCATGTTGACACCATTCTTGGATATTCAATGAGAAAACATATTTTAACTAGTAATTCTTTGATATTAAATCAAATGAAGAATAAATGAAAACATAATTGCTAATAAAAAAGATCTGCATATTATTGCCAAAAAGAATTCGAAGTACCATCAGTTGTATCTCATGCTAAAGGAATTTGTTAGTCGCGAGTAGTGGTGCAAATGAGCGGGTTAAAAATGAGTCAATATAAAATGAGTAATAATTCAACCGTCATATTTCATATGGGTAAAATTGAATTGGGTAAAATACAAGGTACCCCATATTTATCCATATTTTCATGAGTAAATAGTACTCTACTTAAGAATTCAATATGGATAAAATATTTTAGTTTTTTTTTTAATAAAAAATGTTGAAAATACTTTATTTAATTTTATTGTATCATAAAAGTAAAAAAAAATCCTATAAATTTTCAATATAATATAATTTATGTAATAACAACTGATCAATATTATTTTATTTCAAAGTAAAAGAATATTTGCATTTTAGGAGTAAATCATCTTTAATGCACTTTAAGCAATATCAATACTAATACATGATTTTCTTAATTTGCACTATTATTTGTTATCCAATTCAAAATTGAATAATAATAAAAAATAGAATCATAATTATCAAAAGAAATGTACATTTTATATATATACACAACCACACATATCGGAGGGCCAAAGACTTCACATTTTCAATTATAGAGAGAAACTAGATAATTTACCCGCGCTTCCCGCTGTAATAAATAATAATTGCATTGAACTTACAAATAATTTTTTACTAATATCCAAAAATAAAAAATGATCAAAAAGTAGGTTCTGAATTTTTTTTTAGCAATATTTCAACAATAATTTGATTATTTGTCATTATCACATAACTCAAGAACCTCTAATGAATGAATTATTCTAGAAACAATAATTCATTTGTTCTTTAATTAACATTAAAAGGAAAATAAAGAAGAAAATAATAATATATATATACAAAAGCATTTCGTAATTTAAAAAATATTTAAGTTGCATAGATTATACAATTGTGATATATGTCTTATAAGAAAATTCAAAAATTTGTAACCATATTCAAAAAAGAAATTGCGCTTGAACATGAAAGAAACTATAACTTTTGAACTTGTATAATGAATTTCTTCAATTGATTTGTGAGAAATTCCATATCTATGTAAAACTAGATAATATATACGCTTATACATAGTACTAAGTTATAGAATTTAAAGATAAATATCAAAACATGACTTCTTGAAATTGGGTACAATAATTATTTTCTGCACAATGAATAGACATACGATATGTGTACATGTCCAATATAATCAGAGACGATAACTTTACACAAACATAAACGTACTCAAAAACAACAATTAATATCATAAGCATAAATTAATGATACACCAATAGAAGCAAAGTACATGAATATTTAATTTTGTGGAAGTAGACGAAGATCATAATTTTTTATGAAGAGGTATTTAAATATTTTTGCATGTGTTAGTTTTTTGCATGTTGAGTTGAAGTTAAAGAACAATTTGTTCAACAATGTGTATTGAATATATTTGTAAATTTCTTGTTATGTACACTGTGCAATATTTATTAGTTTGTATTTTGTATTCAGTTGTTATTTTATTGTTGTATTTTGGGATCAGTTTTTGTTAATTTTGATAATGTATCATTTTTTATTCATTCCTTTATATTTTCCACATTTGTAGATATTCAATAATTTATGAATACATTTTATATGACTATGATATTTCAGATTTTATTAATGAACTTTTGTTGGAATTGTGTTGTATGCTATGAAATTTTTATGTGTTTGTTGTATTTGTGTTGTATGATTATTGTTAATGAATTCATTTTGGGTGATTTTGGATTCAGATGTGTTTATACTAATTGTACTTTGTGTGAGCCTTGTTTGTATCCGTAAAGTAAATATACACATTGTAATGCTATTTGTATGTTTCCAAAGTAAATACATATTAGTTGTATTCAGTGTATTCTTATTGTATTTTGGATTCAGATGTGTTTATTCAGTGTATTCTTATTGTATTCACACTAAAAAAAACTTCAAAGTCATTAATAAAGTCAGGAGTAGAGTTGTTAACAAAGTCAAGATTAAGTAACTAATATATGTAGTCACAATTGTACTTGCATCATGTTATGAACAAAACTTTATTCAAGTAATATCACTTACTGAATACATAACAATCATCATGTTATGAACAAAACTTCATCATAGTAATAAAAATTATGTATTCACAATAGTAATTCTTCATATTTCATAGAAGTCCCTTAACATAATCGTATACAAAATAAATATTGAAACTGTATCCATTTCAGAACAAATGCTTACAACATACATTACATTGATCATATTTGTTTCGTTAAGGAATACAACTTATTCAAATAGTCATACGTTATCCATCGTTCATACAATTTACAACCAAAACAGAATACGGACGAAAATAGAAAACAGACGAAAACAGACTACTTGTTTACAATTGTACGAAACCTGAACACTACGCTTTACAATTATTTTCAATTACACTTTCAATTTTTTTCGTACTATATAAATTTCAAATATCCGAAAGAATAGAGATTAACAATTATATCAATTATAAACAATTAGAAAAAGAATAAGGAAGAAGAAATTATCTCGTCGAATTTGTATGGAAATCTTGAAAATCAAAAGTTGAGAGAATTCATCAGATTTTGGGAGTGTCAGTTGATTTTTTGAATTTATTGATTTTTTGTAACTGATGAGAGTTTTAAGCAATACGTTCGTCTTTAGTTTTTTTCTCTACCCTTAATTTCTCCTTTCTGTTTTAAATATTTGTATTCTTTCAATTTAAACAATTATAGATTAAATAGATACATAATAAACTAAAATTGTGACATTTTTACTAAATAATGAAAGTATTGACAATGAGTCCTCTTAAATAATAAAATAATGACATTTTAAAAAAATTTCCTTTATCTATCTAATCCATAGTTTACCCATATATTTTATCGGTTGAATATGAGCTTATACCCATATTTACCGATGTGAAAAATCACTGACCCAATCCATTAAAATATGAACTGACTGAACGAGTTGCAAAAAAATGAGCTCATTTTACCAATACTAGTCAAAGCTGATTTAAGGAGTCTTGTTGAGAATAGAATGCATTAAACATGTTTTTGTGTCGACTCGATTGTTTTTTTTTTGACAAATTAACAATAGGATGGAAGTTAAGTTTAAATACTTTAGTGATATTTTTTTATTAAGAAAGATAATTTTAAAATATAGTTTAAGCTAGAGTATAGTTTAAGAATGTTTCTGGCCAAAACTAATATATTTTACTCTATTTAGTTTAAGAGTATTAAGACTATTCATGATATCGTAACAAAAAACCAAGCATGCTTTGACAGTTACTGATGTTAGCGCTGCTTCACTCTTAGAACAAAACTGCACGTCAGTAGTTGAGGATCATATGATAAAATACAACAGAATGATTGCCGGTGCAATTCTTAGTTCCTAAACCTACAAACAATGTTTATTTATACAACTTGTGCAACAACAAATGGGTCAAAAGAAGGGATTTGATTTAGAACTCATAAATCATCAGCCGGCCGAATCTCACTCAAGTCCAGTCCATCCTCGGGTAGTTCAGAGGTCAGCGGACCTAAAATCCCGTCAGAGTTGAGGGTCAATCCACTCTGAGAAGTTACAAAAGAAAGAGGTTACAGAAGTGAGTACTCTCAATCACATGCAAGTATTTCAACACAGAAAATGATAACTTTAGCTCTCACTTGAAGCTCATCAGAATACAAGTTAATTTATATGATACTTTTGTGTTTAGAAATGTTCTATAACATTTGATTTCATTTCGCTAGTATTATGTTTCAAGGATAGAGGTGATACTACTGAAATTTGCAATGAGAAAGTACGACCAATCGGCAATCTCTATATCAAACCACATTTGGTTAGTTGAACAAAGGGAGACGATTAAGCCAAAACGCTAGAACCTAAGAAGTTGAACTAAAGTATGTGTGTTCCTTTGTTTCTTTGTTCTCCTATCCCCACTTCCTTCTCTCTTCTCACCCAATTCATATTTCCTGATGGGGAAAGAAAGGAAGAGAGAATTCAGTAGCTTCTTTAACTTCTGCCTTCCAGTAATTGTCTTCACATCTTCTTTCACTCTCAGGGCTAGTACGATCCTCAACTTTGCTGCTTTTTTTTTTTTTTTTTTTTTGACAAGGGAAATACCTCTATCCTTTGGGTGTACACATGGTAAAACTCTCACTCCTATGAAATAACTCGCAAACCACGCAAGAGAGGAAACACGCACTAGGCAACAAGCCCGGTGCGAAGAGCTCAACCCAGAAGGCAAACCCCTTGCTTTTGCTGGCAAGGGGTTTTGAACTTGAGACCTCTCCAACATGGAAGTATGAAGGCCAAACCACTGGGCCACCCCGAAGGTTCAAACCAATCGTTGTCTTCATCATCCTCTCCCTTCTCCATATTTTTAAAGCATGTTTTCAACTAATCTCTATATCCTCTAGCCAATGAGAACAAGACACCTTCTTCTTCCTCATATCCTGTTCTTTCTACTTTCCCAGCTCATATATATTCACATAAACATAGAAAGAACTTAATTGGCAGTGTTCTATTACAAGATAGCTTCAACAGTTGATTTAAAGTTACTTGTGTCCTTTGTTATTGGAATTTAAATACTTTGTATGTTACAAAATCTCTAGTATTGGATTTCACTAAACAAGTAATAACCAGGAAAAAGAAGACACGTTCAAAGAAGAGGCTGTGGTAACCACAATACAGATTTGGTGTAGCCAAACTGTGTCCTGTTCTAATCCCGCCCATTTTACCCCACTTAAAGTGGTGATGATAGTCAAATTGCCTGGTCTTGCCCTAAAAGTGTCCTGTTGTGACTTCTCCATGATATACAAAATATTGACATGCTTCATGTAAGACTAAAGGGAGAGAAAACTTTCAAATCATAATATTTTCAATATTTGTTATGCCAAGCAGTTATCACATTAGTAATTACAATACCTCAGGCTGGAACCTCAGCATATCTGCACGGGCCATGGCTTCAGCTTGGGCAATTCTCTGCCTGAATGTCTGGGCCATCTCTTCAGCCTATAAAAACCAAATTACAAGTTTTAATGCACAACTAAAATTAAAATTTACTTTATCAAAAATTGAAATGGACTTTTATTTGGAAAGGCCATCCCAAATCATCCTGTACTTCTGACAAAAAAAAAATAAGAGAGAAAATGGTCTGAAACCCCCCTAATCTATACCCGATATTCCAACTACACACTTATTCATTACGGGAGTCCTATTACCCCTCTGAACATTTTAAAAGTATAATATATACTCCCTTAAAAACACACAACCAGATTTATATTAAATAGTGAATTGCACGCGCTCTGCCATGTAATCTACCCTTTTTTAAAAAAAAAAAACTTTATGCAATATTTTTTCATCTGTATTTTCATCTTTCTCTTTCACTTTTCTTTTTCCATTCCTCTTCTTCTTTCTTTCACTTTCCTTTTCCATTTCTATTTTTCTTTAATCTTGACAACAAATTTTACAGATTTGGGGATATTTTATATGACTGTCACCATTTTCTTCGAGCTTCATTGGAGTTATGAAAATTTTTGATGATGTGTATTGAAGCTAGAATTCAACAATGTTGAGTAACCCATTTCGATTATTGGGTCTTTTTCATAAATGGATTTGTTACCTAATGATTTCGTTGATGAGTTCTTCTCCATTGATGGATCTGTATCTTCATGAATTTTTCTCCATTAATAACTTTAAAGTTCGATCCTCTTGACTTTCGATTTCGATTTTGAGTTTCTTGTCAATTTTTCACAGTGAGAAATTTGTGATTTGAAAAAGAGAGTTAACTTAATGAGTAGAGCTCGGTGAAGGCGGCGACCTGGTGGTGGAGCAGAGCCGCTGCCGATGTAGCTTTGGTGAAGAGAAGAAGAAAGACCATAAAAATAATTTTTTTTAAAAAGAAAAGTAAAGATTTTTGAAGAATAAAAATATTATAATATAAAATTTAAGAAATATTTTTAAAATCTAAAGTTTTAATTATTATTTTTACCTCACTCTCTTTGAGAGAGTCTTCGAAGTACACTTTCCTTGCCACATCATCCTTTAGGGAGCAAATAACTCTACTTTAAAATAGTATAAAGGGGGTAATGGGATTTTCGTAATGAATAAGTGTGTAGTTGGAATATCGGGTATAGATTAGGGGGGTTTTAGACCATTTTCTCAAAATAAGAAGAAGAAAATGGATGGAGCAAGAAGCCACAGTACATATTAAATTAACCCTGTATTTTTGACAAAAAGGAAAGCCCTGTACTTCTTAAAGCATTTTCAGAACATGTATGGAATTTTGACAAAAATGCAAACTGAATCATTTTGATTAGTGGAATGAGATGATTTAACTATTGGTATTTCGAAAGAATAAATTATTTCCACTAAGAAAGATCAATTGAAACAGAAAAAGAGACAAGAGGCAAAGAAATACTGAAGAATATCCAGCTGCACAGCATAACCATAGTAGACAAAGAAACTATTTTGGCATCATGAGAACTGAACTCAAGCAAACATTGGCATAATGCACAACTATGAATTCGTGATGCAGTTATAAATACACACTAACAAATAACACTTGGAAATACTTACCTTCTCAAAGACAAGCTTTGGATTGCGAATCATGTCACCAGGTGTAGGCTCTAGCTTCTTTGTAGAAAGGCTCACTCGACCTCTCTCACGGTCATGGCTTAATATCATGACCTACAACGAGATTGAGCAGATAATTGCAGATTTCGTCAAAAGTGGAAAGATATTTCACAGCTTAAGAAATTTCTATACACACCTTGAGTGTGTCACCAGGCTGGAGGACTGTTGCAATATCTGAGACACGATCATGACTAATCTGGCTCACATGAAGAAGGCCATTGATCCCACCAATGTCAATGAAGGCACCATATGGTTTCAAGCTCTGTACACTTCCAAGAACAACTGAGCCTATGCCCAATTGTGCCTGACTATCAGCCATGGCCTTACGATTGCTGAGAACAAGTCTGGATTGCTCTTCATCAACCTCAACAAACTTCAGAGGAAGCTCCTTTTCCAAAAGCTCCTCCGCAGTTGATTTCTGAAACATCAAAAAATTGTTTTTAGGATATTGCACACTGAAAGAGAGATCTCGAGATGAGTGTCAAATAATCATAGTAAAAGGCCTATATACTATTGCTTTTTGACTTACAAATCAACAAGATATCCCTCAGGTTTAGTACTATTGCAAACCAATTTGAATTTTCATGGTTCTCCTTGTAGGAATCATTGATTATAATTTATAGGCACTAAGGCAAAGAAACAATTTCCTCTTTTTGACACCTTCCTTATGCTTAGCATGTTTCTCCTAGGCCTCACAATGCCACTTAAGTTGATCTTTTAATTTAGAATTCAGATACTTGTTATAGCTAATCTTTTTATTGATTAATATATATTGTAAGTACAATTAATTGTTTGTTAGACCCAGTTAACATTTCTTTAACTTCAATTCATTGATCCAACATTCTTCAGGGCAGATCCCATATCATTGCAGAAAAGAAATCTCTTTCTGCTACATGAAAGCTGTCTCACTTTTAACCAAAAAGCCAAAAACAAAAAACATTTGTACTTTAACTGTTGTAAAGGGATAGAGTAATCGTGTAGACTATTCCAGAGGTTTGTTTATTACTTTGGAGATTAATTTTTTTTAATAGGATCTTGTAATTAGGATTAGGATAACAATTCTTATAAAATGAGCCACTCGGAATTGAGTTTCAATCTGCGAAAAAAGTAGTTTTCTTTCCTCCCATTTCGCTTTTACAATATGAATATGATTGATCTGAATGACAGAAGAAGTACAAGAATAGGTTATACTTTTATGTGATGAATATACAACTAACCGTTGATATCTGTGAGAATGGAACAAAACCACGAAGGCCCTCCACCAGAGCGACCACTCCACCTTTATTTGCACCAACCACCTGCAAAACCATCCACAGAAATAGAAATGAATGAATGTGCTATTCAAAGATATGGCTAATAAATAAACAAGATCGAAAATCATGACATAAAGAGCTGTAGCATCAGATACATACCTTGCCTTTGATGACAACATCTTCAGCTTGAAGCTGCCTGCATCTCTCCCATGCAAGGTCATACTGAATTGATCTCAAACTCAAAACCAAACTATCATCAGCTTCATTTTCTCCAACTACCACAAACTCCTCACGCAAGCCAGGAAATATTCCGGCTTCCTCTACATGTCTGATGGTGTGAAGTGAAGCTTCTCGTAAAGGCAAGTATGCAGATGATTTTGCAGTAATGTCAACTAGAGCTCCATTTGCATCTACAGAAAAAACAGTTCCTTTGACCTAAACAGACAATCAGTAAGCACAAAAATCCAATGATAAACAGTAAAATCAATCGCAGATTTCAATTGTATACTTCAATCAATCAATTAAAAGCAAGTGTAGTGAGCAAAATTGAAATGTGAGAGCTAACCTTAGTACCAACTTCGGAGTCAAAATCATATTTTTCAAGGGCAGAATGAAAATCATCAACAGTAAAGGCAACACCTTCCATAGGTGTAGTGCGGCATCTCTCATAGGCATCCTCAAACATCTCTTTAAGTTTTAGTCTTTCTCTTGTTTGTGCATTTGCGATTACTGCTGCAGCTTGTACTACAATTCTTGGCTTCTGCTTACTCTGATGATGATGATAATAATTACTCGGATTCACAAGCCTTGTTGTTGACATTGGAGGGCACTTCAACCCAACGAATTGCTGTGTTAGACAAGCCATTTTTTCGCTCTCACTTGGATGAATACTTCGTTGAGTTACACACCATGCCTTCTTTGCCCAGTAGATAAGAATAAAGATAAAGGAAGACAAACAAAAACAGAGGTCCCACTTTATTTTCTTAGTTGGGCTTCACAACACTTTGGGCTTTTTGAAAAATTACGTAATTACACAACTTAGATAACATAATCTTTAAAATTTCTATCACTTGAACTAATTACAAAAATTCTCTTTTTCATTCTCTCTCTTGACATTCAGATACATCATTTCACCTCTATCAATACATTACAACTTTGTTTGTGTACAATGTCTCTGGTACACATGTTATTGTTGATACATAACCACAATTACTCCAAACCTAAATCAATATGAATCTGATTTATATTTACGTATCTCATGCATGACTCACATATATGATACATAACTTATATATCGTTTTTCTATGTTTGAAGAAATAATATATCTTAGAGTTTTGAAAAATTCAAGACTATTGTAATTTGGAAGCTTTAGTGCCCAAATTGTTGGGGATTATATACTTTATATTATTTTTTTGGTCAAAAGGGTTCATATATATATATATATATATATATATATATATATATATATATATATATATATATATATATATATATATATATATATATATATATATTCTCATATATGAACACATGAGGTCACCCTTGGATCTTTAAGTATCTACACTCAACAATCAGATTATTATAAAGCAAGTCGTCATGTGCGATTATACGTATAATATCAATATCAAAGGGAGTTAACTTATGCTCTAATTCAATGAGAAGACCTCTTCACAATGCTTGGAGCTTTGCTCTTTTGGGATTGGTGAGAGCAGTGTGCACAATAAACCCCTATACCCAAAGCCCTATGTGGTTTTTGAAAAGACCACCTAGGCCACCTATCCTTGGTCACCATCTATGTTGAGTTTTAAGTTTTCCTTTATTGGTGGTTCCACTTAATATGTGTAACACTTCTGAAATTGAAAAGTTCAATTCTTGTATTGGTGCAGTGAATACGAGTACTATCTATGGACTGTAGAAGGTTCCACAAACCATCGAAAGAAAGTGGTAGACTATGAGTTGAATTTTTCAAATTTCAAGTCCTAGTAAGTGAACTTACGACTTGACAGGATCAGCCATAGGAAGTTTGACGGGTCATAAGAGTGACTCGTAAAGTTAATTCAGAGATGTTATTTAAGACCTTAGGTGTAAAGACTGGTTTGATGGTCATAGTTGGTTTCACGGGCCGTAGGAAACACTCGTAGAAAGGATGCAGTAGATTTTAGATTTGAAATGGGGTTCTACGGAATAGGTCTATGGACGGTAGGTGGAATGACAAACCCTAGAAAGGTCTCGTGGGAAGTTGAACAAACTTGGGGTTTCTGAAGTTGATTCTATGGTTGACCAGTATGGGCCGTAGAAAGTTCTACGGACCGTAGGTCCAACTCGTAGGTTACTCTAGTAATTACTTATTAAGGGTAATTAAGTCTTTTCCTATGCATATTATACCTAAACAATGTTGTTTTGACCTTAACTTAAAGACCTATAACTACATTTCAACTCTCAAATCTGCTTTAACTCTCTCATCCTCTCAAATCCTCAAATCCCATCCACATTCATCCTCTCCAATTTTTCTTAAGCTCAAGGAAGGACATCTAGGGTTTCAAGCTTTAAGTCTCATTTATACATTCTTTTGGGCTTTGTTTATCAAGTTAGGAAGTTCACCAATGTATTTTGTTTATCGATTTAGTCCTAAAAGATTTCCATGTTTTCAATTCAACTTCACCTAAATGGCTTAGGGTTTCATGTGATATCCATGGGTCTTACTTGATGTTGACGTACTTGTTCAACTTCAATATTACTATGTATGTTTTGATTAAACTACATGACTTCCACTTGATTTTTATAAGACTTTATGTATTATTCATAATTTTGAGTATGAATTAAAGAAGAAAGCCCATAAAGTTATGAATATGAATTATGAAAGTTATGTATCGTTTTTTGAGAAAGATGGTCATGATCTAAAGTTTCTTTTAAGATAAGCATAATTAAATTGTGAAAGATTTTCTCACATACTTACCAAATCATGATTCGTGAAAGGATTTCTCACATATGCATGAATCATGATTTAAAGGAGCTACTCTATGATGACTTAAGATTGGATTTGTTGTTTAAATGGTACCTTTCCAAGTATGATAATATGATTATCACTAATTACTTTGGAATTTAACTTAGCACCTAGAGGACATTGAGATGGAGGTATTCCAGTTAGTACATGTCAGGTCTCTAGAAGCAATCTCTTTGTCCCTAACTACGTGCACCTATAGGATTTGTCTTAGAACAACATAGCTAATGGATCCACCTAAGTTAGAAGTTTATGGTCCTTACCTAGGCAAGTAGGACATCCCTTTTTGGTGTGGGAGCATGACACCGAATTTCACGTTATAGCTCATGTGGTGTATGTCGGTTAATGGTAAACATCCCACAAATAAATCAAGTTACTTTAATGGTTTCATGAAGCTTTCATTAGGTTTTTAAGATGCATCGACCATGTTTATAACTTATGACACTTTAAAGGTTTTTAATATGATTTAGATTGGTATACATATCATTTTCTAACGTTATCATATGCTCATGTTTCATGTTATTATTCATATCGTCATACTTAGTACATTTTATATACTGATGAATACTTGTTCCTGCATTGTTTAATAATATAGGATCAGACGCTTCTCTTACTTTTTACTCGTGGCTAGTTGCTTGATCGTCATTGAAGACTTGGTGAGTCATCATGTTCCGAGGATCGTGTCACCTATACTTTGATTTATATCATTCATTTTTCGGATGATTGTATATGGTTTATTGATTACATCCCAACACTCTTTTGATTTATTAGATTGGCTTGTCAAGACTATGTTTAGAATTTCCCTTTTGTATCAAACTCTTTTATGATATGAGACATTCTACTAATATTCTATATTAGACTATTATTTTGTGTTGCATATATGTCAAGTGTCTTGTGTAGGGACTGTAGAGATCATATACATCATGTAATGTCAGGGTGCACTTTGGGTCACAACAAACTATAACACCCCGAAAATTTCTAAGTTAAGACTCGAACAATTCTTTATTTACTTGTAGGTTCATATCAGGTGATTATTAAATTATCAATATTTGTGAAGGTAAATTCTTTAGTATGGGAATGATTTTGGATATCAATTAAGGTCACTAACAGCTCCTAACACAAAGTTGAGTTGAAAGTTTCCTTACCGATTATGTTTTGTTGTAAGAGCTTACTTGGGTCAACTTTAAACGACCATATCTTTTAGAATATAAATATTTACGTGGACTATAAGATATCAAATTAAATATATTTAAATCTTCTTTCCAATGCCACCAATTTCGCAACAATCCAAGTTTTGAGTGAAAAGTTATGACCATTTTAGTAACATGATACATTGTAGTGACGAATTAGCTGACGGAAAAACATTTAAAAGTTTTTTTTTTGTCTTTTTACCTCTTATAAAACCCTAAACGATTTTCTTGACCAATTAGAGACCCAAAACAGTCTGATTTTCATCTATTAATCCACCATTCTCTTCTCTGCCAAACCCTAAGGCAAAACTTAAGGAAAAATCAAAGTAGAAGCCATTAGAGATTCTTTCAATCTTTTTACTAATTCTTCTTCAAGGTAAGTATTTCTCCAAGAATTTCATTCTTTCCAACTCAAATTTCTCTTGAAAATTATGAATCACTAATGAAAATCATAATTCTTGGCCATAGAGTTTCAAGAAACTAATTCAAGAAATCTCAAGAAAGGTTTTCTTAATTTTTCTCCTTCAAGCTATAGTTTCAAGTTCTTCTTCAAGATTCTTCAACAGCCTTATTCTTCCAGGTATATAAGACTATCATAGTGTCGAACTAGTTCGTCCTCACTCCCTACATCTACTTTCAAATTAGTAAAAGAGTAATCTAGGATTCTGTCCCTAGATTTGAGTATTTTTTAGATAAGTAGATTTGAGTTCTTGAGTTTCTGTTTATTTTTGAAACTTTATTCCTAATTATTGAAGTGCTATATGTTACGCATAAAAATTCTTGAGTTGATTCGTTCATGTCTATATTTCAGCATGGACCCTATAAATTGAATATTTTTTGGAGAAGAAATGTCGTTGAGTGTTATGAGTTTCAGGTTCTTGAGTTCTAAGTACTGAGTTTCCTTATTGCTATTAAGATACCTGAGTTAGGTTGTTCATATATATAAATCCACATGAACCTTATGATTTGAGTTATAAATTGTGAAAAGCTTTTTAAAGCCAATACTTGAGTTCTTAAACTATGTTTTTTGAATAAGAGTTTCTAAAACATGATTAGTATGACAATCGAGTATGCCATCAATGTATGAGCAGTATGGTATCTAGATATAGCCCAATACTTATGCAATATGACTTCCCGAGTCATCAATGATCATATTAAAATATGTTTTTGAGAAATATTTTTCAAGTATGAATTGAGTAAGAGTATAAGGGGACTATATATTCCTAGAGATATCGATTTTCACATTGATAAAAGAGATATCGAAACTTCTAAATGAGTTATGAGTTCAAAAGATATTTCAATAAAAGTTACCTCTTTTAAAATGGTAGTTTGACAAATTATCTCAAACCAGAGGAAGAGTTATGTTTTTTAACATATGAGCATGAGTATATATTATTAGGAGTGGTATGAGCACCGATATGAGGACGAGTTCAGACAACTCGAAGTCTTCATAAACCATGTACGCCAACATGAATAAAGGGTCATAGTTTTTAGATGATTCCTGATTGATTTTAAGCATAACTTAGTGGATCCATTTAGTTGAGGTGTTCTATACCCCTACAAGGTATAAGACAGTTCTAGCAGCGTGAGCGAAACGTTGTATCATCATGTATCTTATAGTAATGGTTGTCGGTTAGAGAATATCCAAATAGAGTTAACGTGTATTTTTATATATCACTTATTATGTTGAGTTCAGATATCATAAAGTATTTTGTAATGCTTGAAATGATTTAATATTTTATTTCTTTACATTCTGCTTGGGTAAACTGTTATTTATTATAGTACTTTCTTTCAACTATTTGTTATTCAACTATACTATATATTCCTACATTCAATGTACTGATATCATTCGACCTGCATATTCTAATCATGCAGATATAGGTTATTAGGATGCCCAACCACTTCTAAAAAACCTGGATTTAGCGACAGAAAATTTTTGTAGCTAAACAACAAATTTCATTGCTAAACCCACTTAGCGACGAATTAGCGAATGATTTTTGTTTGTATAGAAAAAAATAGCAATATACTAGGCACGACGTTCGTGGCTAAATGTAGTTTTTTTTATTGGTGAACAAGAATCTTTTAAGATCACTTCATCTGCTCGCTTCTTATGAGATAGACCTCCTTTCTTTTGGAGGGCTCCAGTTTTATTAGTTATTACTAGTAGTTCTATTGAGGATTCGAGGGTCTTGTCCCAATACTCATCCTTGTATACTTTAGAGGCTTCATAGATTGATAGTTTCGGAGAGGCTTTTAGATGTTTCATACTTAGTATATTCAACAAAGTATTTAGATTCAGTAAACTATTCTTAAATTTTTCTGTATTTAGATTTAGTAAACTATTCTTAAATTTTTCTTTCGATTTGATGCTTATGTATGCTTGAGTTAGTCTTCCTCTTGTAGTCAGCCACATTGAGAGTTCACTTGGGGACCAATAATGGTTCTTGAGTGTCTGCCACGTCCATGGTGTAGGCTCGGGTCATGGAAAACTTGGTATCAAAGCATAAAGTTTAAGTGTCCTAGGGTGTCTATAAATCCGTGTCAAGTAGGATCTTAGCGCGGCAGCACCAACTATGAGAAATCCACCAATCCACATGTGATGTGTGAACAATGACAGTTGTGTACCATAGTTAGTAGCTAGATACAGATAAGGGGGAATGAAATACATATGATGAGCTACAACAATGGTTAAAGAGCCTAACATAGCTAAGTTAAGAGATATTTTAGCATGCCATGACGTTGTTAGGATCTCATATAGGCCTTTATGCCCTGACATGTAAATGGACCTTTATGGGCTTCTAAAATATCTTTTAGTCAATGAACAATACCCAGTTGGTCCTATACACGTGACCCGGTATTAGGAAAAGAATTGCAATAGCTAAATGGTGATGGGCAATATCAGTCAGCCACAGACCCCCAATTACTGGATCTAATCCTCCACGAAAAGTAAGAAAGTCTGCATATTTTGACCAATTCAAGCTGAATGGTTTTGAGAGACCCACTTCTATAAATGACAGACTACGAACATTTAAGAAAAATTCCCCTTCTTTCATACTCAAAATCATGCAATAGAACGATGTCATAAATAACTCATTCAAACTCGTCCGTTTCTCATATCCAGTTGACTACCTCCAATACTTAAGGCCGTTAAAAAGTAAATTCAGATCTTTATCAATGAGTAAATCTTAGCAAAAACTCTTGAGAAAGTCATGATAATGTAGAGAGGCTTGAGAGAAGCGCATGAGTGGGTTAAGTGTTGAGTTTTGAAAGAATGCACTTTTATTCATATGAATCATGCGTTCGAGGTTAAAGCGAAGAGTATTTCCGAACTCTTTTTCTCTGAACCTTGTTTCAGTTGAGACCCCTATGAGTAAGTGTGTTTTATAGCTTGGGTAGTAATTGCACCCGAACAGATAGTATGCGTTAAAAGATTATAAGTACTAGTAGTAAAAGTGCCCAGAGTTAGAAGAATGAATGAAAAGGTTTAGTAATCTAAGAAAGGGAGATAGTGATGAGACAAATTATGTTGTTGTAGTCATGCAACCAATAAGTTATTAATGAGGAGTTTTCCCTTATGGGTAGACTAAGAAGTGATAAGTTTGTGTAAATTTCATGATAGGAGGTAGAGTAAGAGTTAATAGTTAGGATGAGATAGAATATACTTTAAGTAGAAAGGAGGTTATGATGATGTGTCATTTTGTTAGTATTGACCAAGTGTAGGTGTTGAATAGAAGAGTAAAGTATTCATGGGGTGATAAATCTAAGCTATACTTATGATTTTTACGGAGAGCCCATAATATTCAAAGTGTTATAGAACTAATTAGGCAATGATGTATAGTGAATGAGTAAATAGTACTTAAGTTGCGAAGTTGAATGTGATGTTAATATGTAAGTATGAAGATTGAGAGGTAAAGATTGACTACTTTTCATGAAGTTTTACTGGGTGAGTGTTTCTAAATTTTTATCTAGTAGTTGTAAGTTAGTATAGTAAGCGACCTATGATATTGATATTCGGGTTTAGTGAAAAACTTTAAGCTTGAATTGGAGATGATTATCATGATAAAAAGAATGACAACATGAGGGTGATAATGTCATTCTTGAAATTAGATTTGGTAGATTTGACATAAAGTAGGTGAGGAATTAAGAGGTTAGTTACAATGAACGTGATCGGTAAAAGTGTGGTATTATTACTTGTAGATATGGACATTGAAGTGTCGATAAGTTATAAGAGTAACAAGAACATTTATAGGTGTATTAGTATTGTACGTAATCAGATGAGGTTCTAATTAAGTTCATGATTTTCCGTGTGCCTAAATAGTATAGTTGAGTTGTCAATGTGGAATAGGCTGAAGTGAGCATTATCTTTCCCTTAAAGAGTTAGATGAAGCGATGTTATAAGACAATGATAAGAGGTTAATAGAAGCATCTTAGAAAGAGGTTTTAGAAGGAGCCGTAGTACCTGCTTATGGAAAGTTTCTTAGCCATGAGATAAGTATTTTTCGAGTATTAGAGTAACAAAATGTAGATTAGTTTAGAGAAAATGGAATAGATCCATAACTTTCAAGTTTTACCTACCTAAGGGGGAGGTGATATGTTGAGAAGTCAAGTCAAGTGTTGAGAATGAGATAGTGATGTCCTCGGAAAGAGTTAAGGATCTACATCAATCCATTCATACTCTAGTGTATTCCTCTAAGTTCAATCATTACAACATCATGATGATGTTTCTTGTATCATAATTGTGTTCATAACCTATGCTTATACACTTCAGAGAGATTCACATCTATGCTGAGTTTTCATAATGCGGGGCAAAGACTTTCGCCCATTAATCTCAAGCTTAATCCATAAAGTTATGGATGTTAGCATCATGATTTGAACCTATTCATATAAGCATTGAAGTCTCACAATATGTTCAGTCTCACAAATTCATGATTTACTCTCAATTGTAAGCAACATAATGATATGACATGCATATTCTTTTATCAGATATCTCAAATGAATTGTGCTTATGATCATCCCTTTTAGTTGAGGGTGATATTGTTGATAGTAGTTGTGTGAAGGATAGAAAAAGGACAGATATTTCTTATTGTGATAGTGATGGTGTGTTTATTCAATCTAAGATTATAAATGTGAAGGAAGAAGGATAAGAGGTTTTACGATGAGTAATAAGTCATTTTCGTGGTAATACTACATGAAAGTTAAGTTGGTAGAAGTAACAAAAGAATGAGGAATTATAATAACGGATAGTTAGTTGGGAAGTTTAAAAGTAAAAAAGACAGTAAGAGTAACATTATTCCCTTCCATGCTCAATTTAACCATCGTTCGAGGACGAATGACGCACAAGGGGAGATATTGTAACACCCATAAATTTCTAAGTTAAGATTTGAACAACTCTTCATTTACTTGTAGGTTCATATCAGGTGATTCTTAAATTTCCCATATTTGTAAAGGTAAATTCTTTAGTATGGGAGTTATTTTGGATATCAATTAAGGTCACTAAAAACTCGTAACACAAAGTTGAGTTGAAAGTTTCCTTACCGATTAAGTTTTGATGTAAGAGTTACTTGAGTCAACTTTAAAAGACCATATCTCTTAGAATATAAAGAGTTACATGGCCCATAAGCTATCAAATTAAATATATTTGTGTCACGCCCCGAGCCTACACCTTGGGAGGGAGTGACACTCGAGAACTATTGCTTGACCTGACTTACTTACTCAGCGAAAGGCTTAAACTTCAGAGATAACTTCAAATTAAGAACATATAAATCTGAGAATGTCTTTAAAGAAAACATTCAAACTAACCAAAATGGCTACATAAGTCGCATAGCAAAACATCTAAAATACAAAGTTGAAAGACTCATAACTAACTATCTGACTATCTATGAAGCCTCTAAAACAACTGAGATGGATGTTGGGACAAACCCTACAACATCCTAATGAACTAAAACTTAAATTGTAAGCAATGAAAATGGATCCTTCGGAAAGAAAGGAGGCTCGCCAACTGACTTTGAACTAATCACTGGATCAACGGTGCGTTGGGATGCCAATATTAGTTACCTGTGTGTGCATCATAATACGATGAAGGCCAACTGTCATTAGTACATTGAATATATGAGTATGAAATTTGGAATTCTAAAATACAACATAGTCTTGAAATGAAAACTAAAGAACTTACTTGGATAAACTCAACTCAAAGAACTCATTTCAATATAAAGTAGTTTAAAACAAGTGCAATATAGAGAAAAGTTGATTAAAACATGATGTCAACTCTGTGTGTATGAAAGATACAAATAACTTTGAGATGTATTTAACCATACAAATAAACTGATGTATATAAAAATACAAAGTACTTATGTGGGAGTTTCTCTTACCGACAACCATCACGTAAGAACTTTTATAGTGATGTAACGATTTCCCTTACTCTGCCAGAGCGTCCTATACCTTACCAAGGGAATAGTAATCATCTACCCATGATGGCTAAAGGAATCATCTAAAAAGTATGACCTTTTTATACCCATGATGGCTACATGATTTATGGGGGTTGTGAATTGTATGAACTCTTCCCCATAGTTCTCAATACTACCCCCAAAAATATAATATTATTAGCTCTTATGTTTTAAAAACATACTTCTTCTGTGATTTGAGATTAGTTCTTAAAAACTTAGCTCAAATTCTACCTTGGAAATCAAAGCTTCCCCTCTTGCTTCATTTAGAAAGTGATTGTTCTTTTATGAAAAATAGTCCGAAGGGTCTTTGGAAATCTTAGTTTCCATTTTTACTTAAATGTGAAAACGTTTTAAATATCTTTGGAAATACTTAGTCCCCAAATACTTTTGAATAAAGAACTTCAACTTTTCTCTTTACTGAACTCAAAATTTAAGTCATAAAACAAAGTTAAAACGTTTGCAAAAGACTTTTGAAAAACTTTATGAACTCCTCTTAACTTGACTTGACTTGACTTCTCTTGACTATGATCTTAATTGATGTTGACTTGACTCCTAACTGGTCTTTGAATTAAATTATGGATTCAACGATTTGTGATTTGTGATTGGAAAGATCTCATGATGTTTAGGAACAATTTTAGATAGCTAAACATGAGAAAATACCGAAATTCAAAATCTGAAAGTGGGTCCACGACGCGGGGAATCTTTTAAAATTTGGTTTCGAAAATTGATTTTGAGGAAGAACACTCCATTCCAGCTCTTTGACGTGAAATAAAAACTTCCAAACCTGGGAAGTGGGCGTGCGACGCGGAGGCACTATTGGATTTCGTCCGACGATATTTCTTATTTGTTTTTCATATCTAAGCCCTTAAACTCCATGGGTTCTTTCCCCAATCACTTAAAATCGATTAAATGTTCAAATTACATAAGATTCTCAAAATCGACGTAATTTCATGGATTCGATTTAAACAACACCCCAACGATTTCAACAAATCAATGATTTAATATAACTTCAACAAACCCATTAAGAACTTAATTCTAAGCATTCAAGAACTTAAATTCTCTGAAATAAATCATCATTGGAACGTGGGAGAATTAACCCAACGCGATGTGATCTCATATACCTTGTAGGACTCACCCCCGACAAAATCCACAAGTTAATATCGATGAATCTTGAACGTTCTTGCTTCCTCTTCTCTTTTCTCTTTTCTCCAAGCCCTACCGTGAAATTAGCTTTTCTAAAACTCACTAAAATATGAATTTACCCCAATTAAACTGCTAAAAACAAATTAGAATGATTAGATAAGTAAAAGACTAAATTACCCTTCAAATTTCTGAATTTAGACTTTCCTTAATCCAACAACCCAATTTCTAAAGGGAATTACACACTCATACAAATTTGGAATTGCACAAACTCAATGGAGTTGGTAAGGTAATTCCAATATCTTTCTAACCATATATGGAAATACACCTAACTTATCTTGATAGGAGTTATGTCCATTTGAAGTTGACCAAAAACTCATTTTTTTTCTAACTTAAGTAAATTTCTAGATTTTTAATTATTTCCAAAAATGACTATTTCAAGTTCTTAGCTTCTTCTTAGCTATTTCGAATTGCGAGATGTTACAATCAGAAAGTATTTTATAAAGCTTTAAATGATTTAACTATTTTATTACTTTATATTCATCTTGAGTGCACTGTTATCTATTGCAGTACTTTCTTTCAATTATTTGTTATTCAACTATATTACACACTCGTACATTCAATGTACTGATGTTATTCAACCTGCATCTTTTAATTATGCAGATAAAAGTTATTAGGATCCTCCACAATAATCTGTTGAGATCACTTCATCTGCTCGTCTGCTTATGAGTGAATCCTTCTTTCTTTATGAGTTGTTATTAGTAGTTCTTTGATGATTCGCGGGTCTTGTCCCAACACTCATCGTTGTTTACATTATAAACTTCATAGGTAGACACTTTTGGAGAGTTTTTTATTTCAAATGTTTTTGTTTATGATTTATGTCTCATATTTAGTATATCCACCAAAGTTTTGAGATTCATTAAACTGTTTTAAATGTTTCTTTCAATTTTATGCTTATGTATTCTCGTATTAGTCTTCCGCTTGTAGTTAGCCAGGATGAGGGTTCTCTTGGAGGCCAACAATGATTCTTGAGTGCCGGCCATGTACGTAGGCTCAGGTTGTGGCACAAACTTGGTATTTTGAGCTCAAGGTTTTAGAAAAGCTCGTAGGTTATATGGAATGCCGCGTCGAGTAGAGTCTTGATCATGAGTGTGAAACGTGCTACATTTTGAATATCAAACTACAAAGAGTTCAAGAAACTTCACTTCTTTCACTACTCTAAAGTCGTGTCATAGAGTTCATCTATATAAAATCCCTTCTCCTATCTATTATCCGATGACTCTTAGGATATGGCCCCTTGAACAAATTATGTGAGAAGAATATAGGTGAGAATGTGGAGCCCGAGGTTCCTTAAGTTTTGGTTGATTCTTTTGCCGACAAAGTGACTCATGCCAAGTTCCAAGCCACTTTCTGATAACGCTATGTCACATCCAGGGAGAACCACCTAGACATAACCAGCTCGTCGTCCTCGAAGAGGACTAAGACTAGTTTCTTAGCATTCATCATTACATTCATAGGTTAAAATGCGGAAAAGTTAAAACTTTTCATTTACACTACTTCATGAGGTTTACTTAGACCTCTCAGTTACACATAATATATTTATATCGAGTATACATAGACCCTTCGTATAAGAAGATTACGTAGTATTCTACTTTTATGACACACAAACACACACACACACACACACACACACACATGTATGTATATATATATATATATATATATATATATATATATATATATATATATATATATATATATATATAAGATACATAACATAGTCTTAAAACGGATGTCTCATATTAAATAATCTAAACAAGAGTATAACCAATTGGGCATAACCCATACATCAATACGATAAAAGCCGCCTATAGGCTATACAATCATAGTGTTAAAATAAAAGAGAATGAACAAAGTGTCTTTAAGACTAATCGACATCCAATGCTAGAAAGTGGTATTACCCTCGAAGTGGTGAGGACCTACCCAACTTGGAGAATGAAAATCTAAGTCTTCTTCAAATGACCACAATCTCCTCAACGGCCGGAACCTAAAATGTTGGGGGAAAGGGAGAAATGGGGTTATCACATCACTTGTACTAAGTATGGGCATATGAACATACAACATGGAAATCATGTAAAAAGGGACATTTATTCAAAAACATGTTTTAGAAATACCTCACGCACATCTAAGAACAATATAAGTCAAGAAACATATATTCCTTAAGTAAAGACCATGTATCTAACAAGACCAACAATACCAAGTCTAGTCAAGTCAACATGCATATCCATATAATTGACCACATAATCAAGACAACTCTATCATCAAGTTATAATATCAACAAACATTCAATAGAGTTCATAACATCATAACCTAAGCAAGACTATTACTCATGAACCCCCATTAAGTCCACTAGTGCAATGACTAAGTAAGGCCCCATAACCTTACCCAATCAAATAAACCCAACAATGACTACAACAATGCCCAACTTTTCATACCATATCATTAAGAGTTAACATCATCATACTTTAGCAATAGAGACCAACCACATGTTCATAACTGAAATCCATATTACATAGTGTCATTAACATGTAAGATCAACATATACATATCATTTACATTTAGAAGCATATAAGCACATAAGAACATCCTTGTAAGACTTCCCTCAAAACTTAACTAGTGCAATGTATAGGTAGAGTCGCATACCCCTACCTAGACTAAGCCAAACCCATTAGGTCATCATAGTTAGAGTTCACTTTATTACTTAATTTTACCTTTTAGGAATACTTGCCTTAACCGACATAGACCACAAGAGCTAAGTGTGGAATCCGGTGTTGTGAAACCTTACACCGATGGCAGGTGGTCTACTTGCCAAGGTAGAACCAAACATGAACATAACATTCTAAGGTGGATCCACTAGCTAGTATTCGTATGGGGCAACATAGTGTATGGAACTTGGAGGCATACATGGAAATATCACTCTATGCCCTTTGGGCCATGAGGCTATCCACCTCGTGAGGACTATGGTGAACCCTACCTCCCCACATTGGGAAGGTGCCACCCCTCATCTTCAAGTACATTCGGTGCTAAGCTAGAGTCCCTTTTAAAATGTCTTTTATTAATAATCATAACTTAGTTTAGGTCATAGGGTCTACATAGTCATAGTCATAGCTCAATAGGAATTGCATGAGTATTGTCCTTTCAATATAATTCACACATGTGAGGTTAACACATTTACATAACCATATTATGATAAGGCATATAGGCAATTCATCACCATCCTTATATCATTACATCCTAGCCAACAACTCACAAGCCATACATCAAGACATTTCAATTCAACATCATACCAACCCTAATCAATTTTATCATAAGGTATACTTCAATATAACTTCAGCACTAAACACAAGCAATCATAATTGAAGTAAAGGATTGAGATCACAAGACTTACCCCAATCTCCTTCATAAGCCATCATCCATGTTTTTACCATCAACAAATCAATTCCACTCAACAATAGGGGTAACAACATTATACAATAGTAATCTATACAATACTAAGCCAATTGTATCATCACTATCTCGATCAACTTCAATTCATAACCTAGGATTTGACAGAAAAGGGTTCATCATGAATTCTTCAAGAAATAGATCCAATCCCAAAAATGCATTACCCTAGGCAGTCCATTAATGAATTAGAATAGATAAAACAAGCCTAACAATCAATACATTCTTCAATTTATAAGCATGATCCAAGATTTGGGAGAATTGGGGAAAAAAGACATGATCTATACAAAATTCCCACAACAAAAATCAGTTACACAATAATCTACACTAGATTAGTCTTGGGATATCACAATTCAACATAATCAATCATCAATTTTGACTTTAGAAGAAAACCCATTTGCAGAGAAACCCCCTAAGAATTTGGGTAATTAAAATTCAACTTTGAGAGGACTTTTTAGGGAAAGGAATCCCAAGAGTGAAGAACCCATACCTTAATGAAGCTTTGTCCATAAAAATTGAGTGAAAACCTTGGAGACTTTTGTCTTCTTCCTCAAGCTTCTTGTTCTTCAATGGAGGATGAATAGAGAGAGACAAAGTAGAGAGAAGTGAGAGCAATATGGGTTTCAATTTGATTTTGTGTTTTGGAGTGGTAAATGAATGAAAATTAACCTAAAGTCAATATATAGTCCACCACCAAAATACCCAAAGTACCCTTCATTAAGTTGGACTTCCAAAAGTGAAGTCTAACTTAACTTCACTGTGAAGCCCCCGTCCATCACCACGCCCTACTTCACGGTCCGTGAAGTGCACAACGGACCATAGTGGTGGTCGTGGAGTAGTTAGGCAGTAGCTCTTCCAAAGAGCCCCCCTCAATTTTCCCCACCAAGGCAGGACCACAGAGTACCTTGCTCTCTTTCGTGAAGATGCACCACAGCCCGTCAAGTGGATCATGGTGCTCTTAGGCAGTAGCTCCACAATGCCACGCTAAATTCTCCTTATTTGGCTAAGGCACTTTCACGACCCAACCCTTCTTTCCGTCAAGTGTACCACGAGTCGTGAAGTGACTCGTGGTACCTTGGATAGTATCTAGGTCATAAGACTTCCATTCCCCCATGGACAAATAACCTTCACGAGCTCCCCACCTTGGCCGTGGTCATGGCCACGAGCCGCGGTCATGCTCGTGAAGTGTGAGGCAGTAGCCTCCCTTCTTGGGCAGCCTTGGCCTCTTGGCTTTGGCTTGCCCTTGAAGGTTGGCAAACCTCACTTGGCCTTGCTTCCTTAAGCCCACCGTTGCACCTAAGTTCATCATTATCACCTCATCATGATTAACCCTTAGTTACCTCCTTAAAACCATCAAGGCACCACGCTAGTCCAAGTACAAATTTACCAGACGTCATGGATGTTCCTTGACGTTTTAACTCAAACATCTTCTAAATGATTTATATTCATTATTTTAAGCCTAATAACAGTGTTACAAACCCTAGGTACTCATGTGAGGCTCTAGTTAGGCTTTAGACTTTCGGAGTATTACATTATCCCCCCTTAGGAACATTCGTCCCCAAATGACACTAAAATCTTTTGAAGGGAAAGGATAGACTCAATAGTAGCAGCCCAACCAACAACACACATAATCAACATGAGTTACAACTCAATAATGACATTTACACCTAGCAATTCAAACTTCAATTACTACACATAAGATCTCAACATATCATCAAGGAGTCATTTATGCCAAAACTCAACCCATCAACATGCTCAATAAAACTCATGAAGGCACAACAGACCAAAATACACCACATAAGTTCAAATCAAGACACAGAGCATTTTTCAAGTAAGTTTCATCCTTAGGCATATTTATCACTGTAACAATGTATATATCTCCATATTTTACGAAAAATCAAGGCAACTTCAAATAAACTCATTATTTTCACTATAAATAGGAACAACTAACCTTGGTTATTAAATAGATGAGGGTAACAGGACTTCATGTCGGCCTCGGCCTCCCATGTTGCACCCTCAATTAGTTGGTTCTTCCATAACACCTTTACGGAAGCTACCTCCTTCAACCGAAACTCCTCATAGGAAAGGTTCTCTTCCACACCTAGACCCTCAAAAGGAAGAATGGACTCGGGATCACCGATACACTTTTTAAGCATGGAGACATGGAACACCGGATGAACCAAAGCCAATTCACTAGGTAACCTCAACTCATATGCAACCTTGCCAACCCTTTGCAAAATTTCATAAGGACCCACATAACGAGGACTCAACTTCCCTTTCTTACCAAATCTCACCACCCCTTTCATAGGTGAAATTTTTAGATACACCTTATCACCTTCTTCAAACTCTAAGTCTTTTTTCCTATGGTCGGCATAAGAATTTTGCTGGCTATAGGCTCTTTCAAGCGATTTCTTATTATATGAACTTTCTCCAAAGTCTTATAAATCAATTTGGGACCCAAAAGTGAAGACTCACCCACTTCAAACCATCCAATTAGAGAAATACAAGGCTTCAAAAGGAGCCATAGATATAGATGAATGGTAACTATTGTTGTAGAAAAACTCAACCAAAGGCAAGTATTTATCCCAATTTCCCTTGAAGTCAATTATACAAGCTCTCAGCATATCCTCAAGAGTTTGAATAGTACGCTCCGCTTGACCATTCGTTTGGTGATGAAAAGCGGTGCTTAGATTCACCTTTGTACCCAACCCTTTTTCGAATGACCTCCAAAACCTAGATGTGAATTGTGCACCCCTATCCGATATGATGGATAACGGAATACCATGGCGACACATAATGTCATCTATGAAGATCCTTGCATAATCTTCCACCGAGTAAGTTGACTTGACGGGAATAAAATGAGCGGAATTGGTCAACCTATCCACCACCACCCATATAGAGTCATGTTGATTTTTAGTCCGAGGAAAACCTACCACGAAATAAATGTTAATTTCTTCCCACTTCCAAGTGGGAACTTGGAATTCTTGAAGTAAACCACCCGACTTTTGGTGCTCGGCTTTCACTTGTTGGCAATTGGGACATTTTGCAACAAATTCCCCTATGTCCCTCTTTAACCCTTCCTACCAAAACATTTCTCTAAGGTCATGGTAAATCTTTGTATAACCCGGATGGATGGAATAACGGGAACCATGAGCTTCCTCAAGGATACGATTTGTCAAATCATCAATATTGGGAACACACAACCTTCCTTGGTACCTCAAAACACCATCCCCCCAAGGAGAATGACTCATTTAGTTTACCTAGAACCAATTCCTTCAACTCCATCATTGGTTGATCAAGGTGTTGTTTAGACTTCACCTCCACCAAAGACGATTCAGAGTTATGATGAACCTTAAAACCACTATTTGGGGAATCTTCCAACCTAACACCCAAACGAGCCAACCTATGAACATGTTTCACTAGGTCTTTCTTGAATTCCTCCACATGAGACACACTACCCATGGTCAAACGACTTAGAGCATCCGCAACCACATTGGCCTTACCGGGGTGATAGAGGACACTCATGTCGCAATTTTTCAACAATTCCAACCATCTTGTTTGTCGGAGATTTAACTCCTTTTGAGTAAACACATATTGAAGGCTTTTATGGTCGGTATACACATCAACATGAACACCATACAAGTAATGTCTCCATATTTTCAAGGCAAATACCACGGGCGCTAACTCAAGATCATGAGTTGGATAAATCTCCTCATGCACCTTAAGTTGTCTAGAGGCATAGGCTACTATTTTTCCATGTTGCATAAGAACACACCCCAAGCCCACTCGGGATGCATCACAATATACCACAAAAACCTTAGTACCCTCCGGTAGGGTCAATACCAGAGCGAAAGTAAGCCTATCTTTCCAAATTTGGAAGCTTCTTTCACAGGCCTTCGACCACTCAAATTTCACACTCTTTTGTGTCAAGGTAGTTAAGGGAGAAGCAATGGACACAAAACCATCCACAAACCTCCTATAATAAGCCGCTAAACCCAAGAAACTCTTAATGTCGATTGGCGTCAATGGTCTAGGCCAATTTTTCACCGCCTCCGTTTTCCTTGGATCAACCTCAACTTCCTCACTAGAGATGATATGACCAAGAAACGCCACCAACCTCAACCAAAACTCACATTTGCTATACTTGGAAAATAGTTCGTGGTCCTTAAGCACTTGCAAAACCACTCTCAAATGGTCCATGTGTTCCCCCTTATTTTTCGAATATACTAGGATGTCGTCAATGAAGACAATGACAAATGAATCTAGGTCTTCTAAAAACCCTATTAATTAGGTCCATAAATGCCAACGGGGCATTAGTGAGACCAAAGGACATTACTAAGAACTCATAGTGACCAAAGCTTGTTTAAAATTCCGTTTTGGTATATCCTCACCTCTCACCCTAAGTTGGTGATACCCCGATCTCAAGTCAATCTTAGAGAAGTAGCTTTCCCCTTGGGGTTGGTCAAACAAGTCGTCAATCCGAGGGGGAGGATACTTATTATTAATAGTGACTCTATTGAGTTGGAGATAATCAATGCACATTCTAAGGGACCCATGCTTCTTCTTCACAAATAATACCGGTGCACCCCATGGAGAAATACTAGGTCTAATGAAACCTTTGTCTAGTAAGTCCTTGGGTTGAGCCTTCAACTCTTTCAATTCGGCCGGAGCCATCCGATAAGGAGGAATTGAAATGGGGTTGGTATCCGGTAGCAAGTCAATACCGAAATCAGTTTCCCGTTCGGGAGGGATTCTGGGAAGATCATTAGGAAAGACCTCCGGAAATTCCCTTACTACGGGGACCGACTCAATGGGAGGATTCTCGGAGTCTAAATCTTTGACTCTTACAATATGGTATCAACACCCTTTATAGATCATTTTACAAGCCTTAAGACAAGAGATGATACGACCTCTAGAAATAAAATTTTCTCCCTTCCACTCTAAGACGGGTTCATTTGGAAAATTGAACTTGACTACTCTTGTTCTACAATCAATGGAAGCAAAACAAACATGCAACCAATCCATCCCCAAGATGACATGATCAAAATCAACCATATCAAGGTCTATTAGTAACTCTATTGGGAAACTTTATAGGATAATTCTTATATACACTCTTTGCAACCACCCCGTCCCCTACCGGAGTAGTTACCATAAAAGGATCATTTAGGACATCGGGCAAAATATCAAACTTCCTAGCTATCAAGAGAGTGACAAAACATAATGTAGAACCTGGATCAATTAAAACATATACATCAATAGAGAAGACTTGTAACATACCGGTCACCACATCAGGATAACTCTCTTGTTCACCCCTAGAGCGAAGATCATAAAAGTGATTCTTCTTTGGAACATCAATATTAGAACCACTCACTTGAGCTTGTCTACTACCTTTGTCTTGCCCCTTCAAATTAGGGCAATCCCTGATTTTATGGCCACTCTTGCCACACCCAAAGCAATTGTCCGTCCCAATTAGGCAATCACCATAATTCTTCTTGCCACACTTTCCACAAGTTGGATTCTTGCTAGGTGAATTAGTACCTTTTTCCTTTTTAGACTTAGGGTTAGACACCCTATCATCATGAGCCTTGGGAAATTTGGAAGGAACTTGACTAGAAAACCTCTTCTTGAACCTAGGCTTGTCTTGAATGTCAAGCCTACCCTTTGAAGAACCACTTACATAAGGCTTGGCCCTATTGGCCTCCCGATTCTTCTTCCTTAGCCTAGTCTCTTCCACTTGTTGAGCATGAATCATGAGACGAGAGATATTCATATTATCATGTAGCATAGCTGAATGACATTCTTCAACCAAGTCTTTGGACACCCCCGTAAGAAGACGACTCATCTCATCCCTTGGGCTAGACACCAAGTATGGAGCATACTTGGAAAATTCAATGAATTTGAAGGAATAGTCAAGTACACTCATACCTCCTTGACAAAGGTTGATGAATTCTTCCACATTAGCTACCCTTAACTCTCTAGCAAAGAATCAATCAAGGAAAGCCTTATTGAAGATCTCCCAAGTCACCAGACCACCTCTTAGTGCCCTATTATCCCTCCATTGCACATACCAAGTTTGGGCCACATCTTTGAGTTGATAGGCCGCCTACTCGGCCTTCTCAATTGAGGTCACACCCATAGCATAGAGAATCTTATAGAGCTCATCGAGGAAATCTTGAGGGTCTTCATCCACTTTTGAACCGAAGAACATAGGCGGGTTCATTCTAGTAAAGTCTCTCAATCGAGATGCCATGTTGTTGACATGATGAGTCACTCGGGGTCCAACCTCCCTATTCACTTGAGTTGTCATTGCTTAGACTTGACAAGTGAAGGCATTGGCTTTAGAGGTCATGGCTTGGTCCAAATTGAGAAAAGCTGCCCTTATCTCTCCATTAGTCATTGGTGGAGGAACAACCGGAACTTGATCACCCATAGCAACTTCTTCAAGCGGAGGCACTTGATTGTCTTGTGGAGGAGCTTGATTGTCATTAGCTTGCACATTAGCAATGCCTTCTTTGGCTCTTCGTGTCGCAGCCCTTCGAGTATTCATACCTATAACCACGATACAAGGTTTAGGTGAAAGCACAAGACTCTACAGGCACGACGTAGGAATACAAGAAAATGAGAGTTTCTAAGCATCACATAGTCTCTCGTTCATAAGTGTGGCATGCTTCACAATTATGAATAAGGATCTACATAGACGTGGTTTAATGAGACATCATTTCTAGGGATATTCAACCTCATGCTCTGATACCAAGTTTGTCACATCAGGGGAGCACCCCTTAGACGTAACTGACGTCGTTGTCCTCGAAGAGGACTAGGACTAGCCTGTTAGCATTCATCATTTTATTCATAGATTAAAATGTGGAAAATTTAAAACTTTTCATCTACACTACTTCATGAGGTTTACTTAGACCTCTCGCTTACACATAATATATTTATATCGAGTATACATAGACCCATCGTATAAGAAGATTGCATCGTCTTCTACTCGCTCGCTCGCGCGCGCGCACACATACACACACACACACACACACACACATATATATATATATATAAAAGATACATAACATAGTCTTAAAACGGATGTCTCATATTAAACCATCTAACCAAGAGTATAAGCAATTGGGCATAACCCATACATCAATACAATAAAAGCCACCTATAGGCTATACAATCATAACACTCAAATGAAAGAGAATGAACAAAGTGTCTTTAAGACTAATCAACATCCAATGCTAGAAAGTGGTATTGCCCTTAAAGTGGTGAGGACCTACCCAACTTGGAGAATAAGAATTCAAGTCTTCTTCAAATGACCACAATCTCATCAACGGTCGGAACCCAAAATGTTGGGGAAAAGGGAGAAATGGGGTTAGCATATCACTTGTACTAAGTATGGGCACATGCACATACAACATGGAAATCATGTAAAAAGGGACATTTATTCAAAAGCATGCAAAGTCACTTTAGAAATACCTCATGCACATTTAAGAACCAATACAAGTTAATAAGCATATATTCCTTAAGTAAAGACCATGTACATCACAAGACCTACAATACCAAGTCTAGTCAAGTCAACACGCATATCCACATAATTGACCACATAATCAAGATAATTCTATCATCAAGTTATAATATCAACAAACATTCAATAGAGTTCATAACATCATAACCTAAGCAATACTATTACTCATGAACCCCCATTAAGTCCACTAGTGCAATGACTGAGTAAGGACTCATAACCTTACCCAATCAAATAAACCCAACAATGACTACAAGCAATGCCCAAATTTTCATACCATATCATTAAGAGTTAACATCATCATACTATAGCAATAGAGACCAACCACATGTTCATAACTGAAATCCATATTACATAGTGTCATTAACATGTAACATCAACATATACATATCATTTACATTTATAAGCATATAAGCACATAAGAACATCCTTGTAAAACTTCCCTCAAGACTGACTAGTGCAATGTATAGGTAGAGTCCCGTACCCCTGCCTAGACTAAGCCAAACACATTAGGTCATCCTAGTTACAGTTCACTTTATTACTTTATTTTACCTTTTGGGAACACTTGCCTTAACTGACATAGATCACAAGAGCTAAGTGTGGAATCCGGTGTTGTGAAACCTTACACCGATGGCAGGTGGTCTACTTGCCAAGGTAGAACCAAACATGAACATAGAATTTTAAGGTGGATTCACTAGCTAGTATTTGTATGGGGCAACATAGTTTATGGAACTTGAAGGCATACATGGAAATATCACTCTATGCCCTTTGGTCCATGAGGATATCCACCTCGTGAGGACTATGGTGAACCCTACCTCCCCACATTGGGAAGGTGCCACTCCTCATCTTCAAGTTCATTCGGTGCTAAGCTAGAGTCCCTTTTGAAATGTCTTTTATTAATAATCATAACTTAGTTTAGGTCATAGGGTCTACATAGTCATTGTCATAGCTCAATAGAATTGAATGAGTATTGTCCTTTCAATATAATTCACACATGTGAAGTTAGCACATTTACATAACCATATTATGATAAGGCATATAGGCAATTCATCACCATCCTTATATCATTACATCCTAGCCAACAACTCACAAGCCATACATCAAGACATTTCAATTCAACATCATACCAACCTTAATCAATCTTATCATAAGGTATACTTCAATATAACTTCATCACTTAACACAAAAAATCATAATTGAAGTAAAGGATTGAGATCACAAGACTTACCCCAATCTCCTTCATAAGACATCATCCATGGTTTTACCATCAACAAATCAATTCCACTCAACAATAGGGGTAACAACATTATACAATAATAATCTATACAATACTAAGCCAATTATATCATCACTATCTCGATCAACTTCAATTTATAACCTAAGATTTGACAGAAAAGGGTTCATCATGAATTCTTCAAGAAATAGATCCAATCCCAAAAATGCATTACCCCAGGCAGTCCATTAATGAATTAGAATAGATAAAACAAGCCTAACAATCAATACATTCTTCAATTCCCATCATTTATAAGCATGATCCAAGATTTGGGGGAATTGGGAAAAAAGACATGATCTATACAAAATTCCCACAATTAAAATCAATTAAACAATAATCTACACTAGATTAGACATAGGAAATCATAATTCAACACAATCAATCATCAATTTTGACTTTAGAAGAAAACCCATTTGTAGAGAAAAATCCTAAGAATTTGGGTAATTGAAATTCAACTTTCAGAGGACCACTTGGGGAAAGGAATCCCAAGAGTGAAGAACACATACCTTAATGAAGCTTTGCCCATGAAAATTGAGTGAAAACCTTAGAGAATTTGTCTTCTTCCTCAAGCTTCTTGTTCTTCAATGGAGGATGAATATAGAGAGAGAAAGTAGAGAGAAGTGAGAGCAATTTGAGTTAGTGTTTTGGAGTGGTAAATGAATGAAAATTGACCTAAAGTCAATATATAGTCCACCCCCAAAATACCCAAACTACCCCTCATTAAGTTCGACTTCCAAAGTGAAGTCCAACTTAACTTCACTGTTAAGCCCGTCCATCACCACACCCTACTTCAAGGTTCGTGAAGTGCACAACGGACCATGGTGGTGGTCGTGGAGTAGTGAAGCAGTAGCTCTTCCAAAGAGCCCCCTCCATTTTCCCCACCAAGGCATGACCACGGAGCAGCTTGCTCCCTTCTGTGTATATGCACCACAGCCCGTCAAGTGGCTCGTGGTGCTCTTAGGCAGTAGCTCCACAATGCCTCGCCAAATTCTCCTCATTTGGCTAAGGCACTTTCACGACCCAACCATTCCTTCCGTCAAGTGCACCACGAGTCGTGAAGTGACTCGTGGTACCTTGTACAGTAGCTAGGTCATAAGACCTCCATTCCCCCATGGCCAAGTAACCTTCACGAGCTCCCCACCTTGGTCGTGGTCATGCTCGTGAAGAGTGAGGCAGTAGCCTCCCTTCTTGGGCATCCTTGGCCACTTGGCTTTGGCTTGCCCTTGAAGGTTGGCACTCCTCACTTGGCTTTGCTTCCTTAATCCCCCCGTTGGCACCTAAGTTTATCATTATCACCTCATCATGTTTAACCCTTAGTTACCTCCTTAAAACCATCAAGGCACTGCGCTAGTCCAAGTTACAAGTTTACCGGACACCGTTGACGTTCCCTGACGTTTTAACTCAAACATCTTCTAAATGATTTATATTCATTGTTTTAAGCCTAATAACAGTGTTATAAACACTAGGTACTCATGTGAGGATCTCGATTAGGCTTTAGACTTTCGGAGTATTACACGCTCAAACTAGGCTAATTCAATTTGTTCTTGTTGTGAAAGAAAATTGAATAAAAATACCCAACTAAGAGTCTGGGTTGAATCCCACAGAGAGTTATACAATACAAGAAATTCTACCAAGAAATTTGGAATGTAAATTAATTCATTGTAGCAATAAGAATAATTGGGTGGATATACTACCAAATTCACGAAAATGGTTTGGTTGTCAATAGTCACAATTCAAATATGATTTCATAAACTCAAATAAATCACAAATAATGTAGGGGAACGGGGATTGGAATTCAATATTACATAGGTATAATTGTGTTGCTCTATAATGATGAACATTAATGGATAGTCTGGGTCATCTTCAATGACACTAGTCTTCTTTTGATTTCATAGCATCAATTCATAAATTCTTATTTCGGTCTCTTCTATGTGCATAAATAAAAACCCAATATCCTACACTATTCTCTCTTTTGATGCAGAAAGAGGGAAAATATATATGACCCATAATTTCTATATTCAAGCCAATTATAGACATCAAACCTAAATTACAAGTATAACAATAATTACCCACTCCAATCAATCTCTTTCGAGCATCAATCAGAGGTCGTAAGTAGGAATTGAGTTTGAATTAAACCATAAGTTAAAACCATGCTAAGTAGCCCAAACCCATGTGTGAACAATAAGAAAATAGAGCACAACACGATACCAACTATATTAAATAGATACCCAATCCCATAATAACATACCTAAACTTTAAGGTTTCAACAACCCATCACAAGGTGTAAGTACATTATACCATACATGAGAGCAGCCACGAGTGACATGAAATTAAACAATTACAAATAATTCCCACTTTGATTTCAACTTCAATTTGTCAATTTCAAGAGCAAAGTTGAAAAACCCTAAAACTAAAAGTGCTTTTCACTAAATAAAAATATTTTTTTCTCTAAATGATTAAAAATTGTCCCACAAATTTTGAACACTTTTTTCTCTCTCCTTTAGGATATTTATAGTTCCCAAAAATTTTGCCCAAAAATCAATGCTTGACCCTTTCGGTGACGTTAGTCGGTCTTGCCGAGCACATTCAATGAATTTCCAATTGCTTTTTAACTTGCCTTTCTCTTGCTTTAGGATCCAGGTGTTTGAACCTGAGTCGACGAGCTCATTCGAGTTTTCATTTAAAATACGGTGGATTGCCGAGTACCACATTTGTTCACTTTTATTTGTTTTCCAAGTACTGTCACATTCGGTGATAGTCAACAAGTTTTTATTTCGCATTCAGCATGTTACCAGTCCTCTTTAAGTTCACCGACCTACCTCAAGTGATTCAAATGTTGAACAATGTTGATTTAGGCGAGATCATGCCACTTGGGTGATCCACCCTTCGTGTTAGGTGGTGATCAGCACTGTGGAGTTTACACTTCTTTTCATATTTTTGTCCCTTCTTACAAACATTAATTCTTACCTTGTCCCTTAGCCCTCATAGTTGCAAATCACCAAAATATCATTAGAAAATTACATAATTATGCATTGAGGACACTAAATGTTGAACTAAATATGCCTCAAATGAGTGTAATCTACCACTCATCAACCCCCAACTTAAAATTTTGTAAATCTACCACTCATCAACCCCCAACTTAAAATTTTACTTGTCCTTAAGTAAATCAAGAACACAATCTATTCAACAAGGGTGTCTACAATAAATCTAAATGAGATCTAACATGTAAGTGCCATTACAAGACCACTCTCTATAATATGCTACACTCAATCAAATGATGATTCGCCGGTATCGAACAAAGCTCAAGCTCACTATATCTTCTTTTGTAATGCTAGACCATGATTCAAAACATGTTTTCAAGTGATCTCACATCAATAACAATTCCATGCTCTCACAAAGCAAGTCAATAAAGAAGTGATAAAACATTACAACTCTCACTCTGTCAAAAGAGAAATACATGTAAGCTTCATCCCATAGGTTCACACATATTTTCCAATCATTACACAACCTAGTTAATGCAAGATATCAAGGGTGTTTTAGGATTTTAACGGGGCTGAGGGTTAAGGTATGGTAAACTGACTCAGTAACTTCACTTTTTCAAATTATTGTTGTAATTACCTTTTCTCAATTTCTTTTAATTTTTTCTATTTGAGAACTAAAACTTTGACTTGTTAATCATTTTATTGGAAACCCCTTTATATTTCACCAAACGCTCTGTGTCATTATAATTTTTCAAATGTTGTTCATCACAATTTTTTTCTTTTATCATAAAGAGGAGTTTCTTTTTTTATAGCACACTTCAAAGTTGAGTTTCATCCATCTTTCTTTTTATTTCACTTGGCTTTCATTCCTCCTTTCCACACCCCCAATATAGGTTTTTAGCCTAAGTTTGATATTCAAACAAATCAACGCTTCAAAAAGGATTTTAGGTGAGAAGTTAGGGGTGGTTTAAGAGGTTTCAATCGTCAACAAATGATTTAGGCCCAAATGCTGCCAAAATGGATTCACACCCTCACAAGGTAGTCACTAGAGGATATGGAAATTTGGGTTCCATATCAGAATTTCTATCTAAGATCATTCCTTACACTTACCAAGTCTAGATAATTTGAACTAACACGACAAATTCTAGGAGTCCACAAGCATGCTAGTCAACATAAGATTCAGAAATATCGCTCAAAATTTCAACCACGTTGATTTCTTCCTTGCAACACAAGCGCAAGACACCATGCTCATTATGAGTACTCTTCAAGACATCGATATTGAACACAATCAATCCTCAAATTTTTATCAATGGAAACTCAAGTATTTCACAATTTCCAAAATCATGGTGTTTTAGAGAAAGAGACAAAATGAGATAAACCAATCAACACACTATAATAGAAACATAACAAAATATTGCAATCCTCCAAAAATTGAAAGCAACAAAATACAATAAAAAGGGGAATATCTGCGCAAGTGCCCTGGCCCAACAAAGCTAGTAAAAGTAGCATCCTCAATGCGAAATAAGTAAAAGAGTATGTGAGGAGAGGTAAAAAGTCCCCCTAACAAGCTATGCTTTCACAATGCTCTCATTAGGAATCTCGGAAGGAGTGGAATCATCCTAGTCATCAGTGCACAAAAATATGATCATTGGAGGTGGACGTGTAGGCTCAACCGAGGCATCAGTGCCTGACATATCACTAAGAGTAATGGTGGAGTCACAATGGACTCCACTAGTGCCAACTGTGGAGGTATCCTTAAGAGATGTCTTCCATATTGCATGGACCATCGTCTCCATAATGTCTTGCAACTCAGTCAATGTTAATGCAACCTTCTGCTCAACCTTCTCTCTCCTCATCTCCTCTTCATTAGTATCCTCAGCCAAATCATTATCATCCCTATCATTCTCTCTCCTATCACCAGCATCAACAATCTCCACTTGGTTGAACAACCACACTCTAATAAAGCTCACCACTAGGCATGATCGGGGGCACAAACATAGGTGCATCTGGTAGGGGAAACTTTCTCTACAACTTCGATATATCCTTACATCTCAGCTGATCTACATCAACCTTTAGAGCATCTATTTGATCCCTTACAAAAAATAACACAATAAAACTATCCTCAGTGTTCTTTCGGTCCTCTAACCTAGTGGTGAGATTATCCAACCTCACACCGTCTGACTCAATCAAGGCCTCACAAAAAGTCAATCTAACCCTCAATGGATTTAACACAAACTCAATATCCATATCAATTATCTTAGGCAAGTCATTTTCAACCCTCGCAGCCTCACATCCAAAGACTCGAAAAGATTTCCAATTTAATAAATCTTGGCATGGGTTAAGGGGGACGAGAGATAAGAGAGGAGGCAGATTAAACAGTAGCAGTAAAAGTAGAGGGTATAGAGGAAGGTCGTGGTATATTTTATTTCTCCATAAAAAGGTGAATGGAGTGACATCAACAACAAATGTGACAGGATCAACCACATACATAGTGCCCAGTGGTGGAGGATTTTTTCAAGCCACATCATCCCGTAGATAATCAACCTCAATCCATTGAATTTCATATGAGGAGGCTGGGGCCAACTAACCCTTCTGGTTATCAAAGTTTTTCTTCAATCTGAGTCTAAGATAAGCATTATTTGTACTCTTTGTACCCAATAGTGCATTAACATTTCATACACGACATTTCACCATCTTTCCATAGACCTTGAATTTTTATAAGGGCTTCCACAGTGTGCCCTTTCTCTTCTTTGGTAGTGCCTCTGTGTAGGCTGCGTAGAACTCCCGTACCCATGCTTGAACGTAGGGAGGTTAAGGTCTCTTGAGCCTATCGAACCATGAAATTTGATCATGTCCCAGATGGTCGGGTATATACTGACCACCCTATCTGTGAAGAGTCTTCTCTCCTCATAGATTGTTCGTTCTCCTACAACCTTGAGCCTATTAGGAGTCTTGGAGGTATGATTGGGACAAATCAAGAAATGGGTGCCTGATCTTGGCAAGAAATTGGGCTAATCAGACTTCACCTACATCAAATTTAACCAAGACCTAGTACATATCAAGAAATAATTTTGATATATACAATACAAAATCAAATTTAACAATTAAGGAACAAATTCAAATATCTAACTTTTGGGCACACTTCAATATAATATTTTTATCACTAACCAATGAAATCAACTAACATATACTTTAAATGGACTTTATCCCATATCTAAATACACAACTATAAGCGAAAAATGAGATATAAATTGAACACCAACCTCAAGTAGACATAACATAAAAGAACAAAGGAAATGTACGGTTGGGTTGCAAAGGAAGCAATCCAAATGCACTGTAAGTACTGAAAAACACACCCATGAGGCATTCTCACACTAAAATATGGTATTGAAAGCTTAAGGAAGAAATATAGTTCAAAGATAGTAAAGGATTTATTTTTGACAATAAAAATACCCTTGGCCTTCTTATGTTAGGATCGTTAGGCGGTTTGTTGAAGGAGATAAAGCTCGCCAAAGACGCTTGAATGGATAACAAACTTGAAGGCTGATTTAACAATTTTTATGGAGTCTGCGTAGTGCACTTTTGTGGATATGTCTTTGGAGCTCAGATCGGCAAACATGACGGTACACTTTTTCACCTTTTCCAGCTCAAAAGAAGAATAAGATTGAGTCTGCATAATGCCTTCAGTGGATCACTGATATGGTTTTGGCATCAACTAAATTTCCTTAGTAACACTTTGACTTCATCTCTAGTTGCACTCATAACACACGTTATTGAAAGAAATAAAACAAAAGTAAAAAACTTGGTTTACCTCTTAATAAGTGCCTTATTTAACATTGTGGCCTGAGATAGTTCTCAATTCTTCAACAATTATTTTTGGGGTTACAGTATGGTATCACCATAAAATATTCCCTTTTACCTTGGATTGAGATGGGTGGTGGAGGGCGATTAGACACATTTAAGTTTTTAGCTGTTTGATAGACACTGAAGGAGAGGTTACCGTTTGAGTTAAGGTGCAAAAATCATTTTAATTCTTTTAACACCTTGTTGAAGATCCTTGTGAGCATTTACTTGATTCGATTTCCTTTTGAACTAGTTGTTTCTTTTGGTTGTAGATGATTATAGGGAGGAATATACCTATATTTTTCAGCCTCCTAGTCTCTCCCATTTCCACTTCTCCAATCTTTCCAACCACCATCTCTTTCCCCGTTCCAACCTTTGTTCCCACCTTGTTGTTGGTATTTTTGATGAGAACCCCCTATTTTGTTTCCCAAATACTATACTTCCTCATTGTATAATCCTCAAACTTGACCTCCTCCGAGAACTTCCCACTAGTTGTTCCAACCACATTCACTGATTTCAGTCCACCTCACATGATATGCTTGGATAAAAATTGAGTTGGGTCATCATTTTATCTGCTCATGTTCCTTATCAATTTTTTCTTCGCTCAAGCTCAGTTTTAGGGTAGAAACTTGATCTTTTCTAGCATGTCATGCTCGGTTAACCTTGGTCAGGTCATCTAGCAACAATATTGCCACTTCATATGTTATCACATTAATCCACCTTAGGCAAGTTGATTATCCACAGCTTCATTGACTAAATCAATGCTTCAATAGAAGTACTGTAGCAAGAAATAATCCGGAATACCATGTGTTGGACATCGCAGGAGTAATCTCTGAAACCACAACCTTGTTTTGATGTAGAGATTCACCTCCTATTCTTTTGAAATTTTGGATTTGGTTCCTTAGTTTAACCAACTTCGAAGGCGGACATCTCTTCAAGAAGGCTTTAGTTAACTCACCCAAAGAAGTCATGAAATCTTTTGACAACTCCACCATCTACCTAATAGCTTAGCCTATCAAAGACAACATGAATAACCTCAACCTTACGAACACTTGTGAGATGTTTTTGAACACAAACGACCCAAACACATACATAAAATTCCAGAAGTGTTCATGGGGGTCTTCATGAGTTAATCCCCCTAACATTGCAATTGTAGTATTTTCCAGTTACATGAAAAATTGCATTCCCAGCTGTGGGAGGTAACATGATGGATCTCATTATTTGAAAACGTTTATGTGCATATCCTTTAAATCACCCATATTGTTATTTTGCACATAGTGAGTATCACTGTCACTACATTGGTCTCTCATGCATTAGATTTGCAAATTGATACGCTTAAATTACACCTCCCTAAAGAAGTATAAGCGGTCGTATCAAGTAAAGAACCCAACTATTAGGTTGGGGTCGATCCCACGAGGAAAATGGTTTAGAATTAACTTCAATGTACGATTACTACTATTTAGTCAAGTCCTTTCCGAAAACAGGTAATTAAAGGGGGGGGCTTTGTGAAACAAAAGTCTTGTAAGATTTCTAAGTAAAACAAGCAACATGAGTAAATCTTTAGTGTTTATTAAGTTGTGAGAAAAACTAGGGTGTAAGTGTTCCACATAGGTTCATAACGCCATATTCATAGCTATAACAATTCTTCCCTAGTGTTTTGCATGCAAAGTGATAAGTTAGGTATCTCTAAATCCTTGGTCCGACATTTAGAGAATTTTACCCGTACCTTGTCCGGCTACGTGTGTCTAAGTTACTAACCCTTACCTTTACTTCATATTAAGCATCATATTCGATGTATGTATTAGTTATTACTTTGCACCAATCGAGACTAGCCTATTAGATAGTATCCCACTAAATCTATGTTGAAAAATCTTTTCCTATTAACTACCTCCTTGGTCCGGCAAGTAGCAATAATGCGAGTTCTAACGCGTGCACTCGTTAAAAATATTTCTAAGCGAAAGAATCATCAATGCATTCAATAACCTATTTGAGAATTGTTATTAATCTAGGTTTACTTTGTTAATCACCCATGGTTCCCACAACCCTAGTTGTGGATTTAGTTACCCATGCATAGAAGAACACAATTCATAGTTGATAAACAATAATTCATGAACTTACTTTGAAAAATTCAAAGAAAATCCAGAAATTCAACTTGAAACCACAAGAAATCACTTGAAAACCAAATCTGGAAATTTGAATTAATGCCAAATTTGCAAAAACCCAATCTCCAAAAACAAACTAAGAAAATAGTAATAGAATCCAACCCCAAAAACGAGGTTTTACACCCTATTTATTAAAAACATTGTCCTTAAATAAAAGGAATTCAAATAAGAAAAGTTTTCCAAAAACACGGCTTCAATTGACGACACTCACAGACCGACGGACCGTCGACTGCCTCCTTAAGTCCAGACTTATCATCTTTTTTTATCCTTTAACTATCATCTACTCTGATTCAATAGAAGGACCAACAACACGGTCTGTCGATGCATCTAAGGTCCGTCGATGCCTTCCGTCGTTCCATACTTAGCTTTTCTTCAACTTCGGGTACTGGGACATTCTCTGATATGATCGACGATTTAACAGGACGGTCTGTCGATCAATCGACGGACCGTCGATCCATCCGTAGCCCCACACTTGGTTAGATTTACCTGAGTTTCTCCAAATGACGGAACTTTCATTCGACGGTGACCATCTACGGTCCGTCGATGGAACGACGGACCGTCGATGGCCTTCGTGGGTCACCTCTGCACTAAATCTCAGTTGCCTTCTGCGTTTTGGTTTCGGACACCTTTCCTGCAAAACAATAATAAAAATATGTTAAAATTACTACAAAAATGCTATAGACACACACCAATCTTAAGGAAAAATCACATCACAAATCAACAAACAACAACACCAAGAAACAATTTACTAAAACTTAATAAATTTACAAACTAATTTCTCAAATGGAATTCGTAACCATCATTCCCTAGTAGTGGCTCCATTTTCGATAATGCTCAAACTACTCTCTAAAATAAATCCAAATAGTAAGCGGTCGTAGTCAATAAAAATACTCAACTAAGAATGGAGGTTGAATCCCACAAGAAAGGAATTCTAACAAAAAAATTGGAAACTAAATCAATTCATTTATATAGATAAGAACAATTAGGTGGGTAATTTCACCAAATTCATTAAAAGGGTTTTGTTGTCAATGGTCACAATTAAACTACGATTTCAAAAATTCAAATAATTACATGTGATCATGGGGTGCGGGGATTGGAATTAAATGTCACATAGGGATAATTGTGTTGCTCTATAGTTATGAATATTCATGGATAGGCTGGTTCATATTCAATGACACTAATGTTCTTTCGATTTCATAGCATTAGTTCATATAATCTCCTTTTGGTATCATTTATGCGCATAACTAAACAACCATGTACCTTACACTATTCTCTATTTCGATATAGAAATACGGAAAATATATACGACCCATAATTTCTATATTCAAGAAAATTACACACATCAAACGTAATTGCAAGTATCGAACTAATTACGCATAGTCCTAGAGCTACGTGCCCCCGTAGAAGTATAAGTTCCCTTTGTTGGGCATCAGATTTAGTGATCACGCCAATCATGCCTTTACACCTCTATCAAGGTATATTAGGTCCTCTCGATAGAGCATATACATCGAACTCCACGTTTAGCTCACGTGGCTTATGTTGGTTAATAGTAGCTCCTACAGTTAGACTCGTAATGCATTTGATCAGGGTTTTAGTATATATTTCAGCACTCAGTTTAGCATGTCATGTTCATGATTAGTACTTGGTCATTGCATTCATCTTACCTTTTCAGTTATGTTTCCGTATTTACATTCTTGCCAAGTTTGTGGCATTGCTTCATTAGGTCCTTTTTTAGTTTCTATATATATGTGTGTGTATATATATATATATATATATATATATATATATATATATATATATATATATATATATATATATATATATATCCATTCTCTATATTTGGACAGTAAAATAGAGAATGAGTACTCTAACCCACCTCCAAATCATGCTCTATTCTCCATTTATATAGAGGTTGGAGAACTACTATTCACACTCTCTATTTCACTTTTTTTATTAGTTTATTATTATTTATATTACTTTTAAATTAACATATTATTTTACATATAATTTCATAAATTAAATATCGGATAATCATAATTCTTTCTTAAATGTAATATACTATCCTAAACAATATTTTTTAATATATACTACTTTAATTTTGAATTAATAGTATTTTAATTGTTTTTCTAATTTTTATCAATGACAAAATTTTTATTTTATTATTAATTTTCATTTAAAGAATGCACAAAACTAAAAATAGCACGATGAAAAATTTAATTCAAAAATACAATACATGATATAAAAATTTAAATACAAGATAACAATACAATACATTACATAATAATTTAAATACAAGATAACAATACAATATAATACATGGCATATCGCATGCTTATTATGGTTTGCCAGCCACCAATAACGATATTAATATTTTAGAGTCATCACATTTAGTTGTTCGTCTTTCTAGCGGTATTGCGCCTCCCACCCATTATGTTATTCAATTTAAAAAATACAATATGGGTCATTACTTAGTTGATGGTATATATCCTAAATGGTTTAAATTGTTCAAACTATTCGTGATCCTTATTCCCAAAAGAAGAAATATTTCACAATTAAACAAGAATTGTGCCAAAAAGATGTTGACCGTGCATTCAGAGTTTTGCAATTATTCAAGGATCGTAACATTTTTGGAGAAAGGAAATGCTACATGATATAATGACTACATGTATTATACTGCGTAATATGATAATTGAGGACGAATGTGATCTCAATGCACCAATTCAAGATGCCATAGAGGGTCCAACTCCAACTATAGAAATGGTGGTAGATGAAAATGTCCGATTTGAATAATTTTTAGCTAGACATAAAAAAACTAAAGACAAAAATGCTCATCTTGAACTCCGTAAAGCATTAATAGAGCACTTATGGGAGCAACGTAATGATTTTGAAAATTTAGTGTTTTTGTAATTGTATGTCACTTTTATTTGAATTCGTCCCCTGATGAATGCATTATATATTTTCTTGCAATTTATGTTATTTAAAAATTTAGAATAAGATATAATTTTATATCACATTAAAAATTATATAATGTATTTATTTTGAGAAAAAGGAAATAAAGGATTTATATTATGAAATAAGAAAATAAAAATGAAATAGAAATAATAATATAATACTGAGGAGAGAGAAAAAGATTCTTTTTTAGAGAGTAAAATAGAGAATTGGGTTGGAGTTGGTTGTTTGAAAAGTAGAGAACTCTATATTTGGAGAATAAAATAGAGGATTGGTTGGAGATGCCCTTAGTATTTATACATTGCAGTCACCGTACATTCCAAATACTGACACATAATTTGCGCTACATCCTTTCATGATGTAGGTTTAGGTACTTAGCATCTTGATCATGCCTAGATTGGTACTCGGTTCGCATTCAACAACTTGAGTAATGAGTCCTCATAATTTGAGAACAATAGACATGCTTTTCATTTTAGTCTTTATATTTAGTTTTCAGTTTGTTAGAGTTAGCTGGGGCATGTCCCAACAACTCGACTCAGTTAGAGGATTTTCTGACATAGTAGTAGATGCAACTTGAGTTGCTAAGTAGTGTTTCAGTCATTACTAGACTTTCTGTATAGTTTATCTATACAGACTAGTTGTGTTTTCCCCACTCACAATTATTCATTGTTAGCTTCCGCATAGTACATATTTTATTGAATATTCTCAGTATGTTTGACATATATAAGACACAAGGTTAGCTTGGGATCATTTGTGATATTAAGTATATTTTTACGTCAAGGGGGTAGCCTCAGGGCGTGACAATCCCAACATCCATCTTAGCACTGAAAGGCTTCATAGACAATTGTAGTTTAGAAGTTTGTTTCATTTCAGCTGTTAATGTTCTAGACTTGAGTTGCCTCTTTTGGACAGTGAATATTTTATTTAACATATTCCGAGTATCTATTATGATACATTGAGAAACATTTTGATTTTGAGTTCATATGTTGGTGAGTAAGTCTACCGCTGAGAGTTGAGCCAGTCCAGGGTGTAGGCTTGGGGCTTGACAAACTTTGTATAAGAGCACAGAGTTCAAGAGTCCTAGTGTGTCTATGAAGATGTGTCCATAGAGTCTTTGTTATCGGTGTGAAGCACGCCACATATACAATTTAGGAGCTATCTCACTTCTTTCATACTCTGTTCGTGTGATAGAATTCATCTTTATAAATTAATTTCTAATTCGTGCTTCCGCATATCATTCAGATCATGCCTCCACGAAGAGTGCTCCAAGGTTGTCTTGTGAGGAAGAATATTGATCCCCAAGATCAAGGGGTTCCCAATGCACCAGAAGTGCAACCCCAAAGAGAGGTTATTAATGGTGAGTTCTGGGTGTTATCCGAAGGTTGAGTCAAGTGGTGACCAACCAAGCTAAGCAGATGGGTTCGACAAGATGTGGTTAATACATCCAGGATCAGTGAGTTTTGAGGATGAGTTCTACATACTTCACCAGTTCGAGTGTCATTGAGGATCCAGATGTTTTTTTTGGAAGAGTTGTATAAAGTATTTGAGGTAATGCATGTTGCAGATGCTGAGAGTATCGAACTATCTTCATACTAACTTAAGGTTGCTTCTAGTGTATGGTATGACCAATCGGAGAAGAGTAGAGCTGAGGGTGCACCAATTATGATATAGGTTGTCTTCGAAGTGGCCTTCATGGGGCATTTTTGTGACACCACATAGTTTAGTAGACCATATAGGGCTATGTTAGAGGGCTAGAGGGCATGATCCAAGGCAAAAGAGCAAGATACAAGGCTACCCAAGCTTCCAAGGCACTTCCCTATACAACGAGAGACTTCACAAATCGTGGTGCCACCCGTAGTGGTGAGAAAGTAGATCACCAAGGTTGCCCCTAGTTGGCTCCCCACGAGCCACATCATGGCCAATTGTGAAGACCACGACTCGTGGGAAGGATAATGGGGTTGCCTTAACCTTGTGGGGGTCATGTATAGGTAGCATAGCTACTGTTAAGGGGACCATGGGAACCTTTACAGACCGTGGTGCCCTTGACGGTTCGTGAGGTAGGTAGTGAAGCCTGGGCACCCAACTTAAAGAGGGGGTTATTTTAGGTAATTGCTTTTTAAGTTAGTATTAAGTGAGGTCGTTTTGTATAAATTTAATATACCTATATAAGCCTTTTAAGTCTTTAACCAACCTATTCAGCTCATTAAATCCCAAGACCAAAATTATATTCCCCAAAAGTTCATCTTCTCCAAAAGATTCTCTCTCTAAGAAGTTCCAAGAAAAAGAAGAATAAGAAGAATAAGGACAAAAGCTAGGGGTTTGAAGGAGCAAGGTTGTCTACTGAAATTCTTTGGAGATTCATAGCTAAGGGATGTATAGTCTTTATCCATAGTGTCCCTTCAAAACCCCAATGTAAAAGACAGAAAATATCCAAGGTTAGGGTTTGATTCCAAAGTCATGGGTTCCTTTCAAAAATGATTCTGATGTTTGATTCATGGTATATTATGTATTAATTGATGAATTTCCTATATTTTTATGATGAATTCCCTAAGAACCCATGAAATTCTCATATTTTCTCAAAGTTGATGATATGACATGCGTCTTTAGTGAAGAAAGGTGAATTGTTTGAATTGATGTATGTGGTGATAGATTCACATGAAATTATGATTAAATCCATGTCTAATTCTTGAATTTTAGATGTGTTGATTGAATATGATCTTTGACCCTTTAAGGGTAAAGTGTGAGAAGTATGCATGATTGTAAGATTTATGTAAATACTTTAATGATGACTTGAGAGTGAAGTGTTGTTCATTATGATTAGGTTGTTTTTGTGGGATAATTGAAAGGTTGAACTCACATAGTATGGTTATAAGGTTGAAAGGGCTTTTCTCACCCAATTGAATCTAAGAGTGAAGATGATCATGGATGGTGACAGCTGCTCACGCATGGTCTATAGAGTTAATCTAATGAATTAACTTAGGATTAGTTGTCAAGGATATCTTTCCGTTAGCTTGAGTCAAAGTAGAGAATTAATAACTATCTTGTGGGATATAGGCCTAGCACCGAGTGGATATTAAAATGTGATGGAGGTTCCCACCTAGTTGAGTTCGGGCTCCCAAAATGGAACTCTAACCTAGTAGAGTCTGATTTCCCAAAGTATGTCTCATGAGATGGAAGCTTTCATCTAGTGAAGTTTGGGTTTCTAGTAGCAATCTTCGTATCCTATAACTACGTGCCCTATAGGCTAGTTAGCTAGTGGATCCAACTAAGCTAACCAACCTGTTCTACCATAAGCAAGTAAACCAACCCTTGATAGTGTGGGTAACACTATGAGGTATCATGTGATAGATCAGATGTTCTTATTTCGGTTAAGTATATATTCCAACTACAACAAGATTTATAATGAACTCAGATGTGCTTAAACAAGCATCTCCCCAAGTTTAAACATAATTAACTAAGATATGCTTGAAGAAGCATCTCCTAGAGTTCAAACTTAATGGACAAAGACATGCCTGAAGAAACATCTCCTAGAGTTCAAAACAATGATGAACTAAGATGTATTTAGTGAAGTATAGTGCTCAAAATAATAATTAACTTAGACATGCTTAAGGAAGTAGCTCATATAATTCGAATTAATGAAGATCTAAGATATGCTAAATGAAGTGTCTCCTAGTGTTCGAAGGTTTCAACAGGGAGACTAGTCCCCAACCAAGAATTATAAATGTAATGACCCTTATTGGTACATAGTATGGATAAGATTATGTGGTCTTGTCCATGCATTGCACAAGTATGACTTGAGTTTGTCTAGAAAGTGCTTCTATTATGTGATGTATGTTTTGATGGATTGCTACTATAGTTGTGTCCCATGATATGTTGATTAAAGGTGAAGGTTCCCTTGTCTATGAGAATGAAGTTAAGGATGAGACAATAAGATGGTAATTATAATGATGATGACCTAAATGGGTTTATTAACATGGGTGGGGTCTATGCGGTCTTATCTATGCATTGCACAAGTAGACTTCGTGGATGTGTATAAAGTTGTTCTCTTATGCTATGATGACCTATATGGGCTATGTTCATGAGTTATACAACTATTTCTATGATGATGTTTAAACTTGGCACGTAGCATGATTTATAATGAAATGTCCCTTTTTAGCATGTTTTCAATGTTTTTATGCATGCCTATCATACTTACTGCAGTTTTATATTGACCCATGCTTCCCCTAAATTTTCCCAAGTGTAGGGTATGGTTCTTAAGGCGGTCATCCTAAAGCTTGGATTTGACTAGTTTCCTTGTTTGTTGCTGAGTCCTCATGATTCGAGGACGAATGTTATCTCATTAGTTCATTTATTATATTTACTTTTTCGACTATGTTGTAAGGGTTATGTCCCTATTTCATTCAAGTATTGTAATAGATTGTAATAGATGGCTATATTGAGACAAGTCTGGTCTTCTGCTTGCTTTTATAAAATGCTTCTATTGTATTGATTTTTTTTTTTAAAATTTCAACATCATTTCTATTTACTTTATGTTATAATGTTCAAAGTGTCTTGTGTTAGGCATTTCGGGGTCTAGTACGCCATGTTACATCTAGGGTGTACCCCTGGATCATGACAATTTATTTCCTTATGAACTAAGAGAGGCAAAGGAAAAGGAATTTCTACTTCTTAAGTAGGATTTATGAGTGTCCATGAGTACAACCTCAAGTTCACTCAACTGTCCCGCTATTATTTGTGGAGATGGTTGCTCACATGAGAAGCAGAATGGGTTTATTGGTATCAGGGTTGTCTCGCTTGTCAAGCAAGGAGGGCAAGGAAGCTATGCTGATAGGAGACATGGACATAGCAAGACTGATAATCCATGTGCAGTAGGTTAAGGAGGAAGAGCTGAGAGATAGATCACATGGCTATCAATCCCAACTTTTTCGTTGCTTTAGTACATGCTTCTACTCTTTGTCTCGATAAGCTAACTCATGTGGATCAGACCATGACATAGACTCACCATGCACCACACCTATACTCTTTTGCCTCTCGCGAAGGTACCAACTTTCCGATATTGCAACTAGTGCCCTCACAATAGGACTATATAAGGGTCATTATTCAACACTCACACTCAAAACTCACCACACCTCTACTACTTTTTCACACAGTGAGTTTACTTTGAGTATAAGGATATTATTCAACACTCACACTCAAAACAAATTCACACCTAGTTAGTACTTGTCGCCATAGGTTTGCCCTTATTTTCACTGCTTAAGTTCACCACATTAGACTCTTAGGATCACGATAGGACTTTATTAGCTTGTAACGTAGGCTCAGGGTTAAGTATGGTACATATGGGTACATTTTAGTGACTTTTTGCGCTCATTGACATTACGTCTAAGCTTCCTACCTCTTTCATTATCTATTATGCGCTATTGTATCTTTTCTTGTCATCTTTGCCTTGCTTTCTCCTTTGTTGTTTGTGGAAGTGACTCTTACTTCTTTTTGTTCAACACCATTTTTATTTTTATTTTTATTTATTTTTCTTTCAATCTTTCTTATTTTTCTTTCTTCATTGAATTGATAATTTTGACTGAGTCACTTTTCTTGATCACTTTTTCCTTTCTTTTCCACATTACTCTTTTCATACCCACTTTTTGGGTCATCACTCATAATAGCCACCCTCAACTTATGGCTTTGCCATGATTCGAGGTACACATTACCCAAGGTTGGGTCAGGGCCAAGACGAGGTCAGTTTCTACATTAGCCACCCTCAACTTATGGTTTTGGCCTAAGTTGAGGTGCACATGTCCAAGGAGGGACCAGGGCAAACACATTATACCCAGGGAAGGTTAGTTGGTGAAGAAAAGAAAGGTATATTGTAGGCTCAACATATTTGGATAAAAAAGGGATAACAATTTCATCTGGTTCACTTTACTTTAGGGTAGATGTTTGCTAATTTGAATAAGGGCCAATGATCCTTTCCTAGTTGTCTACCACAGATTCCTTTTGCAGGACTAACCGGGGAAGTTCTAGCTAGGTACCAACAGTGGAACAATCAAATTTCCTCACACTTTCTTGACACCTCGTTACCCTATCAGATTGTCGGACACCTAGTTTGAGTGTTAGATTGAGGGTCATGCAGTGGGTGCATCTCTATGTCATGATTAGAGCCACCATATTCAACTTTTTTATACTTATTCATGCAAGAGTTTTCTTAGAATGGGATATCATTCATGTTTAACCATCATGCTTCATATTTTACTTTCATACTTTGTACAAGTTACTACATGTCAGTTCAACAGTAAAGTAATCAGTCTCTAGGGGCAAAAGAACACATGCAAGAAAACCCTTAAGAGAGGATCGTGAGTTGGGTTACTCAGACTTCACCCTAACACTCACTTTCCATTTACCCCACCCCCAACAAAAAGGCATGTAATTGTCCCCAATGCATAATAAATATAAAGACAGGGTGGTAGGTGAAGCAAACCTGAGGCGCAAAGCGCCGATGATCAACAAGAAGGCGGGTCTAGTTTCTCGAAACCCGCAACCTCAGTAGTAGGGTCACCCTCAGTGGTGCTCCTCTCAACAGCCTCAAGTCTGGAACTAGATGCCCCAGCAGCCAACTCTCGAGCCCTCATCTGACGGGTCTCCTCATCAATCAAAGAGGCTCTCCTCGCAGCCTCAAGATTTGTCCGCTCCTTCTTCATTGCACGAGCATCCTCTCCCTCAGTGGTGCGGCTGGAACGATGCCTCTTAGCACGCTCACGTGGCTCAGGCAACGGTGCAGTGGTGGCAGTGAATAGTGCAGTAAGCACTGTGTCCTCCTCTAGATCGTCTGGTGCAGTCTTGGGCTCGGGTCCCCTCATCTCCAGTATACTGTCAACATCTGCCCGCAGACTCACCACAACCTCCTGAAGATTGTCAAGTCAATGGTGGGTGCTGGGCGTATAAGAACCCGCAGCTCAAAGGCATCAAGGTGCTGATGACCGCCTGAATATTCCGCTCAATATGCTGGGCTAGCCTTTTCTCAGTCCGATCCTCAGCCTCGGCAATGGATTTATTCATCCAAGGTTGGATAAGATGCAGCAAGGTGGCCATCTGGGCCTCTAACTTCTGGACTCTAGCTATCGAGACCAGTTCTGCAGACGGTGGAGTAGACTAGGAGGAACTGGGTGCTCTACTAGTGCCAGGGCAGACTCGACCGGGGTGGTCTCAGTGGGCTCTGAAATGGCAGGATCAGCCCTTTGGGCTAACTCTACCGTATCTGCCAAATTCTCACTCAGCGGCTGCAACTCAACTCTAGGCCCTCTCTATGGTGCTGCCACATTGGTCTCATCCCTGATGAGACCTATACCCACAGTCCCGGTCAAAGTACGGATGGCATCACAGTGCCAACTGCATAACTGAAAGATCATACAAGAGAACGGGTAAGTAGTAGAGGTCTAGCCCTCTCATGTATCACAGAGATCAATAACTTCGCGAAGTCGATCTCGAACCCGGCTACCAATGCTGCTACCATGACCGCTCTATCCCAAGTAAGGATGTTATATGCTGCCGTGACAGATAGGTGGTGGCAGACTAACAACCAGAAGAACTTGGCTGTGAAGGTGAGGTTAGCCTTTTTGATAAGGCCTCTGGGTCTAACACACAGTCTGCTCCCTCGCCGTCGATGGACAGCTGATGTGCAAGCCACCTCTTTGTGGACTCTCTCTGCTCTCTGGTCCTCTGAAACTGTCCACTCTTGACCAAACCCCACATGTAATCAAACTCCAAAGTAAGGGGATCCCTTGTAGTACCAGTGGACACACCGTACAGGAAGCGGCGGATGGAAGTAGGAGAAATGTCCACCCAACAGCCTCGAACTAAAACCTCTATAAGTGGGTCTTGTTTGGCAGGTCTCGCCCGCCTGTCCAAAGAAGCTCTGAGAGTCACCACATATGATGCGTAGAACTCTCGAACAATCTCCTCACTATACTACCCCAGACTCCTATCCATCTAGTCAAGCCTGTGGCGGGTATACAAGCTATGCACATAAGGGACTGTGTGCAGTCTCCTTGTAAGAACTCTCCGCTCGAAAGTCACCAACCGAGTCATCACCCCCTTTTCATTCAGCATCTTCGCATCCCTGTATACCTTATACTGACCATCTACGGACCAACAGTTTGGCTCATCAGAAACTGGTGCAGAGACATCATCCTGGGGTGCCGGAGTAGACTCCGAACTATGGGCCTCATCAGACAAAGCTTGGTGGGCGGTCACCTCTGGGTGAGTGGCTCCAAGTGATCCAGAACCGGAGGCAGTGGCCTCATTCGACCGCGTAGAGTGGGCTGAATCTGAACTTGAAGCCTCTTCGAAGCCAAACGCTCCATTAAAACCCGAGGCAGACCCAGACGGTGTGCCGGTCAGTGTGCGCTCCTCATCCGACTGGGAGGCAGTGACTACGCCGGAAGCCACTTTCTTGGGGGTGCTCCGAGTGGCTCTTGTAGCTGGTGTAGGGGTCCATGTGTCTGGGGGCACGTATTCAGGATCCCGCTCATGGTTGAAATTACCAATCATCCGATGGGATGGTACCACAGACTTGGACCTGCCCCTGAATAGACGATGTCTGGTTTGGGTCCATATGTACCTGTGAAAACATTCGTTAGTCTCATAGCAATCTTATTACACACCCAAATCAATCAAACCAGAAAAATGAAATACAAATCACAGTCCAGTGCAGAACTGTAGTACTGGTTGATGGGCACTATTGACTGCCCGTTGATGAATCGACGGTCCATCAATAGTGTCCGTCGTTGGACACTTGGGAAAATTTTTAGTCTTCATTCTACAGACCTCTCAGTTGGAAATGACGGACGTGCAGAACGGCCCGTCAATCAATCGACGAACCGTAGTCCACTTCTCTCGTCTGACACTTAGAATACTTATTGACACTCTCACAAATCAGTTATTCGGTTAGAAACGATGGACGTGCAGAATGGCCCGTCGATCAATCGACTGACCGTAGTCCACTTCCGTCATCTCAGAGTTCAGCAAATTACAAGTTAATCAGTCGAATGACCCCATCGATGTCCCATCGATCAACCGATGGTCCATTGACGGGGTCTCGTGCTGTTGGTCAGAGACAGATTTTAGACCTCATTTTTAGTAGCACATTCTTACAACTTTTAGACCTTCATAAGTTCACCCAACAGATAATAACAAGTAAAAGACTAATTCTTAATCCTTAGGGTTTTGATTTTGCAAGTTTCAATCTCGGATTCAAGGATGCTATCAAACCCTAAGTTGAAAAGTCAACAATCATATTTTAAACAGATTACACCCCAACCCATTCACTTTATATCATTCTAAGGGACATGTTACCCATTTTTTAACATATTATTAACATGCAATTTTGTCCCTAAGTCAAGACCCACATACTAATTTTTCGTTTCCAACAGTAATTGAACGAGAATTCATTAAGCAAAGGGAAAAGAAATACCTAAAAATCGTAGTGGAGTGACTGGGTGAGTGATCTTTTCGACAACCTACGTGCCCGCCTTTGAACAACGACCGAATAAAGCAAGAGAAAGAAGTAGAATTTAGGAAGGGGAGGGTTTTGGGATTTTGGGAGTTTTGGAGATTTTGCTGAAAATGGAAGGGAATATATGGTAATGTGATGGGAAAGGAAGGAAATAAGAGGAGGTAAACGGTTGGGAAAGAATTTGAAGATTTTTGGAGGTTAATGAACAGTTTTCTTTTAATATAACCGGCCGGGTCGGGTCAGGTCACTGTTATTATGACCGACGATACCCCGTCGATGGTCCGTAAGTCAGTCGACGGCTCGTCGATTGGACCGTCAATTGCACAAAGACTTAGACAAAATTACATGACATACCACCGATCTACGGACACCATGGACGGTTCGTCGATGGAACGACGGCCCGTCGATGGGGTCCGTAGATCTGTGCACCAGACCATTTTCTGCAGAATTCTTGGTTTTGGTCCCTGCACATTGAACACCCATTAAGCTATTCTATTTGTGTTTTTTCTGGACACTTTTGAGACATGGACCCTAAACTAATCTCTAGACAACACACTAAAAAAATAACACATGAAGATGAGTAAAACAAAATGAAACAAGAGAATGCAACTATTCCTACAAAGAAAAGAAAAACCTATAGTTGGCTACAGGATACACCTTGGGTTGCCTCCCAAGAAGCACTTGATTTAACGTCGTGGAACGACGCACGATCCTTTATTACTCAGACTTCATAAAGGTGATATGCCCCAACCACTTCAAGGACACTCTCTGCATGCCCTAGTTAGATCTTGATTCTCTGCCCGTCGACAGTGAACTTTGCACCCTCCTTATTCGCCAACTCAACCGCTCCATGTGGGAACACTTTAGTAATAAGGAATGGCCCCGTCCACTTGGACTTGAGTTTGCCCGAAAACAAGCGTAGCCTAGAGTTGAATAGAAGCACCAAGTCCCCAACCGTAAATTCTCACTTTTCAATCTTTTGGTCATGGTACTTCTTCATCTTCTCTTTGTAGACGGCTGAACATTCATATGCTTTTAGGCGAAACTCATCAACCCACTAAGCCTTTGTTCCACTGCTTCATTCCAATCCATCTTCACTTTCTTATTGCCCACATGGCTTTGTGCTCTAACTTAACTGGAAAGTGACAAGCCTTCCCATATACAAGTTGGTATGGAGACATACCTATGGGGGTCTTGTATGTAGTGCGGTAGGCCCAAAGAGCATCATTAAGCCTTCTTGACCAATCCGTTCTATTAGTATTTACCGTTTTTGACAGGATTTGCTTGATCTCTCTATTGGACACCTCAACTTGCACACTAGTCTGTGGATGGTACGGAGTGGCAACATTGTGGCGAACCCCATATTTCTCCAATAACTTTTTGAACAACTTATTGCAAAAGTGAGATCCCTCATCACTAATAATGGCCCTAGGTGTGCCAAATCTGGAGAAGATGTTCTTTTTCAAGAACGCGGTGACACTCTTCCCTTCATTGTTAGAAAGTGTTGTGGCTTCCACCCATTTTGACACATAGTCCACCGCCACAAGTATATATTTCATCCCATGAGAACTCACAAACGGTCCCATAAAATCAATGCCCCATACATTAAACAACTCAATCACTATTATGGGATTTAAAGGGAGCTCTTGCCTCTTTGAAATTCCTCCATCTCTTTGGAACCTATCACATGACTTGGCGAACTCAGAGCATCTTGGTGAATGGTTGGCCAGTAGTACCCACACTGCAAAATCTTGTGGGAAGTCCGGATACCACTATGATGCCCACCCACAGGCGAGGAGTGGCATGCCTCCAAAACACTTAACATCTAAACTTGCGGCACACAAAGACGAATAAGCCCATCAGCACAACTCCGGTATAAGTAAGGTTCATCCCAAAAGAACTTTTTCACATCATGCATGAACTTCTTCCTCTGATGGAAGGACAAGTCCGATGGGAATATATCACTGGCCAGATAATTCGCAAAATTGGCGAACCATGGAATCAAGTCATGAGAAGAGGCCAATACATGCTCATCTGGGAAGGTATCATCAATTTCAGACTTTTCACCCAACTCTCACATAGCTTCCTCATAATCTAGACAAGTGATCGACAACTTGATTTTTAGTCCCTTTTCTAATCTTTTACCTCGAAATCAAACTCTTGCAATAGTAATACTCATCTGATCAACCTTGGTTTCACATCCTTCTTTGCCATCAAATACCTCAAACCAGAGTGGTCAATATGCACTATGACTCTCGTGCCAAGCAAATAGGAGCGAAACTTTTTGAAAGCAAATACCACCGCAAGAAGCTCTTGTTCAGTCACAGTGTAGTTCTTTTGTGCTTCATTTAGGGCCTTACTTGCATAGTAGATGAGGTGAAGGATTTTATCCCTTATTTGTCCCAATACCACACCTTGATCAACCCCACTAGCATCAAACATCACCTCAAATGGCTTGCTCCAATTTGGGGAAATAAATATGGTCACAAACACTAACTTCTCCTTCAACTCTCCAAACGCCTTCAAACATGATTCATCAAAATAGAATTTACATTCCTTCTCAAGTAACTTTCACAGAGGATGTGCAATTTTGAGAAATCCTTAATAAACCTCCGGTAGAAACCCGCATGTCCGAGAAAACTTCTCACACCTTTTACAGAGATGGGTGAAGGAAGTCTCTCTATAACCTCAACTTTTGCTTGATCAACCTATATCCCCTTTTCCGAGATGCGTTGGCCCAATACTATACCTTCTTTCACCATAAAGTGACATTTTCCCCAATTTAGCACAAGATTGAAATCTTGACATCTTTTGAGAACCTCAGTCGAGTGACTCAAACACCGATCAAAGGAGTCACCGACAACTAAAAAGTCATCCATAAACACCTCAATAGTGTCCTCCACTATATCGGAGAATATCGATATCATACATCTCTGGAAAGTGGCCGGTCCATTACACAATCCAAAAGGCATCCTCTTGAATGCGAACATCCCATAAGGACAAGTAAAAGTAGTCTTCTCTTGATCCTCCGTGGCAATAGAGATTTGATTGTAATTCGAATAACCATCAAGAAAACAGTACCAGTCTTTTTCTTCGATTCTATCTAACATCTGGTCCATGAAGGGCATTGGTAAATGGTCCTTCTCAGTCCATGTATTCTGTTTCCGGTAATCCATACAAACTCTCCGTCCAATCACCGTCCTCATTGGAACAAGTTTGTTCCTCTTATTAGGCACTATTATCATCCCCCCCCCCTTTTTTGGGCACACACTAAACAGGGCATACCCAACTACTATTTGCAATAGGATATATGACTCCTACATCCAACCAGTTAATAATCTCCTTCTTCACTACCTTTTGCATAGGTGGATTCAACCATCTCTGGTGCTCAATACTTGGTTTGTGATCGGGCATGAGTTGGATTTTTTGTGAAAAAATACCAGGAGGGATCCCAATAATATCCGCAATAGTCCAACCAATGGCTCGTTTGAACCTCTTCAAAACTTCCACCAAACACTCTACTTGTTGCACATTCAAAATCGATGCAATGATTACCGGCAAAGTGTCATCTCTTCCCAAGAATACATACCTCAGATGATGGTTTCGCTGAGGTGGAGACTCGTGATGCTTCATATCTAACTCCAATTTCTTTGGTTTGAACCGATATTCGCTTTGTTCAAGTGCCACAACCAAAGACCCATACTATTCAATGCCATCACTCTCAAAATTCATGATCACTGCCGCTAGTGCCTCAATACCTAGACGCTCTTCGATTTGTACCTTAGACATACTCTCGACCCTGTAGGTTATAGCAGATACCGTTTGGAGCTCACCACTCTGCTTCATGGACCTACAAATGTTGAATGTTGCTTCTTCATTGTTCAACCAAAACTTCATCTGCCCTTTTTCCATATCAACCAAGGTGCGACCAGTAGCAAGGAACGGCCTCCCAAGAATAATAGGGACCTCAAAGTCCACCTTACTATCAAAAATCACAAAATCGTCCAAAAATATAAATGACTCCACCTTCACGAGTACATCATGAAGTATCCCAATAGGCCTCTTCACTGTTTGATCGGCCATCAGTAACCGTATTGCAGTGGGCTTTGGGTCACCCAAACCCAGTTTCTTATAAATGGATAGAGGCATGAGATTTATGCTTGCACCTAGATCATATAGTGCTTTAGCAAAGTGTAATAATCCGATAGTACATGGAATCGTGAAAGCGCTCGGATCTTCCTTATTCTGCACAAGAGACCTTGGAGCAATATCACTACAATGCTGCATTCGGTCATCATCCTAAAAAATTACTGATCTCTTATTTGTAACCATATCCTTCATGAACTTGGCATACCACGACATTTCTTCCAAAGCTTTTATCAAAGGGACATGGATGGAAAGCTGTTTCAACATAGTGATAAAACGCCGGTATTTACCATGCTCAGTCTTTTTCACCAATCTCTGAGTAAATGGTGGTGGTGGTCTCGGAATGGGGATCACTTTCAGGGGTACCTCTTCTTCTTTCGCCGCTTTGTCCACCAATTCACCACTAGTTTCCACTACCTCTTCATCTTTTTCTCATCTCATCTTATACCACAGATGGCATAGGTGGATCAATTGTTTGCTTACCTCCTCGAGTAGTGACTGCTATGCAATGTCCATCAATTTTAGGATTTTGAATGGTATTTCTCGGAAGAGTGCCCGGTTGTTGTGGTTTCACAGTAGTAGACAATTGGGCCATTTGTAACTCAATATGATTAATCGAGACCGCATGTGCATCCACCTTTTGCCCAATATTAGACAAATCACATCTCAATTCCTTGGCGTGTTCATCACTAGCATCAAACTTCCTCATCATCTTCTGCAACATATCTTCAACTCGCGCCATACTACCTCCACCATACCTAGGAGAAACTTCCCGATTCCGAGGTAGAACATAGGGCCCACTTCGATCATTTCTATTACCATAGTTACCTCGGTTGAAATTGTTGTAGCAGTTGTAGTTTCCATCTCGAACATACTGGACCTCTATGTTATAACTCTCATAGTTCCGACCTTTATTTCCTTGACCTTGGCACCAATTCTTCTGATTGGATCCTTAGGCGTTTGGTCGGAAACCCCCCGTCAGATCATTCACTGCATAAGTATCCTCTTCATAATAGTAGTTATCCACTAGTGGTGGTGGTTTAGTCAAGTAATTCACCTCATTTACCTTGTCTGCACCTCTAGTGACATATTTCAATACCAACCCAAACTCAGTTCTCATTTGAGCCATCTCTTCACGAATCTCATCTGCAGTCGGATTGTGTGTAGCTTGCACTGCAAAGGTTTTTCTCCCAGTGTCTGACTTTCTAGTGCTCCAAGCCTTATTGTTGCAAGAGATTTTCTCCAACTTCTTTGCGATCTCTGCATATGTGCACTCACCATAAGAACCACCCGCAATTGTATCAAGCACTGCTTTATTATTATCATCTTTTCTCAGATATAAGTACTCTTTCAATAACTCATCATCAATGGGTGGTTTGGGACACCTCTCACGAATGCAGTAAATCTGTCCCAAGAGCTTCTCAGTGACTCCCCAGGTAGTGCCACAAAGTTATTCACTCTATCTTTGTGGTTGAGCTTTTTGGACACCAGGTAGTACCGTGTTAGGAACACATCCCTCAATTGCTCCAAAGTATAGATAGAATCATAGGGAAACTCAGTAAACCATATCGTGGCCTCTCCCATCCGTGATAAATGGAGCACTCTCAACCTGATGACGTTCATGTCCAAGTCTGACCTCCCTACACAACTCTTGCACACCAACCTCAGTTTGGCGATGTGAGCATGTAGATCTTCATATGGTATCCCTGAAAACAAACCCCTTGCGGTGAGCATCTGCATCAAACTAATAGTTACCACGAACGTGTGACCCTACGGTAGAGGAGGTAGGACAAGAGGCCCATCAGAATAAGTGATATTAATGTTGCCCCAATAGAACTCTTAAGGGCGTGGGACGGGAGGTTGCATCCTCAAAGCATCATCAACTGGATTTTCCTCAACCATTTGATTGTGAGCATCAACCGGTGGAAGAGCCTGATGATTGATCCATCACCTAGATTAGCTGGGTTCTGTTGATTATTCATTCTTCAGAGTGTCCAGTTAAGTTCAGGATCGAGTGGAAGTGTTGGTTCTCCTCGTCTCTGTGTACATGGCATACACTAGAGCTAGACCTGAGAGAAACAAAAACAAAAAAAAAGTAAAATTAGGAAATTGTTGACTAAAATTCAGTAATGTTATTAAAGTTAATCTAAAAGCCACTTTCCTTGGCAGCGGCGCCAAAATTTGATACCCTCAAATTACACATCCCTAAAGAAGTATAAGCGGTCGATCAAGTAAAGAACTTAACTATTAGGTTGGGGTCGATCCCACGAGGAAAATGGTTTAGAATTAACTTCAATGTACGATTACTTCTATTTAGTCAAGTCCTTTCCGAAAATAGGTAATTAAATGGGGGGTTTTGTAAAACAAAAGTCTTGTAAGATTTCTAAGTAAAACAAGTAACATGAGTAAATCTTTAGTGTTTATCAAGTTGTGAGAAAAACTAGGGTGTAAGTGTTCCCCATAGGTTCATAACGTTATATTCCTAGCTATAACAATTCTTCCCTAGTGTTTTGCATGCAAAGTGATAAGTTAGGTATCTCTAAATCCTTTTTGGTCCAGTTTAGAGAATTTCACCCTGTAACTTGGTCCGACTAAGTGTGTCTAAGTTACTAACCCTTACCTTTACTTCATATTAAGCATCATATTCGATGTATGGCTTAGTTATTACTTCGTACCGATCGAGACTAGCCTATTAGTTAGTATCCCACTAAATCTATGTTGATAATTATTTTCCTATTAACTACCTCCTTGGTCCGGCAAGTAGCAATAAGGCGAGTTCTAACGCGTGCACTCGTTAAAAGTATTTCTAAGCGAAAAAATCATCAATGCATGCAATAACCTATTTGAGAATTGTTATTAATCTAGGTTTACTTTGTTAATCACCCATGGTTCCCACAGCCCTAGTTGTGGATTTAGTTACCCATGCATAGAAGAACACAATTCATAGTTGATAAACAATAATTCATGAACTTACTTTGAAAAAATCAAAGAAAATCCAGAAATTCAACTTGAAACCACAAGAAATCACTTAAAAACCAAATCCAAAAATTTGAATTAATACCAAATTTGCAAAACCCCAATCTCCACAAACAAACTAAGAAAATAGTAATAGAATCCAACCCCAAAAACGAGGTTTTACACCCTATTTCTAAAAAACATTTTCCTAAAATAAATGGAATTCAAATAAGGAGAGTTTTCCAAAAACGCGGCTTCAATCGATGACCCCCACAGATCGACGGACCGTCGACTGCCTCCGTAAGTCCAGACTTATCATCTTTTTTTATCATTTAACTGACATCTTCTCTGATTCAATCGAAGGACCAACAACACGGTCTATCGATATATATAAGGTCCGTCGATGCCTTGCGTCGTTCCATACTTAGCTTTTCTTCAACATCGCGTACTGGGACATTCTCTGATATGATCAACGATTTAATAGGACGGTCTGTCGATCAATCGATGGACCGTCGATCCATTAGTAGCCCCACAGTTGGTTAGATTTCCCCGTGTTTCTACAAATGCCTGAACTTTCAGTCAACGGTCACCATCTAACGTCCAACTATGGAACGACGGACCGTCGATGGCCTTCGTGGGTCACCTCTGCAATAAATCTCAGTTGCCTTTTGTGTTTTGGTTTTGGACACCTTTCCTGCAAAACAAAGATAAAAACATGTTAAAATTACTACAAAAAGGCTATAGATACACACCAATCTTAAGGAAAAAGAATTGAAAGTACTGTGAAACCACGGTACATCACAAATCAACAAACAACAACACCAAGAAACAATCTACTACAACTAAACAATTTTACAAACTAATTTCTCAAATGGAATTCTTAACCATCATTCCCTAGTAGTGGCTCCATTTTCGATAATGCTCAAACTACTCTCAAAAATAAATCCAAATAGTAAGCGGTCGTAGTCAATAAAAATACTCAACTAAGAATGGAGGTTGAATCCCACAAGAAAGGAATTCTACTAAAAAAATTGGAAACTAAATCAATTCATTTATATAGATAAGAACAATTAGGTGGGTTATTTCACCAAATTCATTAAAAGGGTTTTGTTGTCAATGGTCACAATTAAACTACGATTTCAAAAATTCAAATAATTACATGTGATCATGGGGTGCGGGGATTGGAATTAAATGTCACATAGGGATAATTGTGTTGCTCTATAGTTATGAATATTCATAGATAGGCTGATTCATATTCAATGACACTAATGTTCTTTCGATCTCATAGCATTAGTTCATAGAATCTCCTTTTGGTATCATTTATGCGCATAACTAAACAACCATGTACCTTACACTATTCTCTCTTTCGATATAGAAATACGGAAAATATATACGACCCATAATTTCTATATTCAAGAAAATTACACACATCAAACGTAATTGCAAGTATCGAACTAATTACGCATAGTCCTAGAGCTACGTGCCCCCGTAGAAGTATAAGTTCCCTCTGTTGGGCATCATATTTAGTGATCACGCCAATCATGCCTTTACACCCCTATCAAGGTATATTAGGTCCTCTCGATAGAGCATATACATTGAACTCCACGTTTAGCTCACGTGGCTTATGTTGGTTAATAGTAGCTCCTACAGTTAGACTCGTAATGCATTTGATCAGGGTTTTAGTATATATTTCAGCACTCAGTTTAGCATGTCATGTTCATGATTAGTACTTGGTCATTGCATTCATCTTACCTTTTCAGTTATGTTTCCGTATTTACATTCTTGCCAAGTTTGTGGCATTGCTTAATTAGGTCCTTTTTTAGTTTCTATATATATGTGTGTGCATATATATATATATATATATATATATATATATATATATATATATATATATATATATATATATATATATATATATATATATATATACATATATAAATCTCCATTCTCTATATTTGGAGAGTAAAATAGAGTATGAGTACTCTAACCCACCTCCAAATCACCCTCTATTCTCCATTTATAGAGAGGTTGGAGAACTACTATTCACACTCGCTATTACACTTTTTTATTAGTTTATTATTATTTATATTACTTTCTAATTAACATATTATTTTACATATAATTTTATAAATTAAATATCTGATAATCATAATTCTTTCTTAAATGTAATATAATATCCTAAAATATATTTTTTAATATATACTACTTTAATTTTAAATTAATAGTATTTTAATTTTTTTTCTAATTTTTATCAATGATAAAAAAATTATTTTATTATTAATTTTCATTTAAATAATGCACAAAGTTAAAAATGGCAAGATGAAAAATTTAATTGAAAAATACAATACATGATATAAAAATTTAAATACAAGATAACAATACAATACATTACATAATACTTTAAATACAAGATAACAATACAATGTAATACATGGCATATCGCATGATTATTATGGTTTGTCTGGCACCAATAACGATATTAATATTTTAGAGTCATCACATTTATTTTTTCGTCTTTCTAGCGGTATTGTGCCTCCCACCCTTTATGTTATTCAATTTAAAAAATACAATATGGGTCATTACTTAGTTGCTGGTATATATCCTAAATGGTCTAAATTGTTCAAACTATTCGTGATCCTCATTCCCAAAAGAAGAAATATTTCACAATTAAACAAGAATTGTGCCAAAAAGATGTTGATCGTGCATTCGGAGTTTTGCAATTATTCAAGGATCGTAACGTTTTTGGAGAAAGGAAGTGCTACATGATATAATGACTACATGTATTATACTGCGTAATATGATAATTGAGGACGAATATGATCTCAATGCACCAATTCAAGAAGCCGTAGAGGCTCCAACTCCAACTATAGAAATGGTGGTAGATGGAAATCTCCGATTTGAATAATTTTTAGCTAGACATAAAAAAACTAAAGACAAAAATGCTCATCTTGAACTCCGTAATGCATTAATAGAGCACTTATGGGAGCAACATAATAATTTTGAAAATTGAGTGTTTTTGTAATTGTATGTCACTTTTATTTGAATTTGTCCCCTAATTTATGTATTATATATTTTCTTGCAATTTATGTTATTTAAAAATTTAGATAAGATATAATTTTATATCACATTAAAAATTATATAATGTATTTATTTGAGAAAAAGGAAATAAAGGATTTATATTATGAAATAACAAAATAAAAATGAAAGAGAAATAATAATATAATATTAAGGAGAGAGAAAAAGATTCTTTTTTAGAGAGTAAAATAGAGAATTGAGTTGGAGTTGGTTGTTTGAAAAAGTAGAGAACTCTATATTTGGAAATAGAGGATTGGTCGGAGATGCCCTTAGTATTTATACATTGCAGGCTCCGTACATTCCAAATATTGACACATAAATTGCGGTACATCCTTTCATAATGTAGGTTAAGGTACTTAGCATCTAGATCATGCCTAGATTGGTACTTGGTTCGCATTCAACAGCTTGAGTGATGAGTCCTCATAATTTGAGAACAATTGACATGCTTTTCAATTTAGTCTTTATATTTAGTTTTCAGTTTTGTTAGAGTTAGCTGGGGCATGTCCCAGCAACTCGACTCAGTTAGAGGATTTTCAGATATAGTAGTAGATGCAACTTGAGTTGTTAAGTAGTGTTTCAGTCATCACTAGACTTTCTGTATAGTTTATCTATATAGACTAGTTGTGTTTTCGCCACTCACAAGTATTCATTGTTAGCTTCCGCATAGTACATGTTTTATTGAATATTCTCAGTATGCTTGACATATAAAAGACACAAGGTTAGCTTGGGATCATTTGTGATATTAAGTATCATTTTACGTCAAGGAGGTAGCCTCAAGGCGTGACAATCCCAACATCCATCTTATCACTGAAAGGCTTCATAGACAATAGTAGTTTAGACGTTTGTTTTATTTCAGCTGTTAATGTTCTAGACTTGAGTTGCCTCTTTTGGCCATTGAATATTTTATTTAACATATTTCGAGTATCTATTATGAGACATTGAGAAACATTTTAATTTTGAGTTCATTTGTTGGTGAGTAAGTCTACCGCTGAGAGTTGAGCCAGTACAGCGTGTAGGCTTGGGGCGTGACAAACTTTGTATAAGAGCACAGAGTTTAAGAGTCCTAGGGTGTCTATGAAGATGTGTCCGTAGAGTCTTTGTTATCTGTGTGAAGCACACCACATATACAATTAGGAGCTATCTCACTTCTTTCATACTCTGTCGTGTGATAGAATTCATCTTTATAAATTAATTTCTAATTCTTGCTTCGGCATATCATTCAAATCATGCCTCCATGAAGAGTGGTCCAAGGTTATCTTGTGAGGAGGAATGTTGATCCCCAAGATCAAGGGGTTCCCAATACACCAAAAGTGCAACCCCAAGGAGAGGTCATTAATGGTGAGTTCTGGGTGTTATCCGTAGGTTGAATCAAGTGGTGACCAACCAAGCTGGGGCATAGGGGTTCGACAAGATGTGGCTGATACATCTAGGATCAGTGAGTTTTTGAGGATGAGTTCTACATACTTCACCAGTTCAAGTGTCATTGAGAATCCGGATTTTTTTTTGGAAGAGTTGTATAAAGTATTTGAGGTAATGCATGTTGTAGATGGTGAGCGTGTGGAAATATCTTCATACCAACTTAAGGGTGCTGCTAGTGTATGGTATGACCAATCGGAGAAAGTAGATCACCAAGGTTGCCCCTAGTTGGCTCCCCTTCACGAGCCACATCATGGACAGTGGTGAAGATCACGACTCGTAGGATGGCTAATGGGTTTCCTTAACCTCGTGGGGGTCATGTAGAGGTATAATAGCTACTGTTAAGGGGACCAAGGGAACCTTCACAGATCGTGGTGTCTTTGACGGTTCGTGAGGTAGGTAGTGAAGCCTGGGCACCCAACTTAAAGAGGGGGTTATTTTAGGTAATTCCTTTTTAAGTTAGTATTAAGTGAGGTCGTTTTGTACATTTTTAACATACCTATATAAGACTTTTAATTCTTTAACTAACCTATTCAGCTCATTAAATCCCAAGACCAAAATTATATTCCCCAAAAGTTCATCGTCTCCAAAAGATTCTCTCTCTAAGAAGTTCCAAGAAGAAGAAGAAGAAGAAGAAGAAGAAGAAGAAGAAGAAGAAGAAGAAGAAGAAGAAGAAGAAGAACAAGAACAAGAAGAAGAAGGACAAAAGCTAGGGGTTTGAAGGAGAAAGGTTGTCTACTCAATTTCTTTGGATATTCATAGCTAAGGGATGTATAGTCTTCATCCATAGATTCCCTTCAAAACCCCAATGTAAAAGATAGAAAATATCCAAGGTTAGGATTTGATTCCAAAGTCATGGGTTCTTTTCAAAAATGATTCTGATGTTTGATTCATGGTATATTATGTATTAAATGATGAATTTCCTATATTTTATGATGAATTCCCTAAGAACCCATGAAATTCCCATATTTTCTTAAAGTTGATGATATGACGTGGGTCTTTAGTGAAGAATGAATTATTTTAATTGATGTATGTGGTGATAGATTCACATGAAATTATGATTAAATCCATGTCTAATGCTTGAATTTCAGATGTGTTGATTGAATATGATCTTTGACCCTTGAAGGGTAAAGTGTGAGAAGTATGCATGATTGTAAGATTTATGTAAATACTTTAATGATGACTTGAGAGTGAAGTGTTGTTCATTATGATTAGGTTGTTTTTGTGGGATAATTGAAAGGTTGATCTCACATAGTAATGATTATAAGGTTGAAAGGGCTTTTCTCACCCAATTGAATCTAAGAGTGAAGGTGATCATGGATGGTGAAAGTTGCTCACGCATGGTCTATAGAGTTAATCTAATGAATTAACTTAGGATTAGTTGTCAAGGATATCTTTCCGTGGAGCTTGAGTCAAAGTAGAGACTTAATAACTATCTTGTGGGATTTAGGCCTATCACCGAGTGGATATTGAAATGCGATGGAGGTTCCCACCTAGTTGAGTTCAGGCTACCAAAATGGAACTCTAACCTAGTAGAGTCTTATTTTTCAAAGTATGTCTTATGAGATGCAAGCCTTCACCTAGTGAAGTTTGGGTTTCTAGTAGCAATCTTTGTATCCTATAACTACGTGCCCTATAGGCTAGTTAGCTAGTGAATCCAACTAAGCTAACCAACATGTTCTACCTTAGGCAAGTAAACCAACCCTTGATAGTGTGGGTAACACTAGGAGGGATCATGTGATAGCTCAGATATTCTTATTTAGGTTAAGTATATATTCCAACTACAACAAGATTTATAATGAACTCAGATGTGCTTAAACAAGCATCTCCCCAAGTTCAAACATAATGAACTAAGATATGCTTGAAGAAGCATCTCCAAGATTTCAAAACTAATGGACAAATACATGCTTGAAGAAGCATCTCCTAGATTTCAAAACAATGATGAACTAAGATGTATTTAGTGAAGTATAGTGCTCAACATAATAATGAACTTAGACATGCTTAAGGAAGTAGCTCATAGAATTTGAATTAACTAAGAGCTAAGATATGCTAAATGAAGTGTCTCTTAGTGTTCGAAGGTTTCATTAGGGGGACTAGTCCCCAACCAAGAATTATAAATGTAACGACCCTAAATGGTACTTAGTATGGATAAGAGTATGAGGTCTTGTCCATGCATTGCACAAGTATGACTTGAGTTTGTCTAGGAAGTGCTTCTATTATGTGATGTATGTTTTGATGGATTGCTACTATAGTTGCCTTCCATGATATGTTGATTAAAGGTGAAGGTTCCCTTGTCTATTAGAATTAATTTTAGGATGAGACAATAAGATGGTAAGTATAATGATGATGACCTAAATGGGTTTACTTCACATGGGTGGGGTTTATGCGGTCTTATCTATGTATTGCACAAGTAGACTTCGTGGGTGTGTATAAAATTGTTCTCTTATGCTATGATGACCTATATAGGCTATGTTCATGAGATATACAACTATCTCTATGATGATGTTCAAACTTGGCACATAACATGATTTATAATGAAATGTCCCTTTTTAGCATATTTTCAAGGTTTTTATGCATGCCTATCATACTTACTGCAGTTTTATATTAACCCATGCTTCCCCTACATTTTCCCAAGTGTAGGGTCTGGTTCTTAAGGCGTTCATCATAAAGCTTGGATTCGACGAGTTTCCTTGTTTGTTGCTAAGTCCTCATGATTCGAGGATGAATGTTATCTCATTAGTTCATTTATTATATTTACTTTTTGGACTGTGTTGTAAGGGTTATGTTCCTATTTCATTCAAGAATTTTAGTGGATGGCTATATCAAGACAAGTCTGGACTTCTGCTTGATTTTATATAAGGCTTCTATTGTATGGATTTTTTTTTTAAAATTTCAATATCATTTCTATTTACTTTATGTTATGATGTTCAAAGTGGCTTGTGTTAGGCATTTAGGGGTCTAGTACGCCATGTTACATCTAGGGTGTACCCCTGGCTCATGACAGTTTATTTCCTTATGAACTTAGAGAGGCAAAGGAAAAGGAATTTCTATTTCTTAAGCAGGATTTATGAGTGTGCATGAGTACAACCTCAAGTTCACTCAGCTGTCCCGCTATGCTCTGTGGAGATGGTTGCTCACATGAGAAGCATAATGGGTCTATTGGTAACTGGGTTGTCTCGCTTGGCAAGCAAGGAGGGCAAGGAAGCTATGATAATAGGAGACATGGACATAGCAAGACTGATGATCCATGTGCAGTAGGTTAAGGCGGAAAAGCTGAGAGATAGAGAAGAGTTTCAGAACAAAAAGGTTAAGATAACAGGAAATGAGTCAGGGCATTAGAAGATTATTGTGAACCGGTCATACTTTTAACACAAGCCAAATAGACATGCTCTGTCATCTGCTAGTGCACCTACACCAAAGAGTAGAGGTGAGGTTAAGAACTAGAATTCTCAGAACATCGGAGCTAGACCTGCGCAATCTCAAGGTAGTGTGTCACAAGGAGGTAATTGGTCTCCTGCATGTGTTAAGTATGGTAGGAACCACCCAGGAATGTGTTGTGATGGATCCACAAGTTGCTTTAAGTGTGGCCATAATGGTCACTTCATGAGAGAGTGTGTTAAGACTAGGCAGGGTAGTTGTAATGGGGGAAATAGAGCCCAATAATCTTTAGTGGATCTGGTAGACAGAGTTTCACTTATAATAGCTACTTCAGGGACTTCGGAGGAGTAAATCGTATGTATGCTATCACCATTCGTCAAGAACAAAAGAATTGACCAAATGTTGTCACTGGTATAATCAAAGTCTTTACTTATGATGTTTATGCTTTACTTGATCCTAGTGCGAGTCTATATTTTGTGACTCCATATATTTTATATGAGGTTTCATATTATTCCTGAAAAACTTTTTGAGCCCTTTCGTGTTTCTACACCTATTTGTGAGTCTATTCTAGATGAGAGATTTTATCGCGATTGTACCATTTCCATCAATCACAAGAACACCATGGATGACTTAATTGAGCTAGATATGGTGGTCATTGATATTATTCTAGGTATGTATTGGCTTCATACTTATTATATCTCAGTTGATTGTAGAACTCGAGTAGTTAAGTTCCAGTTTCCTAATGAGCCAGTTACTGAGTGGAAGAGTAGTTTAGTAGTGCCTAAGGGTGATTTTTTCACACTTTAAGACCTGGAAGTTAGTATCCAAGGGGTGCATATACCACTTAGTACGAGTTAATAACTCTAGTGCTGAGACACCGCCTTTTCAATTGATTCCAATGGAGAGTGAATTTCTAGAGGTCTTTCCAAATGATCTTACTAGAGTTCCTCCCAAGAGAGAAACAAACTTTGATATAGATATTCTTCCTGATACTCATCCTATCTCTATTTTTCCATATAGAATGGCTCCAACTGAGTTGAAAGAGTTAAAAGAACAGTTGAAAGATCTTCTTGATAAAGGTTTCATTCGACAAAGTTTCTCACCTTAGGGCACTCCAGTCTTATTTGTGAAGAATAAATATGACTCACGTAGGATGTGTATTGATTACCGCCAATTAAACAAGGTTACTATAAAGAATAAGTATCACTTTTCGAGAATTAATGATTTATTTGATCAAATTTAGAATGACACTTGTTTTTCTAGGATAAACCTCAGATCTGGCGATCATCAGTTGTGAGTAAGAGAAAGTGACATCCCTAAGACAATATTCAAGACCCTCTATGGTCATTATGAGTTCCTAGTCATGCCTTTTATTTTGACTAATGCTCTTTCAGCGTTCATGGATCTTATGAACAAAGTGTTTAAGCCTTATCTTCATATGTTTGTTATTGTATTCATTGATGACATTTTAACTTATTCGAGAAATAAGGAAGACCGTGCTAGTCATCTTAGAATAGTTCTCCAAACTCTAAAGGAAACGGAGTTGTATGCAAAATTTCCCAAATGTGAGTTTTTCTTGAGTCTGTGGAATTCTTAGGCCACATTGTTTCTGGTGATGGGATTTGAGTTGACACTCAGAAGATTTAGGCACTGCAGAACTGGCCTAGACCCAGATCTCCAACTGATATTAGGAGTTTATTGGGATTGGCTGGTTATTATAGAAGGTTTGTCGAGGGGATCTCATCTATTTCATCCCCGTTGACTATGTTGACTCAGAAGCCAACAAAGTTTCAATGGTCTGAAGCTTGTGAGAAAATCATTCAAGAATTGAAAACATAGTTAACTACTGCCCAGCGTTGACCTTACTGGAGAGTACACAAGGCTTTGTTGTGTGTTGTCATGCATCTATATTTGGACTGGGTTATATATTAATGCCGAATGATAAAGTTATAGCTTATGCCTCCTGACAACTTAAGATTCACGAGAGGAATTTCCCAACACATGATCTAGAGTTGGTTGTTGTAGTGTTTGCTTTTAAAAATGACATCACTATCTTTATGGCATTCATGTTGATGTGTTCACCGATTACAAGAGTTTTCAGTATGTAGTTAGTTAGAAAGAGCTTAATCTTAGAAGGAGGAGGTGGTTGGAGTTACTCAAAGATTTTGACATGAGTATTCTATATTACCTAGGTAAGGCTAATGTTGTTGTTGATGCTTTGAGAAGGTTGTCTATGGGTAGTACCGCCCATGTTGAGGAAGGCAAGAATGTGTTAGGCAAATATGTGCACAGACTTGAACATTTGGGACTCCGGTTAATGGATTCCAATGAAGGTGATGTGTTGGTTATGAACTGGACTAAATCATCACTAGTTAACGAAGTGAAAGAAAAACAATACTAAGACCATGTATTGCTTGAATTGAAGGAAAATGTTCATAAGGAGAAAGTGATGGCTTTTGAACAAGGGGAGATGGCATATTGAGGCATCAAGGTAGATTGTGTGTACTAAAGGTGGGGATGAACATCAAAAGACGATCATGAATAAAGCTCAAATCTCTAGATACTCTATCCATTACGGTTCCACATACATTTATCGTGACTTGAGAGAAGTATATTGGTGGAGTAGCATGAAGAGTTGTATTGCAAAGTTCGTGTCTAAGTGCCCAAATTTCCAACAAGTCAAGGTAGAGAACTGCATGCCCTCTAGTATGGTTCAGAACATAGACCTTCCATAATGGAAGTGGAGATGATCGATATGGATTTCATTACTAGTTTACCGCGGTCTCACGGGCAGCATGATTCGAATTGGGTGATTGTACATCAGATGACTAAATCAACCCATTTCTTACCGGTAAAGACTGCCTTTTTGGCAGAAGATTATGCAAGGTGGTATATTCAAGAGATAATCAGACGTCGTGGAGTTCCGTTGTCTATAATTTTAGATAGAGAAGTGCAATTCACCGCACAATTTTGTATGTCTTTTCGGAAAGGGTTTGGGATCGAAGTAAATTTGAGTACTTTTTTCATCATCAGGCTGATAGTCAAGCAGAGCGTACGATTCAAAGTTAAGAGGATATGTTGAGGGCGTGTTTATCTATTTCAAGGGAAATTTGGATAATCACTTACCTCTCATTGAGTCTGCTTACAACAACAGTTATCACTCGAGGATCTAGATGGATCCCTTTGAGGCTCTTTATATGAGAAGATGTACATCTCCTATTAGATGATTTGAGGTCAGTGAAGCTGGTTTATAGGACCATATTTGTTTCATCAAGCTATGGATAAAGTAAATATTATTCAAGCAATGTTGAAAATAGTGCAAAGACGTCAGAAATCCTATACCGATGTTAGGAGAAAAGACTTAGAGTTTGAGGAGGACAATTTGTAACAACCCTAAAAATGAACTAGGATGAACTAGAGTTTCACTTGTGTTTAAGTTGTTAACTTGTTAATTTAATATGTAAATGAGTTTATAGGTCAGTTCGGTTGAGTTTGAGGTCAAACGTCAAGGAACGACCAAGATGTTCGGGGACTAGTAGTCTATGTGCTTGTGTGTGCCTATGTGTTTTAATGGAAATTAAGAATGTTGTTTGAAGTCTAAATCAGTGGTGATGACCCTAGAACCTAGATGAGTATGTTTCAGGGACCTTGATGAGGACCCCATCTCTTGGCCAAGAAGCTGCCACGCAGCATGATTGATGGCTCCAAACGGCAGACCATCAATGCATGGACAGTCTGTCAGTATTGGGCGTCAACCAAGACTGCAACCCATGAAACTTGTGGAGCCCTGACTAAAACGACGAACCCCGTTGATGGGGCGTCGATCCATCGACAGTCAGTCATTTGTGAGTGTCATTTGGGTTTGCAATTTCCCGCAGCAGTTCGGCCAGCTTAAGGGAGAAATGGTAAATTCACCTCAAGTATTTTTAAGTGCATAGATGGTTGTTTTATGTGTATTTATGTGATTAAACCCTCTATTAGAGCCTAACACCTAAATCAAAAACTTTCCCTCCCAAAGCTCTCTGCAAGAAAATCCCATGGAATCTTGAAATCAAGATGGAGTTACGGTGGTGGATTCTAATGGCATTCTTCTTCAATTATCTTGGGATTTCTTCTAATAAGGTATGAGAGTTCTTTATCTAAGGTTAGATAACACCTTAGAGCCAATTTCAAAGTGATTTCAAAGTTTATGGAAAAGTCCAATTTTCACTCTAACTCAAGGGTTCTTGCATGAAACGATTTCAAATCATTAGATATGATATTATTGATGTTAAAATGATGTTTTACAATGATCTCCATGAACCCTTGATCTTCTTAAATCCCTAAATTTGGCTTATGAAGTGGGTTAATTACTTATGATCTAATGGTGATGGAATTGTGATTATAATGAGTTGTATAGTTGCTTTTTATTGTCAATTATGCTATTATATTGTGAATTGTTAGAGATGTTAATGAATGGTGATATTGGCTATAGAAGATGGTAAGTTGACCTAATTCCCTTACTAATGTAGAATTCATATAGAATTTCTATTGTGTGGTACGGTCCACTTATGGTGGCGGTGTTTACTTGTTGTTCTTATTGTGATCATGGTCTTGTCGGCATTATTATGTGAATTGTAGTAGTATTATGTTAGGTTATATATGAAGGTATATTGTGAAGTTGGTTATGTGAAATAATGTTGCTATGTAGAAGGTGTTATGGCATATAGTAATGTATAAAGTGAAGGATTATGTGATATATGTGTGATCTTGTATAATGTGGGTGTAATGTGATGAAAGTATATTCTCTTCTAATGTTGATATGTTATGGTGATGGATTGTGAAGAGTCTTATAGGATGATGTTGTGTCTTGATTGGTAGACTTAGGTCCCTCTTCTTGATACATGAAAGCTTCTAGATTATGAACTCTTGGATTTGGTAGACTTAGGTGCCTTCTCCTTGATGTATGAAAATTATGTGATTGTGATCTCTTGACTTGGTAGGCTTAGGAAACCTTGTCATGTATGTGTATTAATGAATGGAAGTCTAGGATCGGTAGACCTAAAGTGGTACCCTTCCATGAAAGACTAATATGAGACCTTGAATATGAAAAGAAGGTTAATATAGAAGCCTTGAGGTGGTAGACCAAAATGGCGCCCTTCTTGAGTGGAATGAAGGACTTAGAGGTAGGTTGGCCGAGACTATCACGCCCCGAGCCTACACACTGGGCGGGACGGGCACTCGAAGACCATTGCTGGCCCTCAAGCAAACCCTTGTCCTGGCTACTCAAATCAGCGAAAGACAAACCTCAACTTTGACACGAGTAAAACATAATAAAAAGGAAAAATATGTCATGTCATAACTTTGGAAAAAATGGCACTTGAGTATTAATAACTGAAAACAACTCCAAACTAAAATACTATAGTCTATGAAGCCTCCAAACTATATAGAGAGGGATGTTGGGACATACCCCACAACATTCTAAAAGCTAAGCTAATATAGAAATGAAAAAGGATGTCCTCCAGGATGCAAGGAGGCTCACCACAAACTCTGAAGCTCAATTTGGATCAACAAAACGTTGCGTGCTAATCCTGGGTACCTGCGTCTGCATCATGAAATGATGCAGTCCAACTGGCATCAGTACATTGAATGTACAAGTATGTGAGTTGAAGAGCTAAACAACGACTTAAGCTTGAGGGGATTAGATGAACTTACCTTGGCTCTGCTCAACTCAAGAATATACTTAACTCAAATGATATACATATAAAGCAGTTTAAATCATATGCAAGATATATATATATATATATATATATATATATATATATATATATATATATATATATATATATATATATATATATATATATATATATATATATATGTGTGTGTGTGTGTGTGTGTGTGTGTGTGTGTGTGTGTATGTGTGTGTGTGTGTTTTTGTGTGTGTATAAAACTTATAAAACAGTGAAAACAACTTAGTTCGTTAAAGGAAATGCAATAACATTTGCAAACACTTAGTATCCCTGTTTACTCAAATTTGAAACATTTGCAAAACTCTAGGAAATGCTTAGTTCCCTTATATCTTTTTGAGAATTGAACTCAACTCTTGATCTTTACTTAACTTGAAACTTAACTCTTAGGGAATACTTAGTTCCCTTATAGCTTTTGAGAAATAAACTCAACTCTTGCTCTTTACTTAACTTGAAACTTAACTCTTAGGGAATAATTTGTTCCCTTATAGCTTTTGAGAATTTAACTAAACTCTTTACTCTTTCTTGACTTGAACTTTAAGTCTTTAAAACAAAGTGAAAACATTTGTGAAAGACTTTAGAAAACTTATAATTTATTTTGACTTACTTCTTAACTTCTGGACTTGGTTCTTAACTTCTTTGACTTTGACCTTAACTTTCCTTGAATTTAATTATGGATTCAAGGATCATGATCTCATGTTTATGGATAATTTCATGATGTTTAGATGTACCTTAGAGTGTTGGAAACAACTAATAATGAGGGGTACATCACTTAGGAACTAGTACAAAAATATAGGGAAAGAACGGGGTCTCCAGGGATCCTGGCGCTCTGAGAGGCACGGAGCGCCATAGCCTGAAGGACAGGGCTGTCCTCAGGCGCTCGGAGAGGCGCGGCGTGCCAGAGCCTGACGGACAGACTCTGTCCTGAGGGGCTTTGGAGGCGCGGCTCCCCAGCATTTTTCCAACGGATTTTCTGACTTTCATCTTCGTTTTTCATCTCTAAATATTCCCAAACTCCCATGGATACCACCCCAAACACTTAGTATCCCTAATTAACTTATTACTCAATGATTTTAGACCCGAAAACAGTCCTAAAACATGGATTACAACTAACAGCGATCAACAACAATCCAAACAACAAGAATGTCAAACTTTCTTTCAAGATTCCAACCTTTAACATGAGTTAATTAATGAACTTGACTGATTTGAATGAAATTGGAGTGTAGGTGAAGTAACCAACACAAAACAGCCCACATACCTTGTTAGGTATCACCCCCGACGAAAATCCACGAAACTAGACTTTGTGTTCTTGCGTCTTCTTCTTCCTTCTCCTCTTTTCTTCTTGCTTTCAAAACCCTAGTCTATTTTCTTAGTGAGTAAACTGAATGAGATATGTTTAGACCCCAACATATTACTCCAAAATGAAATAATTAATTGACTTAAGGTAAAGACCAAAACACCCTTACTAAATCCAGTTTTGGAACTTTCCCTGCTTAATAACCCATCTTCTGAAGGTCATATGTCACTCATACAACCTTGGAAATTTGCAAACTTGCCGTCGTTGGAAATATCTTCCAACAAGATTTCCATCCATATAAAGAACTCACTCAAACTCTTCCTGAGCTGGAAGTTATGGTTGTTTGAAAATGACCAAAACTTACTTTTGAAATCTGGAAATTTTCCAGATTTCCTTACTTATTTCCAATTTGAGTTTTCTTGTTTTTCTTATCTTAACCTTAGTTTATCTAGAATTTGAGATGTTACAGAGACGGCATGAAACCATCTTTAAGAAAGTCATAAGAGCTATCGTAATGAACCTTGATTGGTAGACCCTTGTGGATCCATTCTTGGAAATGGTATTATGAGTTGGTAAGACATAGAAATGGTACCTTCTGTAATACACTTATGTGAATGAACTTACTCTATGAGAACTAAGTCAAAGCACCTAGTGGATATGCTCAATGGAGTAGCTCTAGTCAAGTATAAGACTAGAGTACAAAGAAACCTTTTGATATCCCTTAAACAATGTGCCTACATGGGATGTGTCCTAGTTCTACCCTTGGCAAGTATAACACCTTCCATGGTGTGGGGTCTTTATGACACTGAATTCCATACCTATCTAGTATGGTCTATGTCGGTCAATGCCTATTCTCATCATATGGGATGTGCACTCTAGTATTGGATAGGTTCTACAACATGTAGGTAGTGGAATGGGACGCTATGTACACATGACACGGGTAGACTTTAAAGATACTAAAGTGAATTCCGTAGGTCTTCCAAGATCACTATGTGAAGTCCCCTAATTGTTTAGTTGTCTCTTAAATGGCTTTTATAATAATGTTCATTTAGTTAAAGTATGTTGAATAGAAAGGTTCTTATCTAGGATAGCTTTGAGGATCACTTAGGTGTGCTTGAAGAGGGTGTATGGGCGGTCTCTTCATTTCTTACTTCAGTGGGTCTTAGATTAACCTTCGGTGAAGAGTCTAAATGATGAAAAGGCTTACTTGATGAGTATGAAATTAAGTAATATATGTTGATGCTAGTTGAATATGTCTTATATGTGATTATTGACTTATATTATGTCTCTTAAGCTCTTATGATGAAGGTTTTTATCAAAAAGTCATGAAAGCATGTTTCTATACTAAATGTCCCTTTTTGCATGGTTTTTAAATGGCTTCCATACTTAGTGCTTAAATGTGCTAAACCCTTCTTTTCTCTTTTTGACTAAAGTGTAGGGATTGGAGGTTTGGTATGCCATGGATGATGGTTAGGTTTCTAACGGTTGAAGATGAAGTTTTGGTGAGTCCTCATAGATTCAAGGAAAAGACCGACATGTTCCTTTTATGGTCTTCTAGTCTTTATTTCAAGTCTTGTATGGGTTAAGTCCCTATGTTTTACTCTAAAGTTATTAGATGGTTTAATGAGACATATTGTAAAGTTAGATGCTTTTAAAGTCTTATGATTTCTTATTAATGAATGTATTCTTCGTGTGTGAAGAAATTTTCAAATTCTTACTTATTTTGAGCATCATATGCATAAATTATCCATGTGGCTTGTATGAGACCTCCGGGAGGTTTATTACACGGTGTGGTGACTTGGGAGTGCTTTCGGTTTGTGACATATTTGGGTTTACTTGAAGATTTCACCCATGAAGGAAGTAATGAAATTTGGTAAGAAGGGGAAACTCAGTCCCCAGTATATTGGTCCTTACAGGATATCATAGAGGATTGACAATGTAGCCTATGAGTTGGATCTAGCGCTAGATTTAGAAGCAGTCTATCCGGTATTTAACATATCAATGTTGAAGAAGTGTATGGGTGATCCTTCACTTATTATACCTACTGAAAATATTTGTATGAAGGATAGCCTTCTTATAAGGAGGTACCCTTTCAGATTCTAGATCGTCAGGTTTGCAAGTCCAGGACCAATGAGGTAGCATCAATCAAGGTCTTATGGAGGAATAAATTTGTTGAGGAAGGTACTTGGGAGGCTGACGAGGATATGAAGAAGCTATACCCATATCTCTATGAGTCCGAAAAAATTCCAAATCAAAGTAATAATTCTTTTCTTTGTACTCTATAAATTGATATGTTGAGTGTGTTAAATTGCATGTTGGGTGTTTGAGCTGGGTGTTAGATGTTGCCACCCTTAGTTCTACTTAGAGTAACCTCATTCAAGGAAAAAATTTCCCAAGGGGGAGCTATTGTAACACCTTTGTATTAGAGAGGGTTAAATTTAGAAAGAGCCAAATTGAGAATTTCGCAAGTTATGCTTAAGTTGTGAGTTTTGGGTCAACTTCAAACGATCATAGTTTTCAATACATGATGAGTTTGGTAGCCCATGAGATATCATATTAAATATCTTTAAATCCTCTTTGCAACGTTACCAAGTCTGCTAAATTTTGAGTTCGGATGAAGGAGATATGGACATTTGAACTCACCCTGTTCAATTAAGGAAATTTACCTAAATTAATGAGGGGTATTGTATTCATTTACTTACCCCATGAGCTTTAAACGTTTTGAATAATATTTTATGGGTCTAAACTGATTTGGATTAGTTTTAACAATCCTAAATATGCTTAGGTTTTTTTAGAGCAGTTCAAAAGGAGAAAAGAGGAGAGGTTCAAGACGTTCATCAAGATTCTTGGGGTTTGTCGAGGAATTTTGCCAAGGGTTTTGATCTCTAAGAGGTATGTGAGTTCTCATAGTGTTGAGTTCGTTCACCCACACGCAAGTCAAGTGATTCTTTTACCGTAATTTCTTTCTTGAGGTTGAATTATTTGAGTTCTTGATGAGTTTTCTTGAAAGTTCCGTTCTTAAATAGTTTACAATGAGTTTGATGAACTTTTGAGATAAATTTTATGATTTTGAGAGTTGATTTAAGTAGATTCTCATGTACTTGTATTGTCTAATTGAATCTAAGGAAAATATGAGGAAATCAATTTATTCTAGGCGAATTAGGGTCATAAAACGAAAAGATTATTCATCGGATTGATCCAGGGAAGGGTTGGCGTTGATCTCCCCAGATGCACTAAAAGGTTTGGTATGGTGCGCCAAGAATGAGTCTCTAAAGTGTAGGGGTTAGCGCCCATGCCAGCAGTGCCCTTGGGTCGCTTGCTCCCACATCTTTTTTCAGCGTTTGCTCCGTCTAAGTACTTTTAAAATATATCGCTTCTTTCTAACTACTCTAAAATACATTTAAACATCTATAGATCCTTCATAACATGAATCATAAACCTTGAATTCATAATTAATATTCAATATAAAGTTAAGAGTAAAGTCTTGAGAGTTCTTTCGAGTCATTATGAGAAGTCTTTTACAATCTTTTAAAACTTGTTTTAAGACTTGAGTAGTTGAGTATGAGCATGAGTAGAGTTGAGTGCAATTTTTCAAAATGAATATATTAGGAACTAAGTATTCCCAAGAGTAAATTCTTTTACATTTAAAATGAGAGAAAACATCGATTTCCAAATGAGTTCATGTAGAGTTTTAAGTACTATATCTTTTAAGAGAAATATTTTGAGTAATAATATGAAAATTTGAGCACCGATATTGGGACAAGTTCAAACAACTCAATGTCCTCATAAATCATGTAGCCAACGTGGGTAGAAAGAGTCATACTTTTTAGATGATTCCTTATTGATTTTTAGCATAACTTAGTGGATCCACTTAGTTGAGGATGTATTACAATTCGGAAAGGTATAGGATAGTTTTGTCGGAGTGGGCGAGACGATGTATCATTACATAGATCATAGTGATGGTTGTCGGTTAGAAAATCTCCTAAATAAAAGTAAAAGAGTTTTATTGGATTTTTAAATACATTGAGTAGAAAATTTCTATTTAAAGAACTTTCTTTATAATGTATTTTATTATAGCTTTTAGATTTAATTGTGTTGAGTATTTCTGATATCTTTGTATCTTTGAGTCAGTTGAGTATCCTTGATTCAAGTTGTGTTGAGGTAAGTATGTCCTTCTATCAGTTCAAGCATGCAAGAAATGTTTAGTGTTCCCCTTACATGCTCGTTCATTCAATTACTGATGGCATTTGGCATGCATCGTTTCATGATGCAGATACAGGAGATAGGGTCATTAACAGGCGTTTTGTTGATACCACAAATTTTTGAGTTAGCTTTGGTGAGTCTCCTTGCCTCCAGAGGATTCCCTACTTTTATTTTCAGTTGTTAGGATGATTGGGGGTTCTGTCCCGACATCTTTCTTAGTACATAAAGGCTTCATATACACTAGTAGTTGAGAAGTCTGTTTCATTTTCACTTGTTGATGTTCTAGACTTGAGTTGCCTCTTTTGGCCAGTGAATTTATTTAAAATATTTTGAGTATCTATTTTGAGACATTGAATAAAGTTTAACTTTTAAGTTCATATGTTGTTGAGAAAATGTTTTGCTGAGAGTTGAGCCAGGCCAAGGGTACGCTTGGGGTCAATAATGGTTCTCGAGTGCCGACGTCCAAGGTATAGGATCGAAGTGTGAAAATATGTCCTACTCCCTGATGTCCAAAACGATCAATCAAGCAATCGTAGATGATGCTTCATCCATAGAGGAACAACTTGGAAACCTAGTGAAGATTGTTGAATGATTGACAAAGCATATACAGAACCAAGAGTCTTAGATTAATAATTTGGTGGATAGGATGAATTAGAATCCTTCCATGCGCCTTAAAATTGTATTGAAGTTCAAGAGATTGAAAAACATGTGAAGCAAACAGTACCAGTCAAAAAGATGTTATTTTCTTCTTAAGGGATGATCTCACGCTATCCTTTAAAGGAGCGCATTGAAGGGACATCAAATCTATGTACAAAGTCTCCCCTTATGTATGTCAAGTCATACATTGCAAGGATTGATATTTTCAAGTTGCTTGGGTCCTAGAATAGTCTAGGAATGACATAGTTTAGGTATTAAATAGATAGGAGAAGTCTCAAGCAAGCTTGAAAGTTACTATCGAACACGTTCTACGAATCCACTCTATGTCTTTTAGAAACTTCTATGGATTGTATTATTGACTCGTAGAACCAAGTACTAGCGACCAACTTTCATAACAAATTCAACAGAATCCTTCAATGGGCCTTCATACTTTCTACGGATCTTAAACTAATCCCATATAACCAATGTATCAAAGTCCCCTAAGTCAAAACACTTTCCACGAGTACCTTCTACGGACAATAATATTTCCTAAAACCCGTATCCTTTTTCTGTAGGATGAGGTACAAAACCAGTAAGTACAACTCACTTCTACGAAACCATCGCCATGTCTCATAAATATTCTACAACCCGTAGGTACAAATTCACAAAATTTCACCAAGTATATAATTCTTCATTGGACACCTTCTAAATCCCGTAACATTTTCTACGAACCGTACAAAGAAATCGTACGAGTTGAGGTCTCAAAATTACAAACTTTGAATCTCTTTTACGAGAACTTACTACAACCCATAGGAATTATTACGAACCATTTAACTTATAACTCCATCTGGTACTTGACATTATTTCAAATGCATCCCAGTTTCTATAATAACTTTCTTATAACATGTTAACGACTCATAAAAACTGACACCAGTACAATTTTTGAATATTTTCCTTTCAAACAAAATTTTCGATTTCAGAGGTATTACACAAACAAATTATTTTGACATCATTCCCAAAAAAAATTAAAGTTTTTAAACATCTATTGAAGGTCATATCGGTGAAACTAGATCCCACACCGAATTCATTTTATCCCCAAACAATAAGGTTGTTTGAAATAAGTTAAGAAGCCTTGAGAACTAAACAAAAGGTCCTTCGAGGCCAAACTTTATGTTTCAGAAATAAAGGGTCCATAATATTTACATTCAAATTTCAATTATATGATGTTTTCATCAAAGTTAACCACTCGATTTTCAAAGGTCTGAAATACAACTAACTTGATAAAAAATGAGAAAATGCATAAGTACCCCCTCAACCTATGCCTAAAATCTCAATGACACACTTTTACTATACTAAGGTCCTATTACCCCCTGAACTTATTTTATAAAAAAAATTTACCCCTTTTCGGCCTACGTGGTACTGGTTTTAAAAAAATGGAAAATACACTGGGCCCACAAGATAGTGCCACGTAGGACGAAAAGGGGTAGAAAATTATTTATAAAATAAGTTTAGGCGGGTAATAGGACCTTAGTATAGTATAAGTGTGTCTCTGGGATTTGAGGCATAGGTTGAGGGGGTACTTGTGCATTATCCCAGAAAAGAATGACTAGGTGAAAAAATTGTCAGTCCCATCAAGTCATCAATGACTTTGATTGCTATAAGAAAGATCTAAACAATTAAAGTACACCTACAAAAGTAAATTTCCTAGAGAGTCATTATAATTTTTTAATCTAAAATAATTATTAATAGTTAAAAAATGTTGATGAGGGTGAATTGCAAATATTGTTTTTATTTCTTCAAGATTTCATGTATTTTGGCAAACATTAAGTGGGGTATCTCAAGTTATAAACTTATTGAATTATATTCTATGGGTCTCAATTACAATTATTTTAAACTAAATTTTTCAACGTGTTACTTATAGAATTATGTTAACAATGCATATATTGTTTTCATCTGTAAAAGGACGCTCTCAAATGAAATTGATAAAATTTTGCGTTAAACTAATAATTAATTTTTATAAGAAATCTACTATAAGTTTTCAAACTGGAACTTAATTAAACAAAAGAATCATGCTCTTTAAAGGCCCTATAAGAAGAAGACGAAAGAGGCTTAAGTCATCGCTTCCAATCTGATAAAGGGTTTTTTCATTTTTCACGAATGTCCGTCACAAAAATTATTGTAAAGGATATATATATATAAATGAATATGTAAAAAAAAAGGTTATCGCCTGGAGAGTTTAAGTAATAGATTTTTATCTAAAATATTTGAAAAATAGATTATAAAATTACATATGAAATGGGTTTAGATTTTAAGTGTTGTTTGAAATTTGACTTTACGCCTTCAAGTATGGTTAGTCGCCAAGCCCCATACCGATTTTTAGGTAACACATATATAATGGTGAATTGAATGACTTTCATCAAATACTTTGTGCAATAAGATAAAAATATTCTATATAGATTTTAATTCAAAACATGATTTCATCCTTGTAATGTAATATAAAGTGAAACATAAGGCAAACACCATGTAAAATGACTAGATTATTTGGGATTACCGGCTATACGAGCCAAAATATTAGAGAACTCTTGGACCGCTTCGCTGAGTGGTTTGAGTTGGGATGGTATTCCATTGAAACCATGGTTGCAAGAAAGAGATTCATCCACTGCAAGATATTAAAACAGGCTTGTGTTTTTATAATCAGCTGTCTTAAATAAATCATTGGAATGTTTCAAATAATTAACGACATCATTGTAATTTCTCAAGAAATTGGTCATTTGGGCTTTCATGTTGGATCTTTGATCGGTTGTTTAAGAATTGATTTAACCAATTTATGTTTAGATGTGGTATTATCTTATGCTATATGAAGAATAGTAGAGAGAAGACCATGAATATATCCTTTGGAGATAGAGGGGTCATTTCGAAGCATCTGAAAACAAAGTGGAGGAATGAAGCTTTCGGGAAAAATGTCATCAAGTATGTTTCCCTTTATATTTTCAAGAATTCCATATAGTGCTACTACAAAGGAAATAAAGAACAATGAAGAGTACAATGGCTTTGTCATTTTTTTATCTGATTTCTATGCACCCTCTAACATGCTTTTATAGCTCAAAAAAGTATCAACTATGAGGTTAATGCAATTCATATTTTTGTTTTCTTTGGTAAATGTAAAAGATGAAATGAGACTAATGCAATCCATTAAAACAAAAGAAAAACAGTCAAATATGAGATTAATGCAATTCATTAAAATAAAAAATAAAAGTCAAATATGAGATCAATGCAATTCATTAAAATAAAACAGAAAAGATAAATATTAGATTAACATAATTAATTAATATATAATAGAGTCAAATATTAGATTAATTCAATTCATCATTAAAATAAAAGAGTAAAGTCAAATAAAAGAGACTAATGCAATTCATTGAGATGTACCAAATGTGAGATTAATATAAGTATTTACATGTAGCTTACATACATTTGATATATGATTTTGTAATTTCATTGTAATCACTTAAAGATTATAAAATATAAGCTTATAAAATCATTTAAATTATATTAAGTTCAATATATATCAGTCCAAATACATATTATGAATTAATATTTTTAGATTAACTATTTAAGTCAAAAAAAAATATGGATTTAATTAAATTTCAATATCATTGGAGTAATCCATCGATTTGGGCTACAAATGAAGAGCCAAATTAGTTAAGAATCAATATTCCATTTCAGTTAAATCTGATGGGTGTGAAGGGAAGTATGTTTTCATTGTAGCTCTATTCTACAACTTCAAACAGTGTGCTCATAACTCATAAGTCACACTAGAATGTAATGAGAAGCCAGAGAGAGCTCATGGATCGAATAAACCATACTTCTCTACAAGTTAAAACTTCAAGAATACAAACACCCAATCATTTAAGTTAAGGAACAACTGAATATCAAGACTATCATTTTCAAGAACAAGCTCAAAAGCTCTTGGTAAAAGTTAGGATCAAGTTCATCAATATTATAGATCAAGCTGAAAGGACCTTGACTCCAAGAACACATTCAATATTCACGATTAAGATTAGAAGCCCTAAATATATATTAAAAACGAATAGATTGTAAAGATTATATCTGAAATCTAACAAATACAATTTTTGTGATATATTTTAGTCTTGATTATGATTCTCTCAAACAAATTTTACCGTCTCAAATTTTTGGCAGGCCTAGTGGGACAATCTATACATGTCATATCACCTATTCAAAATTATAGAACATCAAAATGTCTTACAATAAGATCAACTCCTTATAAACTTCCTCTAATGCTTATAAGCATGTTGACTCTATGTTCTCTGCTAAAGAAAAAGAGTTCTTAGTGTTACCTTTGGAAGCTTCAGATCTTTTACAAGAAGTAAGACCACTATGTTGGGACTTACAAACACTTCATGTGTCCTTCACATCAATATTTTATTTTATTTCGTCAAGCCAAAAGGAGCAAGGGTACTCTAGAAATTCTTCACAAGAAAGAAGCGGTGTTGCCCAAAAGATTAAGAAGACTTTTACCCCACTTAAGCTCTCCGATTCCAAGAAATTTTCTACAAATAAGAACTATAATTCAGTAAATGAATCCTCTACACATGCATGTCATGATATGTAGCCTTTGAAGATTGACTTGCAAGATAATTTATTCCACTCCCTTATGTCCCAAACAATCAAGCAAGCAATTGTAATGATGTTTCGTTCATAGAGGAAGTCAAATATGAGATTAATGCAATTCAATAAAACAAAAGAAAAAGACAAATATGAGATTAATACAATTCATTAAAATAAAATAGAAAAGTCAAATATGAGATCAATGCAATTCATCTGTATCTATATCTATCTATCTTCTATATTATCTTAAAAGCATGAACTCCTAACTTTAATGTTAAATTACTTTAATATCCCTAACTTAGGTTTGACTTTTTTGATGAGTTGTGACTTTTTTGATAAGTTGTGACTTTTCATTTAAGTTGTGACTTTTTTCGAAGGGTTGTAATTTTTCGACGAGTTGTGACTTTTCCAAAGAATTGTGGCTTTTTCAATAAGTTGTAACTTTTCCAAAGGGTTGTGACTTCTCAAAAGGTCATGACTTTTTCGATAAGACACAAAAATTACATGTACATAGCACCCTTTGTTGACTATAAATGGAGGGTCCTCCTTTCATTTTTTCCAACCACGTTTTTTGTTAATCATCTACTTTTCTTCTACTTGCATTTTAAAAGATTTTGTGTGATTAATTTTCATTGAGTGTGTTCGAATAAGGTTGTAAGTGATGCCTTTGCTCTTAGTATATGCTGATTAATGTCGAGTTTGTGAATGGAAAGAATGATATATTTTAGGTGAAAACAGAAAATGTACATTTTAGTCAATGTATTACTTGTGTCATTAGTTGTATGACAGTCTAGTGCTTCATTTTTTGCAATAATTTTATCATATCAAAATTAAGTTATTAGCTAATAGTGGTTTATTTGTAACTTGCTAGGTGTCGATTATAATTAAAATAGTAGATAACATCTCAAAGTATTGGATTTACAATAATATCCCAATTGTATATAAGAATTAAAAGATAAACTCTATTTGAGAGATTCTATAACTGACATCCATCATTATAAGTTATGTGATGATTCAGCATCTCACCCACGTTGCCAGAACTTTCTATAACTTGTCGGGATATAGAACGCATCAACTAAGTGGATCCACTAGCTATTCTTAAAAGTGGTAAGGAATCATCTAAAATAGTATGATCCTTTCAACCCACGTTGTCTTCATGGTTTATGGAGACCCCAGCTATTAGGAACTCGTACCAATATCGGTGCTCATTACTACTCCTAAAATATACTCAGCTCCTATGTTTTAAAATATAACTCTTTATTTGTGATTTTAGATTATGAATCAAAAACTAGCTCAAAAGCTATCTTGGAAATCAGTGTTTTATCTGTTGTTTAAATGTGAAAACATTTACTCTTTGGGAATACTTAGTTCCCATATAATCTTTAAAAGAAAATGAACTCCGCTCTTACTTTTACTCAACTCAATGCTAAACTCTTAAAAAAGATTAAAACATTAATTCTAAAAGACTTTTGAAAATATGTTAAGAGCACTCTAGACTTGGATCTTAACTTTCCTTGAAATTTAATATATGCATTCAAGGTTATTCTACATGTTTATGGATGATTTCTAAATGTTAAGAAGTCATTTAGAGTAGTTAGAATTGATAGGAAGTGTTATTACACTTAAGAAAGACTCAAACGGTCTAAATGACAAAAGACGGGTGGGGGCAGACGTCCTGGACGCACTGCAGACGTGGGGCGCCAGCCCCTAAAGTTCAAGGACAAATTTCTGGCGCAATGTTGGTGTGCCTCCCCAAACCTTCTGGCGCATAAGGGGCTCGTCGCCCCAGACCTCTCCCAAGTAACCCCGAAGAATTTTTTAACTCGTTTTCTAATCTTAATTTGACTAAATTCAATTATTTTTCTCAATTTATATTTAGATTTGGTTACCCAATGCATATACCCAAGAATCTAACTCAAAACAACTCTTAATATTGAGAAGATTATCTCAAGACACTCATCAATCCCATCCAAATTCAAGAATGAAGGCAATCTGAAGAACACAACTCAAGAACATCAAATCTTCAACTTTTTAGGAAACAATTGCTAAATTAACATGATTAGAAACCAACTCTATATGAACTCACATACCTCTTAGAGATCAACCCTTGGCGAAATTCGCAACAAAACCTTCAAGAACTTGATGAAATCTTTCCCTTTTCTCCTCCCTTCTCCTCATGAGTTCTTTCTCTAAAAACCCTAGCGTGAAACTTGAGTGAGTGAACTTAACAAATTTAGTTTAGACCCTTAATTAATTACTAAAAACGAAATAACTCAACTGGATGAGGATAAGACCAAAATACCCCTCTTAAATCTGGGTAATTTTCCTTAAATAGATAGTCCAACTTCAAACGGGCATATCTCCCTCATACGAACTTAAAAATTAGAAAACTCGGTGATGTTAGAAAGAGGATTTCCAAACCTTTCATTTGATATCTTATTTTCCACCTAACATATCTTGTACTAAAAGTTATGATCGTTTGAAGTTGACCCAAAACACATACTTAACATAACTTTGCCAAATTTAGATTTTTATTCTTTCCAAAAATGGTTCTTTCTACTTCTAGCTCTTAGAAATAGTGGGGTGTTATAATATCTCCCCCCCCCCCCCCCCGGGGAACATTCGTCCTTGATGAGGTCACTCTAAGTAGACTAAGGGTGTAACATCTAACATTCAGCTAAAACACCCAACACGCAAATTTAACACATTCAGTATATCAATTAAAGAGTACTAAGAAGAGAATTATTACCTTGATCTGGAATTCTTCGTGCTCAAAGAGATGTGGATATCTCTTCTTCATATCTTCCTCAACCTCCAAAGTAGCTTCCTCAACAAACTTATTTCTTCATAGACCCTTGATTGATGTTACTTCCTTGGTTCTCAATTTTCGAACTTGGCGATCTAGAATCAGAACAAGAATCTCATCATAGGATAAACTATCCTTAATACCAATATCTTCAGTAGGTTTGATAAATGCAAGATCTCTCATACACTTCTTCAATATAGAAATGTCAAACACTAGATGAATTGTTGTTAACTCTTGCGGTAGCTCCAACTAATAAGATACATTACCAATCCTTTTGGATATTTTGTAAGAACCAATATACTGGGGACTAAGCTTCCCTTTCTTACAAAATTTCATAACACCTTTCATGGGCAAAACATTCAAGTATACCCAATCATCTACTTCAAACTCGAAATCCATTCTCCTAACATCAGTGTAGGATTTCTGACGACTCTATTATTTTTAACCTCACTTGAATAACTTTCACTTTCTTCATAGTTTGATGAACTAAGTCCAGTCCTATCAATCCAGCTTCAGAAACCTCAAACCATATAGGAGATCTGCATCTTCTCTCATAAAGAGTCTCTTACAGAGCCATATGGACGCTAGAGTGATAACTGTTGTTGTAAGAAAACTCTATGAGAGGTAAGTGATCATCACAATTACTTTTGAAATCAATCAAACAAGCCCTCAACATATATTACTAAGTCTAGATTGTGCGTTCTGCTTGACCATCAAACTTAGGATGAAAAGCAGTACTCAAATTCACCTTCAAACCCAAACCTTCTTAGTAAGACTTCCTGAATTGTGAAGCTAATTGTGCACCTCTATATAATATAATCGAAACTAAAACTCCGTGAAGTCTAATTATATATTGAAGATACAACTTGGCATAATCCTCTGCTGAATGGGTAGTTTCTACCGGCAAAAGTGGGGTGGTTTTTTAATTCGATCTACAATCACCCAAATAGAATCATATTGCCGGCAAGACCGTGGCAAGCCAGTAATGAAATCCATATTGATCATCTCCCACTTCCATTCTATAATATCTATATTATGAGCCACACCAAGGGTCCTCTGAATAACGAACTCTGTAATACCTTTCATACTACTCCACCAATATATTTCTCTCAAGCCACGATATATCTTTGTGGAACCCGGATGGATAGAATATCTTGAGCTATGAGCTTCCTCCATGATCCTCGCTTGGAGTTCATCCACCCTTGGTACACATAATATACCTTGATACCTCAATACATCGTGTCCCCTTGTTCGAAATCCATTAGTTTTTGCTTATGAACATTTGTCTTCAATTCAAGCAAAATAGGATCTTGGTCATGTTTCTCTTTCACTTCAGACGCTAATGATTATTCAGCACCATTCATTACCACTACTACTCCTTCGTTGGAATCCATTAGTCGAACTCCTAATTGTGCAACTCTATGCACATCTTTTGCTAACTTTTTCTTGTCTTCCTCAATATGGGCGGTACTACCCATAGAAAATCTACTCAAAGCATCGGCAACAACATTATCCTTACATGGGTGATAGAGAATACTTATGTCATAATCCTTGAGTAACTCCAACCACCTCCTTTGTCTGAGATTAAGATCATTCTGACTAAACACATACCGAATGCTCTTGTGATCGGTGAACACATCTACATGAACACAATAAATATAGTGCGCCATATTTTCAAAGCGAATACTATGTCAGAAAACTCTATATTATGGGTTGGGTAATTCTTCTCGTGAACTTTCAGCTGTCTTGAGGTATAAGCTATAATTTTATCATTCTGCATTAACACACAACCCAATCCAACTTTAGACGCATCAGAATATACCACAAAACCTTGTGTACCTTCTAGTAAGCTCAATGTTGGGGCAGTAGTCAATCACTTTTTTCAATTTCTGAAAGTTCTACTCACAAGCTTCAGACCATTAAAACTTAACAGTTTTCTGAGTCAACTTAGTCAAAGGAAATAAAATAGATGAGAACCCCTCGACGAACCTTCTAAATATCCAGCCAATCCCCAAAAACTCCTAATATCTATTGGAGATGTGGGTCTAGGCCAATTATGCACTACCTCTATTTTATGAGTATCAACTCTAATTCCATCATGGAAAACAATGTGGCCTAAGAATGTCACAGACTCAAGAAAAAACTCACACTTAGAGAATTTAGCATAAAAATCTTTGTTCTTGAGAGTTTTGAGACCTATTCTGATATGGCTAGCATGATTTTCCTCATTCCTTGGATAGATTAGAATGTCATCAATGAATACAATAACAAACATGTCAAAATAACGCTTGAATATACTTTATTCATAAGGTCCATGAGCGCTACATGAGTATTAGTCAAACCAAACGACATGGCCAGAAACTCATAATGACCATAATAGGTCCTGAATGTTTTCTTAGGAATATAACTCTCTTACTCTCAATTGATGATAGTCAGATCTGAGGTCCATCATAGAAAACCAAGTGGCACCTTCAAGTTGATCGAAGAGAGCATCAATTCTCGAAAAAGGATATACTTCTTCTTGATAGTAACCTTTTTCAACTGACAATAATCTATACACATTCTAAGAGAACCAATCTTCTTCCTCACAAATAAGATCGGAGCTCCCCAAGGTGAGACACTTAGTCGTATAAAGCCCTTCTCAAGGAGATATTTCAACTGCTCTTTTAACTCTTTCAACTTTGTAGGTGTCATTCTATATGACTGAATAGAGATATGATGAGTATCGGAAAGAATGTCTATGTCGAAGTTATTTCTCTTTCAGAAGGGACTCCACGAAGATGATCTGGGAAGACTTCTTGAAACTCTATAACAACTGAACTAACTGAATAGGTGGTGTCTCAAAACTAGATTCATTAACTCAGACTAAATGTTAGATTCACCCTAGGAAACTAACGCAATTCAATAAATTAAAAGAAAAAAAGACGAATATGAACTTAATGCATTTCATTAAAATAAAAGACAAAAGTAAAATATGAGATCAATGCAATTTATTAAAATAAAAGAGAAATGACAAATATGAAATGAAAATATACGAGAAAAGTCAAATATGACACAAGTTTAATTCATCATTAAAATAAAAGAGACTAATGCAATTCATTGAGATGTACCAAATATGAGATCCATGCAAGTATTTAAATGTAGCTTACAGACATTTAATACTTACATAATTAGTTATGATTTTGTAATTACATTGTAACCATTTAATAAGTATTAAATATAAGTTTATAAAATCATTTAAATCATATTAAATTCAATATATATATCAATCCAAATACATATTATGAATTAATATCCTTAGATTAATTATTTAAGTCCATAAGTATGGGCTTAATTAAATTTCAATTTAATTTGAGTTGTACATCGATTTGGGCTGCAATTGAAGAGTCGGCTTAGTTAAAACCCAATATGCCATGTTTATTAAATCTGATGGTGTGAATGAAAGTTTGTTTTCATTGTAACTCTTGTGTTCTACAACTTCAAACAGTGTGCGCATAACTCATAAGTCACACTAGGATTCAATGAGAAGCCAGAGAGAGCTCATAGATCAAACAAAATATATTTCTCTACAAATTACAAGTTCAAGAATACAAACACTCAAAAATTTAAGTTTGAGAACAATCTCTAAAGCTCTTGGTAGTACAAGTCAAGATCAAGTTCATAAATATTCAAGATCAAGCCCAAAGGCCCTTGAGTCCAAGAACATATTCAATATTCACGATCAAGCTCAGAAGACCTTAAATTTATATTAAAAACACGAATTGGAGGATTCATACAGATTGTAAAGCTTATATTTAAATCAAATAAATACAATTGTTGTGATATATTTTAGTCTTGATTATTATTCTATCAAAACAAATTTACCATCTACAAATTCTATGAAAACTTTCTTAAAACTCATAAGACGGCTAATATGAACAGACACCATAGGTCATTTTGATTTAAAAAGGTGGGTCCCACACTGAAGACTTTGTTTAGCCAAAACCAATAAGGCTGTTTGAAATTAGTCTAGAAGTCTCTGGACCTGTACCAAAGGTCCTTCAAGGCCAAACTTTATGTTTCAGCTAAAGGATCCATCATAATTACATTCAAGTCTCAATTATATGATATTTAGATAAAACTTAATCATTCAATTTTCAAAGGTTTTGGAATATAAATAACTTGATAAAAAACAAACGAATGACTAGGTGACAAAACTGTCAGTCCCAACAAATAATAAATGACTTTGATTTGCTATAAGAAATCTCTAAACAGTTAAAATACACATATACAAGTAAATTTCCTAGAGATTCATTATAATTTTTTTATTTAAACTAATAATCAATAGTAGAAAGATATTGATAAGGGTGAATTGCAAATTCTTTTTTTTGATTTCTTCAAGATTTCATATTTTTCAGCAAGCATTAAGTGGGGTATTTCTAGTTATAAACATATTGAGTTGTATTCTATTGATATTAATTACAATTATTTTTAAATAAAGTTTTCGCCGTATTACTTATAGAATTATGTTAACAATGCATATATCTTTTTTCATCCGTAAAATGATGCTCTCAATATTGAAATTGATAAAATCTTACGTTAAATTGATAATTAATTTTTTCAAAGAAATCTATTATAAATTTTCCAAATTAGAACTTCAATAACCTAAAGATTCAGGTTCATTAAACACCCTATAAGAAGAATAAAGAGGCTTAAGACATCGCTTCTAATTCGATAAAAGGACTTTTTTCATTTTCCATGAATGTCCGGCCCAAAAGTTGTTGTAGAGGTTATATATATGAATATGAAAAAAAGGTTATCACCGGGAGAGATTAAGTAATAATTTTTTATCTAAAAAATAGATTTTAAAATTACATATGAAGGTAGTTTAGGTTATAAGTGCTGATTGAAGTTTCACTTTACGCCTTTTCAAGTATGGTTAGTCTCCCAGCCCCATACATATTTTTAGGTAACATATATATAAAGGTGAATTGCACGATTTTCATCAAAAATTACATTGCGGAATAAGAAAAAAACATTTTATATATTAATAAATTCAGAATATGAATCCATCCATGTAATAGAATATGAAACTAAAAATACGGAATCATGTAAAATAACTAGATTATTTGAGATTATCGGCTATACGAGCCGAAAGATTAGAGAACTCTTGAACCGCTTCAGTGAGTGGTTTGAGCTGAGATGGTACTTCTTCGAAACCATGGTTGCATAAAATAGATTCATTCTCTGCAAGTGATGAATACAAGCTTGTGTTTTTATAATCACCAGACTTATAAAAATCATTGGAATGATTAAGATAATCAACAGCATCATTATAATTTCTCAAGCAATTGGTCATTTGGGCTTTCACCTTCGGATCCTTAATGGGTTGTTTAAGAATTGATTTAACCAATTTGTAGGTCGTTGTGGTACTATCTTGTGCTATATGAAGAACAGAAGACAGAAGACCATGAACATCTCCTTTAGAGACAGCAGGGTCATTTCGAAGCATCTGAAAACAAAGGGGAGGATAGAAGCTTCCGGGGCAAATGTCATCAAGTATGTTTCCCTTCACATTTGGAAGAATTCCAAATAGTGCTACTATAAAGGAGAGAAAGAAAAATGAAGAGTACAAAGACTTTGTCATTTTTTTGCCTTTTTATTTCTCTGCACCCTCTAACGTGCTTTTATAGCTTCAAAAAGTATCAAATATGAGAGTAATGTAATTCATATTTTTTTTGTTTTTGTTTAAATGTATAAGAGGAAAGTCAAATTTGAGACTAATGGAATTAATTAAATTAAAAGAAAAACAGTCAAATATGAAATTAATGCAATTCATTATAATAAAAGAGAATAGTCAAATATGAGATCAATGCAATTCATTAAAATAAAAGAGAAGACAAATATGAAATTAATGCAATTCATTAAAATATAAGAGAAAAGTTTAATATGACATTAATTTAATTCATCATTAAAACAAATGAGAATAGTCAAATAAAAGAGATTAATGCAATTCATTGGGATGTACCAAATATGAGATTCATGCAAGTATTTAAAATGTAGCTTACACACATTTAATACTTACATAATTAGTTATGATTTTGTAATTACATTGTACTCATTTAAAGGATTATTAAGAAAAAGTTTATAAAATCATTTAAATTATATTAAATTCAATATATATCAATCCAAATGCATATTATGAATTAATATCCTTGGATTAATTATTCAAGTCCAAATAATATGAATTTAATCAAAATTTCAATTTCATTGGAGTAGTAAATCAATTTGGGCTACAAAAGAAGAGTCTGCTTAGTTAAAACTCAATATGTCGTGTGTGTTAAATCTGATGGTGTGAATGAATCTTTTATTTCATTGTAACTCCTCTATTCTACACCTTCAAACAGTGTGCTCATATATCATAATCCATACTAGGATTCAATGAGAAGCCGGGGAGAGCTCATGGATCAAACAAAACATATTTTTATATAAGTTACAAGTTCAAGAATACAAACACTCAAAAAGTTAAGTTTAAGAACAAGCTCAAAAGCTCTTGGTAGTACAAGTCAAGATCAAGTTCGTCAATATTCAAGATCAAGCCCAAAGGCCTATGAGTCCAAGAACATATTCAATATTCACGATCAAGCTTAGAAGCCCTTAAGTTTATATTTAAAACACGAATTGGAGGATTCATAAATATTGTAAAGCTTATATTTAAATCAAATAAATACAATTAATGTGATATAATTTAGTCTTGATTATTATTCTATCCAAAAAAAAATTACCGTCTACTATTTCTGCCAGGAGAGAATCTTTACCTCTCATATCAACTATTAAAAAATTAAAGAACATAATAATGGCTTCCAAGAAGATCACTCCTTATAAACTTCCCCTAACGCTTCTAAGCAAGTTGACTCTGTGTTCTTTGCGAATGCAAAGGAGTCCTTAGTTTTACCTTTTGAAGTTTCAGAGTCTTTACAAGGATTAAAACCACTATTTAGGACAACAAACACATCAAGTTTCATCTACATCAATATCCTATTTTGGGTCTTCAACCCAAAATGAGTAAGGGTCCTCTAGAAGTTCTTCACCAGGAAGAAGCAGTGTTACCGAAATGATCAAGAAGACTCTAACTCCACTAAAGCTCTCCAATTCCATGAAATCTTCTTCTAATAAGAACTATAAGTCAGCCAATGAATCCTCTACACATGCATCCAATGATATATACCCATGAAGATTGACTTAAAATATTATCTACGTTACTCCCCAATATCCGAAGTGATCAAGCAAGCAATATAATTGATGCTTCATCCATAAAGGAACAACTTGCAAACCCGGCATAGATAATTGAATGATTGATAAAGCATATACAAAACCTAGAATCTTGGATTGATTATTTGATGGATAGGGTGAATGGATTATTATATGGATAGTCCATTTGTGCACCTTGAATATGTATTGAAGTTTAAGAGATTGAATATTATTCAAGGAAACAAGACCTGTCAAAGGGATGCTATTTTCTTCTGAAGGGATGATCTCACTCGATCATTTAAAGGAGTTCACTGAAGGGACATCAAATATATCTACAAAGTCTCCACCAAATCTCCCCTTATGTATGTCAAGTAATACATTGCAAGGATTGATACTTTAAAGTTACTTTCCGGTTATTTGGTCCTAGAATAGTCTAGAAATGACATAGTTTAGGTAATAAATAGATTGGAGAAATCTCAAGCAAGCTTGAACATAACTGTCGAACAAGTTCTACGGGTTCACTCAATGGTTTGTAGAAACTTCTATAGTTCATATTATTGACTCGTAGAACCAAGTAATAGAGACCAACTTTCAGAATAATTTCCACCAAATGCTTCCACGGATCGTCATACGTTCTACGGATCTTAGACTAAACCCATAGAACTAATGTCCCATATATACCTTCAGTCAAAACACTTTCCACTATTACCTTCTAAGAACTGTAATATTTCCTACAACCCGTATTCGTTTTCTGTAGGATGAGGTACCAAAACCGGTAAGTCCAACTAACTTTTAAAAAACCGTTACTATGACCCATAATTCTACAACTCGTAGGTTCAAAGTCAAAAATTTTACTAAGTATATAATTCTTCTATGGACACCTTTTAAATCTCGTAACATTTTCTACAAACCGTATAAAGAAACCACAGGGGTTGAGGTCTCAAAATTACAACCTTTGAATCTCATCTGCGAGCACTTACTATGGCCCATAGGAATTATCACGAACCATTCGATTAGATCTTACAACTACATCTGGGACTTAATATTATTCCAAATCCATCCTAGTTTCTATGACAACTATCTTACAACCCATAAGACGACTAATAAAATTTGACACAGTATATTTTTGCAAATTTTCCTTTTAAATAAATATTTTGATTTCTAAGGTGTTACAAAAAAAATATTCTAAGAAACATTTCGGACATAGTAAATGTTTGTAAACATCCAACAGAGGTCATTTCGATAATAAAAATCAGTCCCACATTGAAGATTCTGTTTAGTCAAAATCAATAAGATTTTTTGAAATTAGTCTAAAACCTCGGGACCTGAACCAAAAGTTCTTCAAGGCCAAACTTTATGTTTCAGCTAAAGGATCCATCATAATTACATTCAAATCTCAATTATATTATATTTAGATAAAACTTAACCACTCAATTTTCAAAGGTTGTGGAATACAAATAACTTGATAAAAAAACAAATGAATGACTGTGCGACAAAACTGTCAGTCCCAACAAGTCGTAAATGACTTTGATTTGCTATAAGAAAACTCTAAACAGTTAAAATATACATATACAAGTAAATTACCTAGAGACTCATTATAATTTTTTAGTTAAACTAATAATCAATAGTCGGAAAATATTGATAAGGGTGAACTGCAAATTCTTATTTTTGATTTCTTCAAGATTTCATTTTTTTTCAGCAAACATTAAGTTGGGTATCTCAAGTTATAAACATATTGAATTATATTCTATGTATATTAATTACTATCATTTTTAACTAAATTTTTCAACGTATTACTTATAGAACTATGTTAACAAAGAATATATTATTTTCAGTCGTAAAAGGATACTCTCACAATAGAAATTGATAAAACTCTTACGTTGAACTGATAATTAATTTTTTAAAAGAAATCTATTATAAATATCAAATTAGAACTTAAAGAAACTAGAGATTCAGGCTCTTTAAACGCCCTATAAGAAAAAGAAAGAGGCTTAAGTCATCGCTTTCAATCCGGTAATGGCTTTTTTCATTTTCCACGAATGTCCGTCCCAAAAGTTGTTGTAGAGGATATAAATATGAACATGAAAAAAAGGTTATCGCCGGGAGAGATTAAGTAATAATTTGTCATCTAAAATATTTGAAAAATAGATTTTAAAATTACATATGAAGGTTGTTCAGATTTTAAGTGTTGATTGAAGTTTCATTTTACGCCTTCAAGTAAAGTTAGTCGCCTAGCTCCATACACATTTTTAGGTAACAAATATATAATGGTGAATTGAATAACATTCATCAAAGATTACATTACGCAATATGAAAAAAAATATTTTATATATATTTAAATTCAAAACATGAAATCATCCATGCAATGTAATATGAAGTGAAACATAAGGCATCATGTAAATTGACTAGATAATTTGAGATTATTGGCTATACGAGCGGAAAGATTACAGAACTGTTGGACCCCTTCGCTGAGTGATTTGAGCTTGGATGGTACTTAATTTAAACCGTGGTTACAAGAAAGAGATTCATTCCCTGCAAGAGTTGAATACAAGCTTCTATTTTTATAATCACCATACTTATAGAAATCATTGGAACGATTAAGATAATCAACAACATCATTGTAATTTCTCAAGCAATTGGTCATTTGGGCTTTCACGTTGGGATCTTTAATGGGTTTCTTAAGAATTGATTTAACCAACATACAGGTCATTGTGGTATTATGTTGTGCTATATGAAGAACAGTTGAGAGAAGAACATGAATATCTCCTTTAGAGATAGCGGGGTCATTTCGAAGCATCTAAAAAAAATTAGAGGATAGAATCTTCCGGGACAAATGTCATCTAGTATGTTTCCCTTCACATTTGAAAGAATTCAAAATAGTGTTACTACTAAGGAGAGAAACAGCAATAGAGAGTACCAAGACTTTGTCATTTTTTTACCTTTTCATTTATCTGCACCCTCTAACATGCTTTTATAGCATCAAAAAGTATCAAATAAGAGATTAATGTAATTCATATTTTTTTCTTTTTTCTAAATGTAAAAGAGGAAAGTCAAATATGAGATTAATGCAATTCATCAAAATAAAAGAAAAATAGTCAAATATGAAATTAATGCATTTCATTAAAATAAAAGAGAAAAGTCAAATATGAGATCAATGCAATTCATTAAAATAAAACAGAAAAGACAAATATGAAATCAATGCAATTAATTAAAATATAAGAGAAAAGTTAAATATGACATTAATTTAATTCATCATTAAAATAAATGAGATAAGTCAAATAAAAGAGGCTAATGCAATTCATTGAGACGTACCAAACTTGAGATTCATGCAAGTATTTAAATGTAGCTTATAGATACTTAATACTTACTTAATTAGTTATGATTTTGTCATTACATTGTAATCATTTAAAAGATTATTAAATATAAGTTTATAAAAATATTTAAATTATATTAAATTCAATATATATCAATCCAAATATATATTATGAATTCATATCCTTGGATTAATTATTTAAGTCCAAAAAGTATGAATTTAGTAAAATTTCAATTTCATTGGAGTAGTACATCGATTTGGGCTACAAATGAAGAGTCTTCTTAGTTAAAACCCAATATGTCATGCCTGTTATATATGATGGTGTGATGAATGTTTTATTTCATTGTAACTCCTTTGTTCTACAACTTCAAACAGTCTGCTCATAACTCATAAGTTATACTAGGCTTCTATGCCAGAGAGAGCTCATGGATCGAACAAAAGATTTCTCTAAGAGTTGCAAGTTCAAAAATACAAACGCTGAAAAATTTAAGTTCAACAACAACTCAATATCAAGACTACCATTTTCAATAACTAGCTCAAAAGCTCTTGGTAGTACACGGCAATATTCAAGATCAAGCTCAAAGGACCTTGAGTCCAAGAATATATTCACGATCAAGCTTACAAGCCCTTGAATTTATACTAACGTGTATTGGAGGATTCATACAGATTGTTAAGCTCATTTTTGGAAAAAAAATACAATTGTTTTTATATATTTTAGTCTTGATTATTATTCTCTCAAAACAAATTTTACCGTCTAAAATTTCTTACAGGTTTCAGAGCTTTTACAAGGATTAAGACCAATGTGTTGGGGCAACAAACACTTAAAGTGTCATCCACATCATATCCTATTTTGGGTCGTCTACCAAAAAGAAGAAAGGGTCCTCTAGAAATTCTTCATAAGGAAGAACCAGTGTTGCCCAAAAGATCAAGAAGACTCTATCTTCTCCACTTAAGCTCTCCAATTCGAAGAAATTTTCTGCAAATAAGAACTAAAATTCAGCCAATGAATCCTCTACACATGCATCCCATGATATGTACCCTTTGGAGATTGACTTGCAAGATGATCTATGCTACTCCCTGATGTCCAAAACAATCGAGCAAGGAATTTTAACGGATGCTTGATCTATAGAGGAACAACTTGCAATCTTGGCATAGAAAACTTGACATATAACTCTCAATCTTTGATAGTATGGAGGACTAATCCAAAATGATTGACATGATCATCTTCATTCCTTAAGTTGATCAAGATGTCTTCGATGAATACAATAACAAACATATCTAGATTCTGCTTAAAGACTCTTTTCATGAGATCCATGAATGTTGCAAGAGTGTTTGTCAAACCAAAGGACATAAGAAGGAACTCATACTGACCATAACGGGTCCTAAATGTTATCTTTGGGATGTCACTTTATCTCACTTTCAACTGATGATAGTCAGATCTAAGGTCTATCTTATAGAAACAAGTGGCACCCTGAAGTTGGTCGAAAAAGTCATGAATACCAATTTTTTATGGTTACCTTGTTCAAATGGCGGTATACACATCCTAAGGGAACCATCTTTCTTTCTCACGAATAAGATTGGAGCGCCCCAAGGTGAGACACTCGGTCAGATGAAACCCTTATCAAGAAGATCTCTCAATTGCTCTTTTAATTTTTTTTAACTCAGTTGGAGCGCAGAATGAAAATGGTTAAGTATCAGGAAGGATTTCTATTCCAAAGTCTATTTCTCTCTCAGGAGGGACTCCGGTAAGATCGTCGGGAAAGACCTCTAAAAACTCACTCACAACTGGAACTGACTGAATATGGTATGTCTCAACACCAGAGTCATTAACTCAGACTAAATGATAAATGCACTCTTTAGAGACTAACTTTTTAGCCTTAAGGTATGAAATAAAACGATCCTTAGGCACTATTAAACTACTCCTCCACTCTAAAATTGGATTATTAGGAAACTGAAGCTTGACTACTTGAGTTCTACAATCGACTGAGGCATAACAAGCATGAAGTCAGTCCATACCTAGAATGTAATCAAAATCCACCATGTCTAGCTCAACTAAATCACTCATGGTGTCTTTGTGATAGACAATCATAACTTGTGTTAGGGTTTTGCCATGATTTTCTTACCTTATTTGAAGTTTTATTTTTGCTTAAGGAATAGATAAAATATTAACATAAATGTCTTTACTTTTTGTGAAGGAAAATATAATATTGTTTCATATTTGATTTACTCTTTCCTTTTAGGAAAAGGTTTTGGAGTAGCTAGTCCTTTTCTAGTAGGAAAAGTTTTAGGACTCTATAAATATAAGTTTGTTTCTTCTAACACATAATAACAATAACATCCACAATGTAGTCGTTTAAGAATCGTTTTTATGGGGAAATTTATTCTCTCTACAGTTTCAATATTTTTCTTTATATTATTTTTGATATTATAATATTTTGATTTTTAGTATAAGTTTTTGTTATCTGATTTATCAATCATATGATGTGCAATTGTAAGCTTCTGCATGATGTTTTAATCTACCTTCATAACCCAACAAGTGGTATCAGAGAACATGGTTCAAAAATCTGATGGTTCTATGATCCAAAACAAGACTGCAGATAGACTCAAGTGATTTCAAATCAATTTGCAATCAATGTGATGATAATGAAGATTTTTGTGCTACTACATGTGGAGAAAAATTTCAATTATGTTTTCAATAATATCCTAATACTCCATCCTTTAAAACAAATCAATTTTCAACAATTTCAACCCTTGTAAACTTTTAATGTTCGGGCTCCACTTTTAACTCATGTGTCTTACTATTAATGCATGAGCTCCACTTTCAACTCAAGCATCTTAATTTCAACGCATGAGCTCCACTTTTAACTCATGCATCTTACTTTTAACGCATGAGTTCCACTTTTAACTCATGCATATTACTTTTAACGCATGAGCTTCACTTTCAACCCTGATCGTAACTTTTAACATAGGGTTCCAATTTTTAACTCATATTAAATTTAAATCATGGTAAGCAGCAGTGATACATGAAGATAGTGTGAAAAAAAGGATCAACATTATTATGCCAGAAATTCAAGTCAAAGGAGGAGATTTGTTAGGGCTTTGCCATGATTTTCTTATTTTATTTGAAGTTTATTTTTCCTAAAGAAAAAGACAAAAAATTACCATAAATGTTTTTACTTTTCGTGAAAAAAAAATATAATATTTTTTCATATTTGATTTATTCTTTCCTTTTAGGAAAATACTAGTATACGTGCCCGCGCGTTGCGCGAATATTGTAAAAGTTAATCACATTTCAAATTTAAAGTATTATAATTTTATTATTTAATTATCAAAAGATTTTTAAAAAAAATTATAAAAAAATTTAGTTGTGCACTTTAAATTAATATTATTATTATTATACAACTTCCTTTGTTGTAATATAAAAATATTATTTTTGTAGCTATACTAAGCTAAGTTTTTAGTTTTACGATACATTTTGTTGAAATTTTACTAAGGAAAATGTTTATTTTTGATTATTTTACCTTTGATAAAATTCGAATAGACTATTTATATTAACTTGTTTGTTCTACTTTATTTTTTAGTTCATTTTTAAGAAAATATTATAACTCATTTTCAACATCTTAATTCCATATTTTACATGAAATGTATAAGTCACAAAATTAAAAGAAATACAGTATATTTGACATATGTATGATGTTTGATGTAAAATATTATTCAAAAGCCTTCTTTATTATCTCAAACTCTGTCAAAAACAAATAAGATCAATAATTAAAATGAAAAAAATAATAAAAATAATTACAAATACTCATCTAAACAATTTTCATTTTTTTTTTAAGTCTTGAGTTTTTTAAAAAAGAAATCCAAAGGCCAACTGGACACTTTATTGAAAAAGAATATGTTATGGTTAGCATAATCAAAGCATGTATGTGGCCACAACCCAATTTAAGTCAAAAGAAGAAAAAACTAAGAAAAAAAATCCCGGTTGAAAACAATTTACATGATAAATAGTTTTTAAAGAGTCTAATTAGAACATCTTTTCGAAAAGTTAGGAGTTTGATAGCATAACATCTACTATAATGACAATAAAAAATTAATTAAAACTCTTTAGTGTGATAATTACTATCTCTAAGATAATAGAAATTTTCATATATTTTAATTCAAAAGTAACAATTCAAAATAATACAAAAAAGTTAAGTAACTTTTCAATAATTTACCACCATTATAAATTACCCTTCTTCATCCTATAGATACATGGAGGAGGATTGCCCAAACTTTATAAGGAGTCCACCCATCTCATTAACCACCGATGTGCGACTTTTGTCATTCTTCAACACCCCACCTCACGCCCAGAGCTTAGCATCTGGTGCGTGGGCACTTTTGATTTTGGGGGGCCCCAACATCGGGTGAGACGGGCCCTGCTTTGATACCATGTGAAATTAGGTCTCAGGTCTAACTCACACCCCAAAAGCTAGCTCAAAGGGAGGAGGATTGTCCAAGCCTTATAAGGAGTCCACTCATCTCATTAACCACCGATGTGGGACTTTTGTCATTCTTCAATAGATACATAAAAAAAGGTTATTAAGTAACTTTTTATATTTGAAGATATATAGGAAAAATTAACTTAAACTTACCTTTTAGTTTTAATACAAAATGTTAAACTAATAAATTCTAAATATTTGTAAAATTATTAGTCTTCATAAGTTCATTGAGTGATGTGGTTGGGGACCTATAGCTTAGTGTTTTATTTGTAGATTTTTTTTTCTTTTTCATTTGTTCATAATTATTAGGAAGATTTTTTCTAAAACTGTACACATCATTTACGATATATTTATGTAGAGTTATAAATGAAGCAATTTTTTCTGACAATTTATATACAAAAAATATAAAAAAAAATAAAAAAACTTTGCATGCATATCAAATAAATCTAATGAAGATGTATAAGCAAAATAGTTTCTCCAAAACTTATTTTTGTCTTCTGATAATTATGCATTTGGGTAATATAGTTCTTAGCATTAGTATTTGCAAGCATATGTGGTGTGTAAGATCCTGTAAAATAACAATACAAAGGTTAATAATATGTGTCTGTCTATTTTTATCTAGAAATTATTATTGATTGATCATATTTAAGTGCTAACATAAAATAATTTTGAAATAGCATATTATAAGTTCACTGTGTTGGTCCATAAACATCACGTGTCAACATATTTTAAAAATAAATTAATTTCATAATTATTATTTGTTAATAATCTCATGTTGACATGATTATAAATATATATTTTTAAATATTGTTTTATTGAAAACACATTCATACTACTCATGAGAAAAAGTAAATATTTCCACAAGATATCAGTTTCTAATCGTTTATATAACAAAAACTCAAAAAAAAAATTGAATTCTAATAAAAGCTGATAATATAATTTTTTAAACTAAACCTCCAACCAAAATAACATCTTAAAAATACTCAACCATAATAAATAAATAAAAAATTAATGAAAACTCCTTTTAATAAGAAAAAAAAGTACTTATGAATCTCAAATATTACCTTTGAATGCTTGTTCTTTCATGTAAATCACTCCTTTCATTAGAAGAAATAAATAAAACAGGCTATAGAAAGAAAATCATACTTGTTTAATTGAAATTGTAAAAAAATATAGAGCAAGAATAAAAACAAAGAAAGAGTGACGATAATTTTATTTTGTAGACATACCATTTTGAATACAACACAAACATTGAATGCAATTATGTAGAAATTAGAATTCTTAAAGAAAATGCATATATAACTACATTGATAATTCTGAAGATACATTGATAGAAAAAGTATAATAATTTTTTCAAACCTTTCTTTGATGGCAGTTAAATGTGATTTGGGTTAACAATATTTCGATTATCAACAATGGTATTTTCCACGAACGAACAACATGAACCTCAAGTTTAATTTCTAAAGTTGTGTTGAATTGTATCCATGTCTATTTTTAAATTTCACAAAACAATGCATTTTTTCAGTGAAAGAAGTTTTATATATAACACAATACATTTAAAAAAACAGTTTACTTTATGATGCAGTTTAAGTTTCCTTGAAAAGTGAACGGTTGTTGAGGAGTTATAAAACTGCTCCAATTTTTTTATCGATAAAAATAAAAATATTTTGTTATAAATTATAAATAAAATAGTCATATATTTATACTACATTCCTAAAAAATATATTCGTGTGTATATTTATCAAATAAGAAGACTGAAACAATTTTTTCTTCTACAATTTTGAGGACGTTTTAATAAAGTTGGTGTGTACATTCTAGGAATTCACCTATTTTTTACTTCTCCAATTTTAAAGGAGCAATCATTTTAATAAAGCGTATTAACATGAAGTTGCATAACCAATTGAACTTTTATTTTAATTGAATTTTATAAATTGGATATTTTTTGAAATATTAAAACTTTCCTAGATTAAATTATTTTTTAAAAAAAATCAGAATTTAAAAATTTATAAATTAAACATCTATATATATATATATATATATATATATATATATATATATATATATATATATATATAATATAACTGCTGTTTTATATTATAAAAAGTATATAGTTTTTTTTAAAAAAATATTAGTAAATATGTCTAAGATAAAAAATAAAAATAAAATATTTAACTTTAACTATATATATAGAGTTAAAGTTACTTGAACAACTTTATGTAAGATATTTAAAAAATTAAAAATTTGGCACGTACATTATACATATTTTCCTATGCTGACAAATGTTAATATTTATTTTAATTAACTATTATTTAAAAACTAAAAAATAGTGAATAACAACGAAAATGGCACTTGTCAAAATTTAAAACTAATTGATAACACGTGTCAAAATTTAAAACTAATTGGAATTTTTACACGGATTGCTGTATTGATAATAATTGTTAATTAATTTCTAAATTAAAAAAATATGACATTAATTATGGCGCTGACACCTAATTATTATCACCTCTCCTGTTATATATATATATAGATTATTTACAAACTAAAAAATAGTGAATAACTACGAAAATGACACGTGTCAAAATTTAAAACTAATTGGTGACATGTGTCAAAATTTAAGACTAATTGGAATTTTTTTATACGGATTGTTGTATTGATAATAATTGTTCATTAATTTCTAAAATAAAAAAATATGACATTAATTGTGGCGCTGACACCTAATCACTATCAACTCTCCTATTATATATATATAGAGAGAGAGAGAGATATTTTGGAGTAGCTGATCATTTCTTAACAAATAATAACAATAACATCCACAATGTAGTTGTTTAAGAGTCTTGTTTATGGGGAGATTTATTCTCTCTATATTTTAAATATTTTTCTTTATATTAGCTTTGATATAATAATATTTTGATTTTTAGTATAAGTTTTTGTTAACTGATTTATCAACCATATGATTTGCAAATTATAAGCTTCCACATGACGCCCTAATCACCTTCAAAACCCAGCAACAATCACGATAGACTTTTGTGACTCTTTATGTATCCAACAGGTGTGGAAACAGTGAAGGGCTCAATAAGTTGTTCGGGGGAAATACCATATTTCATGTTTACATAAGGAGTCACATAAGATAAACTCACACCTGAATCAAGTAAGACATACATATCAATAGAAAATACTTTAAGAATACCAGTAAAAATATTTGGCGAGTTCTTCTGATGCTGGCGACTAGCCATAACACAGGATGGTTTGCTCCTCCACCTGTCCCCGAAGTACCTCCTTTCAAAGTGGCTCTGTCTGCTGGAGCCACTAAAGATTATTGGTCTTTGTTTCCACCACCACCCTCCCCGTTTACTCTGCATGTTCTTAGGCTACTGTCTCATGAAATGACCCGCCTGACCACACTTGAAGTAGCAATTAAAGTCGTCACGACATTCTCCTGGATGGGTTCTACCACACTAAGAACAAGGTAGCCTCTAAAACCCTTGTGCCACACTACCCTGCGACTCAGTACCTTGAGCTCTGAAATTCTGAGAAATTTGATTCCTATGATCATTTATATTTTTCGGTGCAGGTGCACTATCTAATGATGGAGCGGGTCCAGATGAACTTTGCTGGGAAGATGACTTATGCTCATTTTCAGTCCTTTTCTAGACAGACTCATAATTTGTTGTCTTAGCCCTCTTGCTGCGAAACTCTTCCTTGTCTTTCAACTTCTCCTCATTTACTTATTGTACGTGAATCATAATCCTAATTATGTCCATGTGCCTTATGAACATAGTTTTTCTCCCCTCCTTATTGGATAAACGAGATAGCCCAGACACAGACAAACTCATTCTACTTCTCATATTAACAACCATTTCCGGAGAAAAGCATAAAAGTTGGGTCAACTTGAGGCTATACTCTTGCACACTCATAGAATCTTGCTTCAGATTAAGAACCTCTCTTACATTTTCTTCCCTTAGCTCTCAAGGAAAGAAACTCCCCAATAAATCATCTTCCAACACATCCCAACTCAAAGGTGGTGCCTCATCATGCTCTGTTCTTCTTCCACTGTTCATACCATATCTTAGCAGTACCTTTGAGCTAATAAGAAGCCAACTCCACATGATCTGCATCAGCAACACACATGACCTCAAACACTTTTTGAAGTTCTTCAACAAAATTCTCCTGATCCTCAGTGACCTTCGACCCTGTGAACTCTAGGAATTCATCCTCGAAAACTCGCAAATCCTACATGTATCAGTCACATCCTAATGATCTACTACTTGTTGACCAGCCTGATTTTGCACAACCTGAGTCAACATTTGAATAGCATTCATAAACTTAGCATTGGTGACATCACCCTGAGGAGTTTGCACTTATGGTGCATTGTGAGCTTCTTGACCTTTACGATTGCATTCCTCCTAGCAGGACGTCCTCGAAAAGCTCCATGTGGAGGCATGATCCTAAAATACACACTTAAGAACGAGTTAGAGGAATGTTTTATAGAGTTAAACTATATCACGCGGACAGGAGTAAGAAGAAACTCTAATGTTTTTATATGTTGTACCCTTCTAAATATCGATGTGGTGTGCTTCACACCGATAACCAAGACTTTACATACACAGCTTCATAGACACTCTAGGACTCTTAAACTTTGTACCATGATACCAAGTTTTTAATCCCCGAGCCTACACCTTTGACGTGGCCGGCACTCAAGTTTCATTTTTGATCCCCCAAAAAACCCTTGTCCTGGCTAACTATTTACATGAAGAATTACTCAATAATAAAGAAGCTTTAAAATAGAATTTATAACATTCAAACTCAAGTAAATATTTAACTCAAATGTCGGAAAATACATAAGTACAATAATAATACTTTGCAAGACAATCTCAAAATGTTTCAAACATAAGGGAAATACTGATAGACTCATCAACAATAATTATCTTTGAAGCCTCTGTTACTAGGATAGAAGTCGAGACAACACCCAAGACAACTCAACAATAACATAAAAGTAAATTGTGAAATCCTCCAAAAACCAAGAAGTCTCACCAAAGTTGTTTGAAGTGCAAAGTGATCTCAACGAAACCCCTGTTGATGATCCTGAGCACATGTATTTGCATCATAAAAGATGGAGGTCGAATGACATCAGTACATTGAATGTATGAGTATGTAATATATATATACAAATAGCAAACAACTGAATGAAAAGGTTGTAATAGATGTAGATATATACTCGACTGAATGTAAAGAAATAAGAAAGTGAAATCATTAGAACTTTACAAAAATACATTCTTATTTTCTAGACTTTAACATAAATGGTGATGTATAAAAATATACTTTAACTCTATTGGGAGTTTCTCTAACTGACAGCCATCACTATGAGCTATGGGATGATACAACGGCTTTTCCACACTACCAGAACTGTCATATATCATGTCGGGATACAAAACACCTCAACTAAGTGGATCCACTAAGCTATGCCCGAAGGCTCTAAGGATTCATCTAGAAAGTATTATCATGTGCTCATGTTGACAAGACATGGTTTATGGGGGTTGTAAGTTGTCTGAACTCTCCCTCGTATCGATTCTCAATACTACTCCCAATAATATTTACATTTTCTCAATGTATTAAAACATTACTCTTTCTCTAGTTTGAGATAATTACTCAATTATCCTCTTAAAATATGTAACTACTCTAAATTAACTTTGAACTCATTACTTGTTTAGAAATCAAAGTCTCTTTTCTCACTGTAAAAATAATAAATTAAGGAGTCAATAATTCCCTTATGCTTTATTCATAATGCCTCTTTAAACTTCCCTCAAATTTTCCTTTTTAATTTATGAGAAAATCCATTTAAGATAATTATTCGGTTAAAAAAATTCTCATCATTATCTCAGTGGATACTTCAAATAATAGGGTTCATGCTAAAAAATAGGCATTAATAATCAACTCAAGAATCTTAATACATAATATATAGCAACTCAAAAATTAGGAATAACAACTCGGAATTCAACAACGAACTAATCTCAAGAATTATCAAATCTAAGGATGTAACCCTATATTATTGTTTACTAATACAAAGTAGATGTAGGGCGTGAGGACAAACTCAGTCCATCACTATGATAGCCTTACATCCCTGGTTGGAACAAAGTTCTTGGCGAAACTGATGAAATTCAAAAAATGATAGAAAACCCTAGCTTTTGTCCTCTTGAATCCTTGCTCTAAGTCTTTGAAGTGTTAAAGAACGTAAAATAATATTTTAACACTTTTTAGACCTTAAGTAGGTGAAAAAAGGTTGTGGGTTAGGCTTAGAGAGGGTGGGAAAAGCCTGAACTATTATTATTAAAAGATGTCAAACACTATCCACGGGACCATCTACCGGTTGTGGTTTGACCCACGGACCATAGATCCCATCTGTCGACTCTATATTGAGTTTTTGAGCCTCAAAACTCGATTTACGGGTTTAAACGATGGTCAGTGGATCCACCAAATGCTCGTCGGTTGGATCCATAGAATTTGTGTCCCAAAAGTTAACCCCCAGTACTGTAATGACGGCTTTATGGAACAGATCTTCGTTCAACCCACGGCCCGTCAATTGGAGTGTTGTTCAGAGACTCTAAAAACTCTGGTTTGGCAGACTTTGTTAAAATGGTCATAGCGTTTTACAACAACCATGAAATGAGATAAACTTGGTGGATTTGGAAAGAGGAGGTGTCTAGGATTCAAAGAACTTTAATTTGGTAGTTCATAGGCCACCTAATTCATTATGTGCTTGAGGATATAATTGCTTGAAGTTGACCTAAGTAGAATCTTATGTCAAAACTTAATCGGAAATTAAGATTTCCACTCAACTTTCTGCTAGGGGGTTCTTGTGACCTCAAATCATATCCAAATCCGTTCGAACACCAAATAAATGATATTTGCACATATGAGTAACTTAAGGATCACCCAATTGAATTTTACAAGCAATTTAAGAATGGTTCGGGGCTTAGCTTAGAAATTTTAGGGGTGTTACAAATGTATTGGAAAACTTGAAAGAAAAGACATCTAGTTCATAATCAATTCAAATGAATATAAAATAATAATTGAAGGGAAGCAATTGAATTGCCTTTTCATCTATCGTGGCTATACAACTCCCATTTTTTCTTTTAAGTATGTATTAATTTTTGTAATTTATCATATTTATAAAATGTATATTTATATTTTACACTTAAATATTCTGATATAATATTTGTTTGGAAGACAAAACAATTATTCAATGTTTCATGGGCATTAAAGTTAAAAGGACTAACAATTAAACCACATTAAAAAGATGAAAATGATAAGTTGAAAATTATGTATTTGATCTAGTTTAATTGTCACATTTATTTGATTTTAAAATTTAGTTAGGAATTTCTTAATTAAAAACTTATTGAGGGGTATTTTCGTAATGCAGTTTTGAACTTAAAATCTTTCCACATGTAATATAAAATGATGATTAGTAATGTATTTTTCTCAAGTAAAAATTAAGTGAAAGACATTTTGTAATTCAACTTTGACACGTGCATTGCGCATGTGGCCCATGTGAACTTTTATAAACCTATTAAAATGTTTAATATTTCGTGAAAATATGTGTTTAATGAATAATAACATACATCAATTACGAATAAATCTTGAAAAGTGTAACGAGAAACACCAATGGTAAGTTTTGAACTTTAAGTTAGTAGATAGAATTTTTTTAGTAAAGTCATACATGCTTAATTTGACCAAAAATAAAAATACAGGCTTACGAAACTAAGAAATTTAAAGAATTAAACTAAAGAAGTCCAATATAGAGTAAGTATAAAAAGTAAATGGGAAAAGGCATAAATTTTCCCTTAACTTTTTCGAAAAGTCAGTTACACGCATACTATCAAGGTGACCTATTACACACCTTTACTATTCAAAAGTAAATTTATTACAACTGTGAGACGTGTAATACCACTCTCACATCATGTTTTATATTACACTCGCTGCCACATCAACGATACATTAGCGCGGTGTCATAAATTATAATATTTTTTTCTTTTCTTTGTTAACTATATTTTAAACTAATTAATCCCTAATCAATTATTTTAATTCTCTAATAATTATATCTTCTTCATCGCTAGTCCCACCCATGTTCAATTCTCATTTCATCCGAAAATCATATTCGGCTCCACCTTCACTATTATTTATTCTTCACCACCACTATATCACCTTTAGTTCTTCTTCTTCTTTGTCACCCAACACCAAATATCACCATTATCAAAATCAATTTTTTCTTTTTCACCACTTTCAATTATCTCTTTTAATTTTTAATCGCATGTCACCCATCACCACCAAACTCATAAAACTGATATCGCCAACAAACCCAAAAATTGATTAACAACTAATATTTCTTAACAAAGTCAAAAAAATAAAAAGATAGAAACAATCAACCAAAACTTTTCTAGATAAAATACAATTATTCATTAACAAATCTATGAAAAATAATCTAATGTGAATCAAAAAAAATTGTGCTTGACGATCATCATAAAAAAAATAAAGAAGAGGTGTGGAGGAGGATGGAAAAGAGAATTCTGACTTTTTTTTACTTTAGTTTCAAACTGATGCGCCTATTTTTTATTATTATTATTTTTGCCAAGTTAGTTTTAGGGGGTAAGAAAATTCACTTTTAAATAGTATAGGTGTGTAATCGATCAATATGATAATTTAAGCGTGTATCTCACTTTTTCGGACAAGTTCAAGGGGAAATTTATTTTTTCCCAAAAATAAATACAATAAACACATCCTTCTTAATACATAAAACATAATTTCTTGAGTTGTTGTTGAAGCCTTCTTCCATAACCAAAAAAAATTCAAGAGCTTTTTTTTTTATCAAATTAAACTAAAATATGAATCAAATATTCACTAGTCTCACATACCTCGTGACGAAATCTATGGATAAATCCTTTGGATTTTGGGGCTGAACTTTGAAGAACATTGTTGCTTGTTCTTGAAAGAACATTGTTGCTTGTCTTACCATATTATAAGGCTTAGATCGAGTAAAACGATGTAGTTTATGCATTAAATGATGTAGTTTAAGTGCATAATGCACAGGGGAAAAGAGAAAAACGACCTTGACTTCAAACAGATGAAATGACATCTACTACGGGACTGACAGACCGTTGTTTGAACTAGTGCCCGTCAACTGGGTCGTGGTTTGTGCTCTGCTCGACAGGGCTTCACTAAAACGAGCATAAATTTCTACTCCGAGATTAGATTTTAGCAAACTTTGTGGCATTGGAAAGAAGATTCGATTTTCTTTCATTTGATAGATCATAGGCGACCTAATAAATAATTTTTCTAAAAGATATGACTGTTTGATATTGACCCAAAATCTATTTTTCTCTAAATAGTTGCTGACCTTTACCTACGATCCATAGGTCCCACCACGAATCGTATTGGTCAGTTGTGGGTGGGATCATAGACACTTGGACCCCACCTACGCATCGTGGGTCCATCAACGAATCGTGGACCACGTCCACAGGTCTCATTTTTCGATCTTAAAATTCCTTAATTGTCTCTAAGTACTAGAACCTTAACGCTTATAGGAACTTGAACTGGCCAACCACTGCCCAACCTACGGTTCGTGGGTGGTTCCTTGGTACTGGCACCAGCTTTCTGAAAAACTAAGATTTTCTCCCTTATGAGATCCGAGGTGTTACACGTGTGCAAGACACTAATACATAAAGTGCCGATTTTAAAATAATTACAAGTATCAATTTCTTTGTTTCTCAAAAACAATAAAGCATGAAATAATGAACAAGAGGGTCCAACGTCATTAAAAGTTGCTACCTCTCAAAGTCCTATGACAAGTCTCGGGATGGGAGAAGAAGAGAAAGCATATAGTATTGGGCTCGGGACCTACAAAAGTGTAGAAGCAAGGAGTTAGTACCAACCAACACGGTACTCAGCAAACAACTTAAATAAACAAGGTAATCTATCTAGAAATTGAATATTCCTTTCATCTCTAACCAAACTTTCTAAAAAAACAATCTGCATAGAAATCAACCAAATCTAACAATTTCACAATACACAATTTACATGGCTTAACAACACAGTTCAATAGTCACAGTTCAAACAACCAACACGTATCAAGTATGACTATCACAAGTAACAAGTAGATCAATTAAAAGTAACTCGTAGATCATCACAAGTATAACAGTGCATCAAATCACAATAGTCAGCTATTATCGAAACCATTTTCCTTCAGTACAATTCCACTAGCAGGAACCATTTCTCATCGGTTTTATATCACATCACTAGTCGAAACCATTTTCCTTCAACTTTTTATCATATTACTAGCTGAAATCATTCTATTCGTCTTTATATCATTTGATTAGTCGTAACTATTTCTCTTTGCTTTATATCATATTATTATCCGAAATCATTTCCCTTCGGCTTGATATCATATCACTAGCTGGAATAATTTTCCTTAGGCTTTATTTCACATGTCTCATCACGGTGTACAACAATTAGTGTAAATAATTAATGTACACGATAAGGAAGAGACAACAACTTAAGCAATTCAAGTCACATTTATGTAATTAAAGCATATTATAAATCAACCAAATAGTGTCCACAACAAGGCAATCCAAAAGGCATTGTAATCAACATGTTGCCTTTTCATTAATATCCTTTTTTATTCATTACGATTAATCAAGTTGAACAATGAACCATTAACCTCATTATCATTACTCTCCAACACACAATGAAGGGAAATGCACAATTCTAATAGATTTAGAAGATCACTCGTCTTAATTCAATTAAATAGTCCATCAAAGAATTGAGTCGTCCCTTTCTGAACAACTTAATTAAGAAGTTTGAGTTTGAAAATATTTACTTAGAAATATTATCCAATGCATTTGGAACTCATTAGTGAAACCATTTCAAAAATAATAATTTAAAATCAGTTCACAATCACCATTTCAGTTTAGAACTCAATATCTTGAAGAACCATAGTATTCGCCAATCAAAATCCAAATTTTTGATGTTATAATCCATAAAACAATCAAAGGGAAGTGAAGTTTTAAGGTCACAAAAGCTTACTCAAATGATATAGCACAAGAATTCTCTTCAAAATCATTGTCACACCCCCAACCTACACCCCGGACATGGTCAGCACCTAATGATCATTTCTGGCCCTGAGCGAACCCTTGTTTTGGCTTACTTAACTCAGCGGAAGACTTAACTCAACATACAACAAGAAGCATTCTTAAAAGAATTACTTGAAATAAAATAACTTGGCCAAAATGGCACTTAAGTCTCATGATAAAATATCTATAAATAAATAGACACTCAAACGGAACTATCTGACTAACTATCTGTCTATGATGCCTCTATCATACTAAGATGGATGTTGGGACAGACCCCACAACATCCTATAAATAAATACTAGAAAGCAATAAAAGAGTCCTACGGAATGCAAGGAGGCTCACCACTGACCCTTAGTGCTCAAACTGGATCAACGAGGCATTGGATGTTGATCCTGGTTACCTGCATCTGTATCATAAGACGATGCGGGCCAACTGACATCAGTACATTGAATGTACGAGTATGAGAGTTAGAATGCTACAAAACTTTAAGCTCGAAAATAATAAGAAAAAACACTTACCTTAGCTCTGCTCAACGCATGAAATACTGAACTTAATATAAAGCAATAAAGACGCATGTAATATATATAAATCTTGTAAAACAGTGTAAATAACTCAGTTCGTTAAAGAGAAATGCTATAACAAACTCAACTTTACTTATATATGAAAGTAATATAATTTTTCTGGGATATTCTCTAACCGACAACCACAACTATGAGACTAAGTGGTGAAACAGTGTCTTGCCCACGCCGCCAGAAGTCCTATACTTTGTCGTCGCATAGAACTCCTTAACCTAGTGAATCCACTAACTTAACTTACATGATCATCTAAGAAGTATGACCCGTTAATACCCATGATGGTGACATGGTTTACATGGAGACTTGAATTAATATGAACTCTCATCCCCACGTTGGTGTTGAATACTACTCCCAAAATATGCTTAAGCTCATGCTTTTGAAAACAACTTCCTTTCCTTGGATTGAGATAATTTGCTCAACACTTTAGCTTTAAAAATCTGTCTTGGAATTAATGTTCCCTTTTCTTGTTCAAAACTCTTTTGGAAATCTTAGCTTTCTCTTAACTTAAATGTGAAAACATACATAAACTTTTAGGGAAATACTTAGTTCCCTTATAAATTTTGAGAAATGAACTCTAACTCTTTACTCTTTGCTTAACTTGAAAACTTGAGTCTTAATCAACTCTAAGGGAATACTTAGTTCCCTTACATTTCTTTAAAGAAAAGACTTCAACTTTTACTCTTCACTTTAACTTGAAACTTGAGTCTTAAAACGAAGTTAAAAATGTTTAATAAAAACTCTTGAAAACCTTTAAGAACTTTGTTTTGACTTACTTCTTAACTTTAGACTTGACTCTTAACTTCTTGAATTTGATCTTAACTTTCCTTGAATTGGATTACGGATTCAAGGTTATAATTTGTGTTCTTTAGTGATTTCTAGGTGTTTAGAAATCATTTGAAGTAAATGTACCTTAGAATGACTTAAAAAGGCTAAACTACAAAAACTTGGCAAAAAACGTCGAGTCCAGTGCATTCAGTGGCGCCGCGCTTGACCAGTTGATCTGAGGCACCTCTTGGTGCACTGCAGGTGCGCCTCCCCTGGCCCCCCGACGCAGATAGAGCGTGTCGCGCCTGGTGGCCCAGGTGTGGCTGACAAACTTCTCTCTTTGTTTTTCAATGCTAAATCTCCTAAACCTTCACAGTTCTTTTCTCAAACTGTTAGGATCATCAATACCTTCAATACCAACAAATATAACTCGAAACAACATTATAAACTACGAATCAACATTAATGGACATTCAATAACTCAACTAAATAGGGATTCGACAAGATTCATCAAGAATTCACTTCTTATCATGTAAACAATTCTATAACCACAGAACTAAAACAAGTTTGATGTGTGGATAAATTAACCCCACACGAAAGATCTCACATACCTTGATAGGGATCACCCCCGATGAATTCCACTTGAAAATCTTTGGCGTTCTTGGCGAATCCTTGATTTTTCTCCCTTTTCCTTCTTCTCTTCTCTTTTCTCCAAGCCCTAAGCTTAAAGTTAATTTTTTAATCTAAACAAAAACTTGTTTTTACCCCAAATAAATCCCTAAAACGAAATGAGAAATAAATGGGTGAAAAGACTAGTTTGCCCTTCCTTAAATCCGGACTGGGGTCTTCCTCAATCCAACAGCCCAACTTCCGATAGGCATATCTCCCTCATATGATATCAAAAATGCGCAAACTCAGCGGCGTTGGAAAGATATCTCCAAGGTATTTCCAATCATATAAAGAACTATCTTTAACTCATCCTGATCTAGGAGCTATGGCCATTCGAAAATGACCAAAACTCACTTTTTAAACTTAGAAAATGTTTCCAAATTTTTCCCTTTCTTTCCAAAAGTGATTATTTTTGGTTTTTTAGCTTATTCTTAGTCATTTTGAGTTACGAGATGTTACCATATCTCCCATTTGGGAACATTCGTCCTCGAATGAGATTTCTTTCACTAAGCAAAGAATAGTAATCTCAAGTTTAACACTCATCAATCAAAAGCAAGTAATAACATGCTTACTCATAGATTATAAAGTACTAAGAGGAGAACTAGTACATTGATCTGCATTCTCTCCGAATTCAAAGAGATGTGGATATGTCCTCTTCATATCCTCTTCAGCTTCCCAAGTCACTTCTTCAACAAATTGGTTCCTCCAAAGAACCTTGACTGAGGCTACCTCTTTTATTCTCAACTTGCAAAATTGGCAATATAAATTCTGAACTGAAATCTCTTCATAGGATAAGCTATCCTTTATCCCAACATTTCCGTTGGTATAATCTATTAAGGATAACACATCCACTTCTTCAACATGGAGACATGAAATATCGGATGAACCGCTGCTAACTCTTATGGTAGCTCTAACTCATAATCTACATTGCTTATTCTCTTGGATCACCTTCACCTTCTCCCTAGCTTGGTGAACTATATATGGTCCTTTCAACCCTGTTTCACTAACTTCAAACCACCCAATAAGAGATTTGCATCTTCTCCCATAAAAAGCTTCATATGGAGACATTTGGATGCTCGAACAATAATTGTTGTTGTAAGCGAACTCAATGAGAAGTAGGTGATCATCCCAATTCCCATTGAAATCAATCACACAAGCCCTCAAGACATCTTCTAAGTCTTGGATAGTATTCTCTGCTTGACCATCCGTCTGAGGATTGAAAGCAGTGCTTAAGTTCACCTTTGAACCCAAACCTTTCTGGAAAGACTTACAGAACTGAGCAGTAAATGGTGATCCTCTATCTAAAATGATCGACATTGGGACTCCATGAAGTTTCACAACCTCCTAAATGTATAACTTTGCATAATCCTCTCCCAAATGAGTGGTCCTTACCGGTAAAAAGTGGGTTGATTTTGTTATTCTATCGACAATTAACCAAATTGAATCATGCTTCCTGCAAGACCTTGTCAAGCCTGTCATGAAGTCCATATTAATAATATCCCACTTCCATTTTGGAAGTTTTATATTCTTAGCCAACCCTACAGGCCTTTGGTGTTCTACTTTCACTTGCTGATAATTTGGACACTTGGAAAAAAACTCAGCAATGCCCTTCTTCATACCTTCCCACCAATATACCTCTCTCAAATTATGGTACATCTTGGTGGAACCCGGATGAATTGAATATCTGGAGCTATGAGCCTCCTCTGTGATCCTATCTTGGAGTCCATCCACCATGGGTACACAAAATCTACCTTAATACTTCAACACACCATCTCCCCCTTGTTCAAAAGCCAATATTCTTTGCTTATGAACATTCACCTTCAAATCAAGTGAAACGGGGTCTTGGTCTTGCTTCTCTTTCACTTCTGACACTAATTATGACTCAGCCCCATTGGTAACCACTATTCCTCCTTCTGTGGAATCCATAAGTCTGACTCTCAGGCGTGCAAGTCTGTGCATATCTTTGGCTAAATCCCTCTTTTCTTCCTCAACAGGGGCGGTACTCCCCATAGATAACATGCTTAAAGCATTAGCAACCACATTAGCCTTACTTGTGTGGTAAAAAATACTCCTGTCATAATCCTTGAGTAATTCTAACCACCTCCTCTATCTGAGATTTAGTTCCATCTGGGTAAACACATATTGTAAGCTCTTTTGATCAGTGAATGTATCAACATGAACACCATACAAGTATTGACGCCATATCTTCAAGGCGAAAACTACATCAGCTAACTCTAAGTTATGGGTTGGGTAATTCCTCTCATGAACCTTAAACTATCTGGAGACATAAGCTATAAATTCGCCATTTTGCATTACCACACATCCCAATCCCACTCTAGATGATTCATTGTACATTACAAAACCTAAAGTACCTTCTGGTAAGGTCAAAAATGGGCCAGTAGTCAACCTCTTTTTCAATTCCTGAAAGCTTTTCTCACAAGCTTCATACCATTTATATTTAATTGTCTTCTAAGTCAACTTGGTCAAGGGAGATGATATAGACAAAAAAACCTCAACAAACTTTCTATAGTAGCCAGCCAATCCCTAGAAACTGTTATACCCTCAAAATGAGCTAGGTTGAGCTAGATCCTAACACTTGTGTCATGATGTTTTAAAGTCATAAAATGGTTAATAATAGTGTTCTTAGGAAGTATTTAAAGTTTGGAAGTGTTTGGAGGTCAAACGTTCAAGAACGTCCAAAACGTTTGAAAACTAATCGAAGTTGAACTAGTGTGTCATAGTGTTTTGTAGTGATGTTTTGGGGGATGATTTGAAGGTTAAATTCATTAACGAGAGTTCCTTCGCGTAGTCTGACATACAAAGGGTCGAAACATACGGGAACGACGCCCCGGGGACCACCAAAAGGGTCCCCGAGGAGGACCCAAACATGTGCCAGCGAAGCTGCCAGGCAGCCAAGAAGTGACATGCTGCTGCGCGACGCACAACTGTCACGCAGTAGGAAAAAGTTTTACCTTGCGATGCAGGGGTCTCACGAACCATTCTGTCCAAGAATTTTTGAAAAAAAGGATTTGGAAGTGTCTCCGCGACGCGCAATAAAGTCCTAGATTTCGTTGCGTCGTTTTTAAGTCAAATTTGAGTTGGCTATTTTGTCCAATAAATGTAGGGGTATTTAGGGTAATTTAGGGGTGACTTATGGACGGTTATAGGACCTATTTAAACCCCTAGCCTCACCAATTAAAGCAAAACCCTCAACTCAAAACAAAACCTCTCTATTCTTCTCTCCAAAACTCCATTGTTGAAGCTTTGAAGCTCCAAGGAAGAAGATAGGTTTCTCAAGATTTTCTCCATCAATATAGGCTTTTCATCACAATTAAGGTATGGTTATTCATACTTGAAATCTCTTTCTTCAAGGAGTCAATTCCAATGATTTTCAAAGATGATCAAAATCATGAATTGTCCAATTTCATAATCTAGCCATGGGTTCTTGCATTAAAGGTTTTGAAACATTGTATTATGACTGGATTGATGTTAGTTAGATGATTTTAACCTAAATTCTTCATGAACCCATGCAAAACATAATCTCTTCAAATTGGTTATTTTTTGGAAGTGATGATCATGTCTCAATGCATATTAATTATAGTGTAGTTTTCTATGGGCTATTGAATGATATAATAATTATATTGAATTGATATATAGGTTGTCATAGATTGATAAATATATATTGAATTGACTTAAATTCATTGAGTATTGTGATTTTTGTATTGAATTGATGATCATGGCCGTGGGTAAGGGCCTATTGGTATTGTATTGGACTACTTAGCTATGGATTGAAATGGTAAGAATGGATTGGTGGTACGCTGCCCTAATTCTCTTTATTTTATGTAATGTAGGTCTTGAATTATGTTGTGATTGGTGTGGTCCACCTATGGTGGCAGTGTTATGTGCATTACTTATGAATTATGTGGCCTCGTCGGCGTTACTTTATGTATTATGATGATCATGGCCTTGTCGGCAACTACTTGACATAAAATGATGATTTGTATAGTTGAATTATGTGAACTATGATCATATCTATCTAATTGTAATTAAGGTGATAGTATGTGTTCTCCTATTGATGTTAGGTGATCATGTTAGACTATGACTATGTCCTTATGTGTGTAGTCTTAGAGTTGATGGATGATTATTCCTACTTGACTATATGAGTATATGATGGTTATATTGATGATGTATAGTAGTGTATAGGATGATATAAAGAAGATAATGGTTATTCTTATGTGCTTCAAGAATGATATGTTATATTGGATAAGGTGAAGTCAATGGTGTGTCTTGTGTGGTAGACTTGTGTGCCTTACTTGATACATGTATATTATGAATATGAACATCTTGACTTAGTAGGCTTAGCACCTTTGTCTTGTATGTGTATGGATGAATGTTGAACGAAAGTCTAGGATCACTAGACCTAAGATGGTGCCCTTCTAAGTATGACTAATATGTGGAACCTTCTATATAGATAGAAGGTTAAGAATGAGCTATCATTATAGACCATTAAGTGGAAGCCTAGTGGACCCATCTTTGGTAGGTGCATTATGACTAGGTAATGACTAAGAGATGGTACCTTTTCATATGCTCCATTCTTATTGAACTTACTCTATGAGAACAAAGGCTAGCACCGAGTGAATATGTTATGGTTTGTAGCTCTACTTAATAAGGATACTAGAGTACAATGTATATCTACTTGAGAATGAGACTAGAGTGCATAAAAGACCTTGATATTCCTTAATCATGTGCCTACATGGGATGTTTCCTAGTTCTACCCTTGGCAAGTAGAACACCCTCCATCGGAGTAGGTTTATGACTCCGGATTCCATGCCTAGATAGTATGGTCTATGTCGGTTATTGCCTATTCTCATCATGTGGGATACATGCTAATGATGGATAAGTACTAGGAAGTTTAGGTAGTGGAATGGGATGCTATCTAGACGTTGCACGACTAGACTTTGAAGATGTTAGTATATGAGTCATAGGTCTTTCCATGACCATTATGTGAAGTCTCTAATGAGTGAAATGTCTTCTAATTGACTTAATGAACGATTATGACTTTAGCTAATGTATGTTGAATAGAATGTGCTCTATATAGGGTAGCTTTGAAGGTTGCTTAGGTAAGCTTGAAGAGGGTGTATGGGCAGTCTCTTCTTGTTTTACTTAGGTGAATCTTGAAGTAACCTTAGGTGGGGAGTAAATGAAAGGAAAAGGGAACAATCTTATCTTAGGTAGTCTTAAGGATTGTTTAGGTAGGCTTGAAGAGGGTGTATGGGCGGTCTCTTCTTGTTTTACTTTAGTGAGTCTTAGGATAACTTTTGGTGGGAGGTGTATACGTTTATATGGGTTGAAGTGATGTTGATGCTATAATGTGGAATGTGACTTATGTGCATATATGTTGACTTGTAGGTGACTATTATACTTGTCTTTAAAGGTTTTCTCAAAAAGAGCATGTTTTATATAAATGTCCGTTTATCATAATTTCATGCATTATGCCATACTTAGTACAAGTGTTTGTACTAATTCCATACATTTTATCTATCTCTATAGGTGTAGGTGGCGTTTGAGAGGAGTCTCAAAGTTGAAGCTTGGATTAGTGTCCATTTAAGTTAAGAGTTTGTATGTCCTCACTTGATTCGAGGACATCTTGATATTTAGATCTTCTTATTGAAAGTATTGTAATAGACTTAGCTATTTTCTATATGATGAAGTATGGGCCGTGTCTCAATATATTCGTATGTCTTAGATGGCGACTTTGAGACTTAGCCTTTCATTATGTTTTATAAAAGAGATATTTTGAAGTATTATTATTTCATGTGAAAAGTTTTAATTTCGCACTACTTTCATACATGTATGCAATTAATGGTACGAAAGGGCTTGTATAAGACCTCCGAGAGGTAGAGTACGTCGTGTCTCGGTTCGAGAATGCCCTAACTTCTAGGGGTACTTTTGGGTCGTTACAGAAACTTCTTATATCCATTGGAGACGTGGGTCTAGGCCAACTATGAAATGCTTCTATATTTTGGGTATCAACTTTAATCCCATCACCGGAAACTATGTGGCTTAGAATGCCACAGACTTAAGCCAAAACTCACACTTGGAGAACTTGGCATACAAATCCTTGTCTTTCAAAGTCTGAAGGACTATTCTGAGGTGACTAGCATGATGTTCTTCATTCCTTTAATAGATTAGTATGTCATCAATGAATACGATAACAAACATATCTAAATAAGGCTTGAAGACTCTGTTTATAAGATCCATGAACGATGTTGGTGCATTGGTCAACCCAAAAGACATGACCAAAAACCCGAAATGCCCATATCTGGTTCTAAAAGTTGTCTTTGGAATGTCACATTCCCTAACCTTTAACTGATGGTAGCGAGATCTAAGATCAATTTTCGAGAAACAGGTGGCACCCTGAAGTTGATCAAAAAGATTATCTATCCTTGGAAGTGGATACTTATTATTGATGGTAAGCTTATTCAATTGGAGGTAGTCTATACACATCCTAAGGGAACCATCTTTCTTTCTTACAACAAGGCTGAAGCGCCCCAATGTGAATTACTTGGTCGGATGAAACCTTTATCTAACAGATATTTCAATTGCTCTTTCAACTCTTTTAACTTTGTTGGTTCCATTGTATATGGAGGAATAGAGATAGGATGAGTATTTGGAATGATTTCTATGTCGGAGTCTATTTCTCTCTCACGAGAGACTTCGAGTAGATCATTATGAAAAAATTCTGGAAACTCCTTTACTATAGAAACTGACTAAAGGGGAGGTACCTCAGCACTTGAGACATTAACTTGGACTAAGTGATAGATGCATTCCTTTGAAACTAACTTTCTCGCCTTAAGGCACGAAATGAAACGACATGTAGGCACTGTTGAACTAATACTCCACTCTATGACTAGATCATTAGGAAACTGGAACTTAAAAACTCGAGCTCCACAATCTATTGATGTATAACAAACATGAAGACAGTCCATACCTAGAATGACATCAAAATCTATCAGGTTTAACTCCATTAGGTAAGCCATGGTGTTCTTGTGATTGATAGAATAGGACAACAACGATAGACTCTTTCCTCTAGAATAGACTCTCCAATAGGAGTAGAAACACAAAAAGGTTCACAAAGTTTCTCAGGAAGAATCTCAAACTGATTTGCAAGATAAGGAGTTACAAAAGATAAACTTGATCCTAGGTATAGCAAAGCATAACATCAAAAGTTAAGACTTTGATCATACTAGTGACAATATCTGAAGAGTTCTCTTGCTCTTGGCGGCTAGTGATTACATATAGCGGTTTGCCCCTCCGCCAGTACCAGAAGTGGCTTATCTAGGTGCAGCCCTATCTGGTGGAGAAACTAATGAGGATTGGGTTCTGTTGCCCAGATTTCCACTACCTTGCCTGTTCTTAGGGCACTCTCTCATGATGTGACCCTCTTGACCACACTTGAAGCAACTTGCCTGGCCATCACGATATTTAACTAGGCGGGTTCTACAACACTTAGCACATGCATTATCCCAACTTTCTCCCTGTGCCACACTTCTTTGAGACTGTGCTAGTCTAGATTTGAAAATCTGAAAATCTGGCCATGATGCTCATCTTTGTTTCTGGGTGCAGGAGCACTAGCAGATGATGGTGCAGGCCCTTTTTGTTTCTGAAATTGTGGCTGATTCGAACCACTCTTCTGCTGCCCAGACTCATTCCGAGTCTAAGATTTCTTGTTCCTATACTCTCCTCTATCCCTCAGCTTCTCCTCTTCGACCTGCTGCACATAAACCATCAACCTGGATATGTTTATGTCGCCTACTAGTATTGGCTCTGTCCTCTTTGCTTGATGCACGACCCAAGCCAGCGAACAACAAGCTCATTATTCTCCTCATATCCTTAACCATTTCAGGATCATAGCGGGACAACTAGGTGAACTTCAACCCATACTCGTGCACACTCAATGAGTCTTGTTTTAAAATAAGAAACTCCCATACCTTTGCCTCTTTTGATTCTCGGGGAATGAAACGCTTTAAGAAAGCTTCTTCAAAGCAAGCTCAACTCGAACGGGGTGCATCTTCATCTCTGCCCTTCTTCCACTGATCAAACCAAGTCCTAGCCACATTCTTCAGTTGATATGCAGCTAGCTCAACCCTTTCACCATCAACCACATGCATCACATCAAAAACCTATTTTAGTTCCTCAACGAAATTCTCTGGATCCTCAATAGTGCTCGAACCGCTGAAACTGGGAGGATTTCTTCTTAGGAATTCACGATTCCTCAAGGTGTCAGTCTCATCTTATCAGATCCTATCTGTTGCCCAACTTGGTTAGTAACCGCTAGGCTTAACATCCGGATAGCCTCACGTAACTCAGCATTGGTGACCTCTCCTTGAGGTTGCACGTTTGGTGCATTAGGTACCTCTAGATCCTTGACATTCCTTCAAGCTGGACTACCTTTAGTACTCTTCGTGGAAGCATGATTCTCTAAAACACATGCAAGCACAGATTAGAAGGAAACTTTTAGAGATAAATCTAACACATGAAAAGAAATATGAAAGAAGGAATTCCTAAATGTTGTAGCCTCCTAATCATAGATGTGGTGCGGTTCACACCAATGACTAGGACTCTACAGACACGGCTTCATATACTCCCTAGGACTCTTGAACTCTGTGCTCTGATATTAAGGTTGTAACGCCCTGAGCCTACACCCTGGATGTGGCTGGCACCCAATGACCATTTCTAGCCCTGATCGAACCCTTGGTCTGGCTTACTTAACTCAGCGGAAGACTTAACTCAACATACATCAAGAAGCATTCTTAAAAGAATTACTTAAAATAAAATAGCTTGGCCGAAATGGCACTTAAGTCTCATGATAAAATATCTGTAAATAATAGAGACTCAAACGGAACTATCTGACTGACTATCTGTCTATGATGCCTCTATCATACTAAGATGGATGTTGGGACAAACCCCACAACATTCTATAAGTAAAGACTAGAAAGCAATAAAAGAGTCCTCCGGAATGCAAGGAGGCTCACCGCTGACTCTTAGTGCTCAAACTGGATCAACGAGGCATTGGATGTTGATTCTGGTTACGTGGATCTGCATCATAAGACGATGTAGGCCAACTGGCATCAGTATAGTGAATGTACGAGTATGTTAGTTGGAATGCTAACAAAATTTAAGCTCGAAAAGAATAAGCAGAAATACTTACCTTGGCTCTGATGAACATGAAATAATGAACTTAATATAAAGCAATAAAGACACATGCAATACATTTAAAGCTTGTAAAATAGTGTAAACAACTCGGTTCGTTAAATAAAAATGCAATAACAAACTCAACTTTACTTATATATGAAAGTAATATAGTTCTTTGGGAGATTCTCTAACCTACAACCACCATTATGAACCTAAGCGGTGACGCAATGTCTTGCCCACGCTGCCAGAATTGTCATATACTTTGTCGCCGCATAGAACTCCTTAACTTAGTGGATTCACTAGCTTAACTTATGTGATCATCTAAAAAGTGTGACTCGTTAATACCCATGGAGTCTACATTCTTTACATGGAGACTTGAGTTAATATGAACTCTCATCCCCACATCTGTTATCAATACTACTCCCAAAATATACTTATCTCATGCTTTTGAAAACAACTTCCTTTCCTTGGGTTGAGATAATTTTCTCAACACTATATCTTTAAAAAAATCTCTTGGAATCAATGTTCCATTTTCTTGTTCAAAACTCTTCTGGAAATCTTGGTCTCCTCTTAACTTAAATGTGAAAACATTTATAAATTTTAAGGGAATACTTAGTTCCCTTATAACTTTTGAGAAACGAACTCTAACTATTTACTCTTTGCTTAACTTAAAAACTTGAGTCTTAATCAACTCTTAGGGAATACTTAGTCCCCTTATATTTCTTTAAAGAAAAGACTTCAACTTTTACTCTTCACTTTAAGTTGGAACTTGAGCCTTAAAAATAAGTTTAAAACGTTTAATAAAAACCTTTAAGAACTTTGCTTTGACTTACTTCTTAACTTTAGACTTGACTCTTAACTTCTTGACTTTGATCTTAACTTTCCTTGAATTGGATTATGGATTTTTAAGGTTATGATTTGTGTTCTTTAGTGATTTCTAGGTGTTTAGAAATCATTTGAAGTAATTAGAATCATTGGAAGGTGTTAATGTACCTTAGAAGGACTTAAGGCTAAACTACGAAAACTGGGCGGATATTGCGGATTCATGTACTTTCGGGGCACGCTGCGCCAGACCTATTGGTCTGAGGCACCTTTCTGGCGCACTGCAGGTGCGCGGCCTTTGGCCCTCTGGCGTAGATGGGGTGCGCCACGCCTGTTGTTGCCCAGGTATGGCTGACAAACTTCTCTCTTCATTTTTCAATGCTGAATCCCCTAAACCTCCATAGTTCTTTTCTCAAACCCTTTTAGGATCATCAATACCTTCAATACCCAACAGATCTAACTCGAAAACAGCATCGTAAACTACGAATCAACATCAATGGGCATTCAACAACTCAACCATATAAGGATTCGATAAGATTCATCAAGAATTAACTTCTAATCATGTAAACAATTCTATAACCACTGAACTGAAATAAGTTAGGTGTGTGGATGAATTAACCCAACACGAAAGATCTCACATACCTTGATAGAAATCACCCCTGACGAATTCTACCAAAAATCCTTAGCGTTCTTGGTGAATCCTTTATCTTTCTCCCTTTTCCTTCTTCTCTACTCTTTTATTCAATCCCTAAGCGTAAATTTAATTTTCTAATATAAACTAAAACTTGTTTTTACTCCAAATAAATCCGTAAAACACAATAGGAAATGAATGGATGAAAAACTAGTTTGCCCTTTCTTAAATTTGGATTTGGGCCTTCTTCAATTCGATAACCCAACTTCCGATAGGCATATCTCCCTCATACGATATCGAAAATGTGCAAACTCGGCGGCATTTGAAAGATCTCTCCATGAAATTTCCAACCATATAAAGAACTACCTCTAACTCATCCTGAGCTAGGAGTAATAGCCATTTGAAAATGACCAAAACTCACTTCTTAAACTTAGAAAATTTTCCAAAATTTTCACTTTCTTTCCAAAAGTGATTATTTTTAGTTTCTTAGCTTATTCTTAGCCATTTTGAGTTACGAGATGGTACAATCGCCTCCAAAATTTTACAAAGCTCAAAATGAGAAAAATAGCTAGAACCCGAAAAATGACAAGGTCTAAAACCCCCGTCTGATGTCGTAAAAGAGAACTCTGGTTTGCAAAAGTGAACCCCGGATAAAATCCAACCTTCGTGACCGCGAACAGACCTTTCAATAAGGTCGTGATCGCGAAGGTCAATATGAATGACCTGGCAATCATGCTTTGCTAAAGTGAGTCGTCCATCGCTAAAGCAAAGCACATAAACACCAAAAATATCAGCCAACTCTCAAATCATAAAAAAGGACCCTTAAGATTCGTTTGGAACCCCGTACACACAAATCATATATGCAATATGACTATACTCAACAATCTAGTCTCAATGAAACCATCAAAATATATCGGAGGTTTCCTTGACCCTACATCTGTAAAAGTCTGAACAAAGGAACATAACTCCTGAAAAGTCTAAATCAAGCTCATAACCTCTGAAAATTCAACCAAGACATCACTTAGACCTAAATCATCCCCCAAATCCATAGAAAATATACTAAATTAGGTATTTTAAGAGGAAGTAGAACAAAAAACTTCTAAAAAAAACATAGTTTGAAAATAGGGGAAAAGGACAAATATACCCTCGAACTATTGTAAATAGTATACAGATATCCTTCGTCATACTTTTGCGATATTAGTGCCCCTGCCATCCAAAAACTAGATTACATATGTCATTCACTCTAACGGAAGATTAAATAGGTACATGTGGCATAATCTTATCCGTCGATCTGATATTTTTAATAAATGTCTCATCGATGGATAAGATATGACACGTGTATGCTCGTTAATATAAAGGGTACATATGCTCTAGTTTTTGGACAACAGGGGCATCAATGTCCCAAAAGTATAACAGAGGGTATTTGCATAGCATTTTGATAGTTTAGGGGTATATTTGTCATTTACGAAGAGGCCCTTCTATTTATAACCAACAGATGATAGTATGAATATGTATTAACTAGCTTATCAAAAAAGTCACAACCCATCGAAATTGTCACTACTCATTGAAAAAATGCAACCATTAGGAAAAGTCACAACCATTTAATAGGAAAAATGTCTTCTTTTAATATTATTTTAAGTTGAGATTCTTCCCGAAATAGATGACTAATCATCTGCTTCTCACGTTCCGTGAATAGCCGAGACATTGAAGAATATCCAGAAAGGCATTTCGAAAATCGGCCTAATTCTATCTTTCTTTTCGTTGTTGAATCAAACAATAATTTAATTATCAAGTTCGAAAATGTATACATAGTATAGAAGATATATATATATATATATACAAAAATATTGGCCTAGCTTGACTTGGAACGGAGTTTAAGAAAAGAAAGAAGACTTTTTAATATTGTGGTTCTAATTTAAAGTTATGTCAAATATATCAAAATACCTTTTAATCTTGTGGTTTTAAACATGTCACGTGAAAAGTTAAAGTTAAAATGATGTCAAAAAAGGAAAGGGGTCATTCTTTTTGAAACAGACTAAAAAGGAAATAGGGTCATTCTTTTTTAAACGGAGGGAGCATATATATATATATATATATATATATATATATATATATATATATATATATGTATATATATGTATATATATATATATATATATGTATATATATATATATATATATGTATATATATATATGTATGTATGTATGTATATATATGTATGTATATATATATATGTATGTATGTATGTATATATATGTATGTATGTATGTATGTATACACACGCAATCAGTTATAGATACCGTGAATAAGCCATAAAAAGTCTCTGTGAAGTTGCACATTTTTAGTTTATTGCCTATTTACATGGAATTATTTGGTAGCTATTTAGAATTTTACAATATCAATAATGTAGAAATTAGTTAATTTTATATATTATATTATGCAGAAATTAATTATTCATATATTAGTTATTTCACCTTTGATCTTGCATAAAATAATACATGGCGTTGTAACTTATACATGTATTAGTTATGCAGATTTCTAAATTATCTATCAAACATTGTATTAATTTTATATAAATAACTTATTTCCTATCTACCTAGCAGTCATGGTACAAGTTATACAAAAATTAATACATGAATAACTTGTTTCTTATCCAACTACCAATCGAGCCATTAGCTTGAATGCTCTATAGAAATCTGGCTTGCAAAAACTTGGGCACCGTATCTGTGTAGGTTCATTTATCACTGTTGTCCCTTTCTCTTTTCATGGGATCAGAAGTCACAACCGGAAGATTTCTCCGGTACTGAGTAGATGTCAACCTTCTCTCAAGAGGAGTTTTCCGCTTACTCACCACAAATCTGTTAACTCCCTTGCGCATTGGCATAATAGATGGGAAGTCTTCATCTGGGATCTGACTCAATTCAGATATGTCTTTTATCTGAGCAACACGCTGGAACCACCTCTCAGCTTTGGCTTCTTCAGACATGTCTAACGGATCTGTTTCTTTCACAGCAGACCCCTCCAAACTCTTTCCTGTCCATCCATTTCTGACGTTCTGGTTTCTAGGCAGCTTGGTTGAACCTACTCCCAAAGTCTCGGCTGGGGATACATCCTCGTTCACGGAGTTTCTTCTGTCTTTACTATCAGTGCTGCAAGCATCTAAAGCAAGAGAGGTTTCAACTGAATTTCCAACACAAGGGACCCCCTGATCCCCAGAGAAATTTGGACTTGCAAACCTTGAATTCGTGAATTGATCAACAGGAGACTGTGCAGTGGTAGTATCACTAAATAAAAAACCAGCATCATCTGACTGTTGATGGTTCTTCTCTACATCTTCCTTCTCACTATAGGTTTTGGAAAGAGGATTCATGGGTGATCCTTTGTGATCTGAGTTGCTGAATGTAGATGAAGTTCCAACCCTAGACAGAGAGGACGAATCTGTGATATCTTCCTGTTGTGTGTCCCTTTTCGCAAAGTAGCCTGGAGGGAAGGGAACAAATGGGACAAAGCTACTGCTGTTTGCTTGCTCCATGGCCACTTGTCTTTTGTACATTGGAGAAGTCAAAGACCGGTCTTTCTTCTTGCTAACTACAAATCTATTTTCTCCTTTACGCATTGGCATAATCTCTGGGAAGTCATCATCGGAGATGGAACTCGATAAGTCTTTGACATCATGCAGCTCCGCGATTTTCTTGAACCAACTTTCTGACTTCTCAGCTTGTTCTCTCTCTTTATCCTCACTGAGTGGATCATTTGACTGGAACTTCTCCATGGACTTCCCAAAGTCATTGCCAAGACTTGTTGAACATGTTTGGTGACTAACCTCAGGAGTGTGAGAGACACCAACTTCTTCCTTTACTTTCTCATCCATCACTGAAGTTGGATTATTTTTCTGAAACATGTCTTTTGGTAATGGCACAAAAGGAACATAGTTAGAACCTCTTCCACAATTTTGAATGGCTGACTCACTATTTTTGTCTGCAGCAACGCCCTTATGACTTGTTCCAGAATTTTGATCCATATTCTGCTTCATTGATGTGTCAAGGATACTATGTGCACCACCAGTCAAAGTGTTGCCTTCTGGGATACCATTGTAACCAAAGTTTCTTTCGTATAGAGTGTTGGCCGACCTCCTTTCCAAGGGTGTTTTCCTTGTACTCACAACAAACTTATTTTCTCCTTTCCTCGGTGGCATTATTTCAGGAAAGTCTTCATCAGCTGCTGCACTATCCATATCAGAGGCATTGTTCATCTGAGAAATCTTAGATAACCACCGCTGTGCCTTCTCCTCATTCTCAGTCAACTTGAGATCAATTCCATTTGAATACGCAGAGTTCCCATTATACCCATCCTCTGCAGTGGAGTGGGTAGTTCTAGGTGAAGCCCCAGCTGGTCGTCCGAAGTCACATCTCAGACAGACAACATTTCTCCCATAATTGAAGAAATAGCATCTGTGATATCAACATTATAATAAAAAACCTGTCCTACATGATAATGATTTGCATAGAGCTTATGACTGAAATACATAAACAAGAGACTTATTAGTGCTTACTGAGGGCATTCCCACTCCCCGCCTGTCAGCTGTCTCCTTGGTCTAGGTTCCTCACATTCAAGGCATTTGTTGTTTCTTGCAAAGTTCATGAAATTGCACCTGTTCAATATTCATGCAGACTTAGACCGTTAAAGATCATCAAAGTACAAGAACCAACAAATTAACAAGCTTTAGAATAAGGGAAAGAGGACAGAAATAATTTTACTTTGGGTTCAGCAATTCCCTTATTTGGTAGAGCTAGAGCTAGAAGTATATGAAAGACAACAAAAGTGTGTTAGAGTGGGTAAAAAGTCCCACATTAGTTTGGGAATGGACTATTGGTCTCATTATATGGACTTGGGCAATCCTCTCCTCATGAGCTAGCTTTTGGGATTGAGTTAGCCTCAGGTGTCAAATCTTTACACTGTATTAGAGCCAGGTCCATCCCTGTTTGGGCTCTCAACCCACGCTCCATTTGGGCTTGGGCGTGAAGGGAGAGTTAGAATGGTTAAAAAGTCTAACATTGGTTGGGGAATAGACTGGTGGTCTCCTTACCCAGACTTGGATAATCCTACCCTCGTAAGCTAGCTTTTGGGGTTGAGTTAGGTCATATCTTTACAAAGTGGAAAATAATATTCAACTTTCTTTCTAATCTTAAAAGGACTGAAAATTTTGATCCGAAGTGGTTGCATACCGAATTCATTTCAACCATAATATTTATGACAAAGAACAGCAGCACCCTATCCCTCTCTTATCTCCAAATTCTAGACAGGACTAGGTAAGGTACTACAGTATCCACACATCCATATGATTACTTGCCACAGTAACCTAAATCAGCAGATTTCTAGAATAGAAACATATTCAAGTCTTTACTCATGGAAAACAAGACGTTTAATACAGTATAAAAGGTGAGAAACAAATAACAAAAAAGGAGAAATAACTTATATACCATATATCATAGTCTTATGATTATCTTCAAGCACATTGGGAACCTTTTATGCATGAATATTGATAGGAGAATATATTTTGCTTTTTAATCCTAATGGAATTCATCAAAAAATGGACCACTAAAAATGGGATTTCCCTTCTTAACACAGTGGATAATGGACCCACCCCTCTAACCCTTCTCCACTTAAATACCGGGCTTCGTTTTGCATGGTGTGGGGCTTGAACCTGCGACGTAAGCCACAAATCCTCCACCTTTTGCCACTCGAGCTAGGCCTTGGGGCTTGGTCCAAAGGGCGGGTTACAGACGGATTTCTCGATTATCAATAAAAAAAGGGATTTCTCTCATCTCCTCAAGATATATTGTTGTGGATGCGTTAAGTATTTAATTATTATTTAGTAGCTTTATTTATTATTCTAGAATAGGGTTTATATTTCATATATAAGGATTAGGTTAAGTTATAGTTATTAGTTTGGAATAGAATTTAGGTCTCCTACTTTCATAAGAATTAGATTTTCTATTGATGTAATAAGACTCCTATTTAAAGGGGCTTTTGATAATTAAATTATTAAGTCATATTTTAGTAAAAAGCAAGAGATCGGAGTTCTCTCTTCCATTGAACTCTAAGGTTTCAGTCTCCTTTCAATGAGCTGAAGTTATATACAAAAATAGGTCGATCTAGGAATTCGAACAAAGGCAAGGGAAAGTTAGATTTTCCTGTTCATCGTCCTGTGATTCGATCCTTCTCTAAGAATCCTAACATATATCTTTTATGCATATATATCTTTAATGTATGAATATTAATAGGAGAGTTAAATGTTTTCTCATGTCCTAATGGAATTCACCAAAGAAAATAAAGGGTCACTAACAGTGGAATTGCCCTTGTCTCCTAAAAAGAATATGGGGCCACAAAGCTGAAAATAGTAACAGGCTACAAACCAATAAAAATTTTAGAAACAAGAAAGGCCAGAACAAGACAATTGTACATACTTTTGGCATATCCAGTCGCCTCTCTTCATTACAATATTTTGTCTAATAGGCCTTGGTGTTTGTCCATATCTACCTGAAAAATCATATTGCTCTACCGGAGGCAAGTTCACTGCTGGAGCTCCGCAGCTTACTTCAACCAACTCATGCAAAAGACTCCGGCAAGATGATTCTATAAGTTCCCTGCTATAGAGGGAGTTTTTTTCTGAAGAAACAGTGGGTTTACTCGCGTAACTTAATATGTATTTCATGAGATCAACCGTGTTAGCGTTGCCATGATCCAGCACCTGATATTTCAATCAAGATAAAATTTCAAAAAGAAAATAAACCACCAAAAAGTAAGAGGAAAAACAATGTTCAGTAACACTATATCAGATGTGCACTTTAAGGTACAGCTATTTCAGTAACTCAAAAAAAAATGAAAAGAGAAAAATTGTTGATGCAAGCTTCATACTTGCTACAAAACTTAAGGCATTAAAAGAAAAGCTTAAGGTTTGGAACAGGAGTGATCAAGCGAACCTGGAAGCCAAAAGGAGGAACTTACTCAAACAGTTGGTGTTTTTGACGAAGCTAGTAAGGGTAGAGCACTAACAGAGGATGAGGTAACAAGGAAGAACTCTAGATTACTAGAGTTCGAGGAATTGCTCAAATATGAAGAAATTGCATGGAGACAAAAATCAAGATCACTATGGTTAAAAGAGGGGGATAAGAACACTAAGTTCTTCCACAAAATGGTCAACGCACACAAGAGGTACAACAACATTGATGAACTAGTGATCCAAGGAGAACAAACCCAAGATCCTGCAAAAATTGAAGGAGAGATTGTAGACTTCTACAAGAAGCTATATACTGAAACTACTAATTGGAGACCTGCCTATACTGATGCAAATTGCCCCAGGTTAACACAGGAGGAAAAGGAGAATCTGGAGAGGAACTTTGAGGAGAGTGAAGTCCTAAAATGTCTGAAAATGTGTGCAATTGATAAAGCACCTGGGCCTGATGGATTCACCATGGGTTTTTTCTTAAAATGTTGGGAGGTGGTAAAGGAGGACGTCATGAAAGCTTTCCAAAACTTCTATGAGCAGGAAGTGTTTGAAAGAAGTTTGAATGCAACATTTATTACTCTCATCCCAAAGAAGAAGGGTGCAAAGGAATTGAGAGATTTCATTGAGAGATTTCAGACCCATCAGCTTAATAGGCAGCATCTATAAGCTTTTTGCTAAAGTTCTAACAGAGAGAATGAAAAGGGTAATGGGTAAACTTGTGGATTCCCGACAAATGGCTTTTATCCAAGGAAGACAAATCATGGATGCAATGTTGATAGCTAATGAGGCAGTGGATTCCAGACAAAAGCAAAAGAAACCAGGAATACTTTGTAAGTTAGACATGGAGAAAGCATATGACCATGTTAATTGGGAATATCTTTTGACCACAATGGGGAGATTGGGATTCGGGAGGAAGTGGATCCAATGGATCAGACATTGTATCACTACTGTGAGATTCTCAGTACTTGTGAATGGATCCTCTGTTGGTTTCTTTAGTGCAGAAAGGGGACTAAGAGAGGGGACTAAGGCAGGGAGACCCTTTGTCTCCTTTCCTTTTCCTACTTGCTATGGAAGGGCTGAACAATATGATCAAATCAGCTAACGTGAGGGGATGGCTTAGAGGTTTTGAAGTCAGCAGACCGGAAGTTGATAATGTGGAAATTACCCATCTACAATACACGGATGACACATTGATATTATGTGATGCTGATGAAGGCCAACTAAAGATGTTGAGGGTGATCCTAGTGTTGTTTGAAGGGTTCTCTGGTCTACACATTAATTGGAAGAAAAGTCACCTCTATCCAATTAATGAAGTACCCAACATGGAAGCATTAAATGCGGTTCTGGGAGGGGAAATTGGAGTACTGCCTACATCATATCTTGGGATGCCTTTGGGGGCCAAATCTCAGTCATATGAAATCTGGAACAATGTGGTTGAGAAATGTGAAATGAAGTTAGCAAGATGGAAATCACAATATCTCTCCAAGGGTGGCAGGTTGACCTTGATTAATTCTGTTCTTGATTCACTACCAACCTATATGATGTCAATATTTCCAATTCCAAAAAGTGTAATCACTAGGTTGGATAAAATCAGAAGAAAATTTCTTTAGCAAGGAAATAGAGAGAGGAAAGGCTACAACTTGGTTAAATGGGATGTTGTGATAGTGGGAAAGAAGCATGGAGGTCTCGGAATAAAGAATTTGTTGAATCAAAGCAAAGCCCTTATGATGAAATGGTTATGGAAGTTCAACAATGGAGAGCAGACCTACTGGAAGGAAGTCATTAAAGCTATATATGAAGAGGAAGATAACTGGATGACCAAAGAAGTAACTACAGCATATGGGGTTAGTGTATGGAGATCCATTAGATCTCTGTGGTCCGAGTTTAAGGCTAACACACAGATCAAAGTGAGGGATGGAGAGAAAACAGAATTCTGGAAAGATGCTTGGCATGAGGCAGGTAGACTAGAGGCCTTGTATCCTGATATATACTCTCTGGTATCTCACCAACAGAAGACTATAGTAGATCACTGGACTCTACAAGGGTGGAACTTCATCTTTAGAAGACAATTAAATGATTGGGAGATTTAAAGGGTAGCAGATTTTTTCAACACCATTGGGCAATTTAATGGACTGGAAGGAGGTCAGGACATTTTGTGGTGGAAAGGCAATGGAAAGGGCAGCTTTAAGGTGGGTTGTGCATACAACTGGTTGAACCACACCAATCAACCTCAAGTCACTGGTCATGGAGAGGAATCTGAAAGTCAAAAATTCCACTCAAAGTGGCATGTTTTATTTGGTTGTTAGCCAAGGAGGCTGTACTGACTCAAGACAACTTAAAGAAAAGGGGGATACCATTATGTTCTAGATGTTTCTTTTGTGGGGAAACTGATGAGACAGTTAACCATCTCTTTCTACACTGCAAGATGACAAGTCAACTATGGAGGTTATTCCTGAGCCTTAAGGGTATGTCATGGACCATGCCTGCCAAGATCACAGAAGCAATTCAGAGTTGGGAGGAAGCAGGAAAGCAGTAGTCCAAGAATAGAGACAGATGGAATATTGTCCCAGCTAGCATGTGGTGGGCAATATGGAAGGAAAGGAACTTTAGAGCTTTCGATAGTGTTGAGAATAGTATACAAAAAGTCAAACTAAATTGTCTTATGCTACTATGTTTTTGGTGTAATCAATTATACTCAAAGGATACTATCTCCTTAATTGTTGTACTAGACTCAATTTAGTTAAAGATAGTAGAATTTGAAGTACAGGTTGTAAATAATGATCAGTGTACTGACTTTTGAGGGAATAGACAAAGTTACCATTTTCAAAAAAAAAGCTCAATATAGTATTTCCTTCAGTTTTCTCCAAGGGATCAAGGAATAGTCAAGAGGGGTAAGAAGGAAATTACAAGACACAGGATAGCTTAGAGATTGCTTTGGCCAGATGTATTACTTCCTAGAGGATTAATTCAAAGTAAGAAAAACAAATTCACTAAACAAAGCAGTTACATCATAAGACACCTATTTTTAAGTCTAACTACCTAAAGCTCTTCAATATGAAAAACAAAGACAACATGGAAGTCATACCTACGCGTTCACTTCCATCTTAAAGAAGGAAACCAATCGGCACTGAAATATCACACAAACCCTTCGACAGATTACAACTTTTTTTAAATATCACAAAGCATTAAAGTTTATAGTGAAAACGGAGGATTTTCTGCAAGCATTCCTGCAGGGGATTCATCAGTGATAAAGAGGAGATTGTCAAATTTTATCAGAATTTGAATATAGAATCAGAGATATGGAGACTCCATTCAACCATAGATCAGGTGTTGTTAACAGTGAAGAAGATAATTTGATACTACAATGTCAGTTCAGTGAGGTTGAGATTTAGGAATGTGTTATGGCATGTGTGCTGGACTAGGCACCTGGACCAGATGGATTCACCATGGAAATTTTTCACCAATTGCTGGGAGATGGTAAGCAAAGAAGTAGTGGCAGCAGTTCAGAACTTTTATAATCAGACCATTTTTTGAAAGGAGTTTCAATGCCACCTTCATAACCTTGATCCCAAAAGAATTGGCGGGCCAATAGGTAGCATATATAAGATCAACTCAAAATTGTTGACTGAAAGGCTGAAAAAATGTCTTTTCAAAACTGATAGATGCACATTAGACGGCATTTATTAATCATGGATGCTATTGTGATTGCAGTTAACAGGATTGTAAGGCACCAAAAGAAACATTCCCTAGCCTCAACCAAAGTAAAAATTGGGCATCAACTTAAGTTCTACCAACACTCACAAATAGAATTACCTTACTATATCTAAGGCATAATACATAAATGTGCCCTTTAACTTGGCTTCTTTTACGTTTATGTTCTCCAACTTTGGATATTCACAAGTACACACTTAAACTTGTATAAAATTAAACAAGTAAACACATGAGTCCTACATGGCACAATACACGTAGGACACCACATAGGACAAAAAATGACATGTAGGACATGTATGTATATTTGTTCAATTTTGTACAAGTTTAAGCGTCTACTTGTGCACATTCAAAGTTAAAGAGCATAAATGTGATTTGAAACCAAGTTAAAGAGCATATTTATATATTATGCCTATGTCTAAATAAGCTCAAGTATCAAATATGTCTCATCAAGTTAAGTAGTTTAGCTTTGAGCTTAGTTGAGGTTATCAAAAGGAAGCTCAACCCTCAATTGATCCAACTTTGCTTAGTTTGCAATCAAAACATAAAATTATTTTAAGTAGATATAATGTCCACAAATGTAACTGAACCCTTAAGCTTATTTCCAAATTGATTGGACTAAGTCAGTCTTATATTAATCCTTCTTTTACTATGTACAAATGCTTCAAATTAACTTATTTGATGAAGGAACCATTGTAACGACAACAGAATACTATATTATACTGTCAAATAAGAATAGCATTGTGCTTACAGTGCTCCCGTCAATACCCAAGAATGCCCTCATTCTTCTTGCCGTCTCCAGGGCACCTTTGAACAAAAATGGTGTCCCATTTGATACAACAGCCTCAATATCCCTCCTTGAAAGCAACCTGCATTACATGAAACAGATGCACACAAAGATGAAAGTAATGTTTATTTTATCTTGCAAATATCTGAAACCCACATTTCAGTGCTTTGTCAAAAGTGAAGTGCTTAGAAAAATGCATGAAATACTTCCAAATAATACCCTCCCATACAAACTTAGTCAAAGGAAAATGTCATGTCTACATATATCCTTGATTATTTAGATTGTTGAGAATTCCCAAACAGAGATAGATAAAATTTAAGATATGAAATCAAACCCTATGAAATTTGGGCGCTCCCGTGCAAAATCTAAGCAGAGGGTAGCAGCACGAAGGAAGTCTTGGGACAAGTCCTCGTATGCGACGAAGGAGTCGGAGTCCTCCACTGCTGCAGGAGGTAGCTGGTCATTGCCAGTAAGAAGAGTAATTAAGCTACGCCATTCAGGCCAAGGGTGGGAGGTAAAAGAAGAAGAAGAAGAAGAATCGAGTGGGGTGTTATTATTGATGGGTTGGGCGTGGAATTGTTGTTGAGAGGGTGAAAGAGGGGATATGTGGGGGTGACTGTAGACTGTGAAGCGACGAGAACCGCATGCCAAACGACGAAGCTGGAGGAAAGAGGGGCGTCGTAGGTGATTGAGGAATGTGGGAAATGGAGTGCCGAGGAGGGAGATGAACCTCGAAGCCATGTTTGGGGTTTTGGTAAACCCTCGCTCAACAGAGACGGGAAATGGCTTCTCGCCTGGGGGATCAACTATAGTTTGAGCGAATACAGACAATTCGATGATAAAAATGAGGTGGGGGTGGTCCTCTTTTTGGCCAACCAGTTTAACCACATTTGTATTATATTTCTTTTATTTTATATATATATATATATAAAGAGAGGAAAAAATGACACGTATCAGCACCAAAATTATTCTTGAATTTTTTTTATTTTTAGTTATTTTAAATAATAAATTTTAAATTCAATAACTGAATTATTTAAATTAAATTTCAAAACAGGAATGATAAACAAAAAAAAATTGAAAAAAAATATAAAACATAATATATATATTAATAAATGCAATACATAATATTAATAGCAAAAAATGCATATAATAATAATAATAATCATAATAACAATATTCTTAATTTATTATTAAATTAACTAAATTAATTCAAAATCATAAAATAAAAATTAAACATTTGATCAAAAAAACTGCAAATAATAAAAGGAAAATAAAATGAATCACGGTTTTTTAGTTCAATTTTTTATTTTTTGAAAAAGTATAACTTCCTATGTTTGATTTGGTATTTTAGACCAAATCAAACTTTTAACACTTAGAGTGTGTTTGGTATTAAGGAAAATATCTTCCAGAAAATATTTTTCAATTTTTTAATGTTTGATTGGGATAAAAGTTTTGGAAAATGTTTTCTAAATCAACTCATTTTTCTCAAAATTAAGGAAAATGATTTCCCTTCAAAAATTAAGGAAAACATTTTCCAAAACTCTCCTCCAATTTCAAATTACACTTTTTTTTTTGGAAAAACATCAATTTAAAAAAAAAATATTTTCAATTTCAAATTTTTTTCCACCCGATCCCTGACCCCCCCCAACCCCCCCCCCCTCCCCAAAAAATTAATTTTGTTTTTTTAAAAATATTTTCAACCTCAAATTTTTATTTTTAAACTCCTACCCCC